>JAVYIG010001550.1:0-323903 GCA_035222895.1 Strongylocentrotus droebachiensis | reverse complement strand
TAGATACACATTGTAGATTCACAATGTACTAGAATGTCATTTTCATGGACCAGTAGATCTGATATTATATTATCAACAAAAAAAAAGAGAAGAGTATGAATTTACAAATAGTACCAAAAAAAATAGAAGAAAAAAAAAATAAAGTGAAAGGCGTAAATATTCTAAAAAAAGAATGAAACGCCGATAATACCAAACAACAACAACACCGATGAACACACACACGCACATACCATTCACACACACACACACACACACACACGAACACACACATGCATGGCACATTGCAAGGTATAACTTAAAAGAAAGAGTTAAGGGAAATAAGAAGAGACCAACTGTCTCTTCAATAGAACTTTAAAGGCTTTATGAGGTGGACGCTCCACTGGCTGAGCCAACACACCGATTGAACTTCACATGAATTTCCTACTGACACTATGACAAACAATGAACAAATAGAAGAGTATACAGGAATCAGTAAATACATTCAAAAGCAGAAGTAGTCGAAAAACCCAGAAAGTAAACGCTTTTGTTGGGAACGCTTATTGCATTACACGTATAAGGACAAGTTACAGTAGAAAATGAGAAGGAGAGAGTTAGGCATTGGAGGATAGGTTTATTTAAAGGTAAAGACCAGTATTGGAAACGCCCCAATTTCAAAAAATTAAATGCAAGCTCTTATTACCAATCATGTGAAAGAATATGTTTTGAATAATACATGATGATAACAAATTTGCCGGAAACCGCCTACTATTTGATATATTTGGTAAATTAGTTTATCTATTGGACTGTGAGAGATAGCAACGCACGTGTCGTGCACGTGTGCGTAGTCCCATACACATCTTTCTGTGTACAGTGCTTGTAACTTTATGAAGACTGGGCCAAATGTCTTATCATTTTGATGATTCCAGAACCTTGCAGTACATCTATGCTAGATGATCAACCTTTTCTGATCGATTCCACAACCTTTCTTTCACAATGCAATCGCATGACCATAACTGGTCTTTATCTTGAATACATTTTACTGCGTCCACTGTTTCGAACCTCCTTGCAATGACACCAAACAGACTTAATGTATCACTGTACTAGAATGTCATTAATAATAATCATTAATATTAATCGTCGCCTTGCCCATGTTCCGCCATTTTCGTCTGCACTGCACTGCACTACAACTTGCACACTAGCACTGCATGCTGCATGTATGTACTATGTACGTACTTTGTGCATATCGCATGTGTGCACGCAAATTGCAATCGCGCATCGAGAAAATGTGAACGACGCGAAATCATGATTGGTTAAATTTATCACGTGATTTTGCCCCCGGGACTTTTTAAACAACTCTGTTTAATTAAATCTTTTTTGTTTTTTAACAAATAGTTGTTTAAGCCAATCGAGCACTGATTTTTCGATTTTGAACAACGTTGTTTACATTTTTAAACAACATTCTTTGAAACAGTGATATTTTAAACACCGTTCTAACTGTGAATGACAGTATATTATTCAGCAAAACAAGCAACTTCGTCAAATAAAAGATAAAAATACAAGAAAGGGATTAGCGGGTAGTTAAACACATTTTTGTCTTTCGAGAACAAGTTTGCAAAGAGAGTAACTTCTGCAGGCAGGAAATCAGAGTTTGCCAAGTATTATGAACCAATAGGGTAGGCTAAACAGTGAATGGGTGTGATCTCATGAAGATATAATTCCTGGAATATTTACAGACAGTTCAAAGGCTATTGTTCAGTTTGTTGTCAATTGTTCTCCAAACAGTGTTATTATCGCTATACATTTGCCACCTTCGGCGGAATGTCGCCGACTGTTCTTGCAATTCATCCGCTGTTGTCAAATTGAGTTTTTCTTTAACTTTGCTTCAGCCTTTCGCCTGGTGTTCTTCAAAATATCACTACTAAACGTACCACTATGTATTCATCAATTATTCATATGTTGACTCTCACTGACTTGCAAATACTTTGCGAAAAGTATAGGGTCGCCAAAAATTCGCCAGTAATTGTAACGAATCGCGATTCGCCGCTAATCCCGCTATCGCCAAACTTTCGCTGATCAGTGACATCTGAAGTATTGTCATACTTTGAAAGTTGGTTAATTACCTGACTATTGTTATATACGGGTATCAAAATGACCGCATATATGTTATTGTATCCTGTGTTGATATTATGTAAGTCTTGATACTAGACTACAGTTCTCAACATGGATCATGTCATTGAATCATGACGCAGTTTTGTTCTACTAAAGACACCTGTAGCATTAACCTCCAAGACTCCGTATCATGACTTATACAGTAGAACCATAACCAAAACTAGATGGAATTCGACTGCGCGCAGTCGAAAATGATGCCTCCGTCATAGAGCAATTTTACAAACCAATTAAAACAGAAGAAATTTTTCAAATTCAAGTTCAATTGTAATCCATTAACAGGTTCTCAGAATATCGTGATTACAAGCTATTTCTCATATACATATATGACCCTTTGATCTTTGACCTTATGAACCAAGAATCTACTCAGTTCATTAGATCTGCAAGATACATAAATAATCTAAGTTTGGAGGGAATCCATCAATCTGTTCTTATGATAATGCGATCAAAAGCTATTTTTGCATACATAATGAGCCGCATGACCTTTTACCTTGACCTCATGACCCCAAAATCTAATCAGTTCATCAGGTCTGCAAGTAATATACATGACCTAAGTTTGGCAGGAATCCATCAATCGGTTCTTGAAATAACACGATCACGAGCTGTTTTGCATACATAATGAGTCCTGTGACCTTTGACCTTTAACCTCGTGACCCCAAAATCTAATCAGTTCGTCAGCTCTGCAAGATACATACATGACCAAAGTTTGGCAGGAATCCATCAATCGGTTCTTCAGATAACGCGATCAAGAGCTGTTTTTGCATACATAATGAGCCCTGTGACCTTTGACTTTTAACCTCGTGACCCCAAAATCTAATCAGTTCATCGGCTCTGAAGATACATACATGACCAAAGTATGGCAGGAATCCATCAATTGGTTCTTCAGATAACGCGATCACGAGAACGGGACGTACGTACGTACGTACGGACGGACGGACGGACAACCCGAAAACAATGCCTCCGGCTATTTCGTAACGGAGGCATAATGATATATATTCTGTCTAGTTTATCTGGAGGACGAAATAGAATTTTACAATTACCATAGTAACATATCTAACAAAAATTAGGAACAGGAGGGTTGATGTTCTAAATAAAGAAAGGCTTCAGCCCCCGTGCGGAAAGAACGCGCACGTATTCTTATGAGATGAACCAAAAGTTTGCATATGTATATAATTAGCGTTGTGGTGAGTTAAAAGGTGGCTGAAAAGGCCCCCCAACTTCCCTCTTCTCTTGTGATATCTTACCTTTTCTCTGTGAATGAATTGCAGCTTGTAAATGATGGGAACTAAGCTACCATGCAGCTATCCATTATGATTTTATGTAGGAAATTGTAACCTATACCGCAAACAAAGTTCAGCTTACACGACCGAACTGTTCTCGAATCAAGCGGTGAGGAGTGTGTTGTTTAGGTGGCAATACTTTGAATAGATATATGCCTTGCACGCAGGGGCGTACGCAGGAGGGGGGGGGTTAGGGGGTTCAAACCCCCCCCTTTGGTTTTTGTATAGTTTTTTTTTAATTATTTACCCCCACCCCCCCGACGAAAAAAAAATGTCAAATTTTGAAATTTCGAGACAAAAAAAAAAAAAAAAGTGTCCGCTTACCCCCCCCCCCCCAACCCCCCCCCCCCGCCCCTCCCCCCACCCCCCCCCCCCCAACTGAGCGTCTTTTCTGCCGGCGCGATTTTCTAATTTTCGGGAGCTTCTGCGTACGCCCCTGCTTTCGCGCATGACGCACACTATCAAAACATCATTAGTATATGTACTACGTCGTTCAAACAGGGGACATTTATTAAATAAGCTCACTATGTTTTCGTTGTTTCGTCATAAAAGAGGAAATATTTGAAAAAGAAAACGAATGCAAGTTCAAATATAATTATTTGATATGGTTTCTTTTTTTTCTTTTTTTCTTTTAACCCATTTATTTGAAAAAAGAACCAAAATATTTGAAAAAAATATTATATGCAAATTCAAAATATGATTATTTGATATGGATTATTATTTGCTTTTCTTTTATTTGTTTAACCCTTAAAGTAGCAGCCATTAGGCTGAAATAAATTGAATTTCGAATTCCAGAGTAAAATAAATAAAATGTCGATTAAAATACAATACATTAATATTTGATTTAATGAAATACAACAATATCAGAACCAAAAAAAACATTGAATAAAAACATCAATAATAGCTTTTAATCACGGCGGGTTAGCTGTTCTTTTAGTCCCATATGCATGGGAGTGTGTGGACTTCCCACGATCAGAGGACTTTTCCACACGTTTCGAGGATCAACCATATTGGGATCGACAGAGCAGCAAAGCCGCCGTGAAGGCTACATCAACAACGAACACACAATAAATGAAAAGGATATACTAGAGAGATTAAAATTAATATGAAAAGAAAGAGAGAAACAGTGAGAAAGAGAAACATAAATTAATGTAGTACAATTGCATAAAACCACAAGGATTAAGCTTGAAACTACAGTCACGTTTTCAAATTCAGGCATTGACAATTTTTATATTGAGATCCGTTTACATTATGAATTGAAATTTAGAATAATAGGTTTATCTAAACAGTGAAGAGCAAAAGTCATGGAAATACAAAGTTGCAACGGTAATACATATAAAGCTATCATCATAAGTATGGAATAATATTGAATTTATAAAATTATAAATGTTATTATTATTTTATAAATATTGTTAAATTTCATTATTATTTTTTCATTATAATTATTATGATTATCATCATCATAATTGTCAGTATTATTTCAATATCAGATTTGCAGGTGGATGGCATATGATCAGCACTGAATGTATTTTTTTATCCGATTATATAATTTCTACCAGTGACTACACATAAATGTCCTAGAGGTTATTGTACTAGCATTCCATTTTAGTGGGCATTTCTTATCTGACTCCCTAGCTTTCTACATTGCCCCCCCCCCTAATAAAAAAAAATGAAAAGCTCAGCAAACTGTTTTTTTTTTAGCTTAACCATAACTCAATATTCTCTTGAAAGCCAAGAAAACAACTATGCATGACGCTTTGCATTCATTCCACAAAAGAGGAAGTATAGGAAGAAAAATAAAATAATCGAAACAATAAAGGGGGAAGCAATATTTTCCCTGCGCTCTGTTTCGACCCTTTGTCCGGGGAATAGAAATATATCAAGCGTCGACCCTGAAGTTGAATAAGCCGTCATTGAAATATTTTAGTGTATTTCAGTTTATTACGGTCTATTTCATCAATTACATATCACGCGACAATCTTTATAACTGTACAATACAAAACTATATCGGCTTGCAGTCGTTGGTTGTAGGCTCCAAAGGATAATACAATAAAATTGTAAAGCTAACAAAGCTGCCGGTACGAACAAGGAAACATTTTGTTTTGTTAATATACTGTACAGTGCGTCCCAGAAAAAAACGAAACAGAGAACTATCGATGTTTTTATCATAAGTTAATAACATTTATAACTAGTAAATGACACATATTTGTAAAGCTTAGATTTATTACTTATAATTGTGATTGTTTTAATTTATTGTATTCATTCAATACAAGTCATGAACATCATACAAATTATTTCAATCACATAATATACAGTGCGTCCCAGAAAAAACTAAACCGAGAGTTATCGAAGTTTTATTATAACTTAACCACAATCATTATTGATAAATGACACATATTTGCAAAGCTCAGATTCCCCTCTTTCATTTGATGCATCTCATATAATGCATATCTCACGCATGGGTGATTAAAATCAATTTGAAGTGAGGAAACCAAAAAAGTCATTTGGCGGACGGTATCCGAATTTCAAGGAGAAAATCACATGTCTAGAAAGTTGAGTTTCTGCCCTTTAATATGATACCTCAATCAGGAAAAATGAGCAAGGAATGACAAGGTTCTGTTTGTTTAAAGTAGTGCTTGCATTTCCATAGTTTTATCAAACGAATAGCCAGTTCACGGTTGCAGTCTGAGCATGAGCAGATAAAGGTCATTGCAGAACAAATTTTGAAATTCACGGAGACGAAATACTGGATACGTGCTAATGAAAGCTATGTAACATTATTCATTCATGCACATTCAGTGCACTCCATGGTACACAGGTGGAAGTATTCTTTGAAAAGGGGGAACAAAGGCTATTTTTAAAGCACCTCCATCGCTATAGGAGTGATCATTTCAAAATGTACAAAGTGGGACCTCTTCATGTTTTGAAGATCTGTGGATATTCGGGGTCATTGCAGTAAGGTGCTAACCGTGAACTGGTCTATTAACAGAGTTGACAAAAGACTTAACTCCGTTTCGTTGACAATCAGCCGTAGACGAAAGACTTCATGCATGGCTGATTGTCAACGAAACGGAGTTAAGTCTGTTGTCAATTCTGCTTGTTTCTACGGCAGGCAGCCAGTGAAAACGAATTCGTTTGATAAAATAATTGAAATGCAAGCATTACTTTAAACAAACAGAACTTTGTCATTCCTTGCTCATTTTTCCTGATTGAGGTGTCATATGAAAGGGCCGAAACTCAACTTTCTAGAAATGTGATTTTCTCTTTGAAATTCAGATACCGTCCGCCAAATGATTTTTTGGTTTCCTCTCTTCAAATTGTTTTTAATCCCTCATTCGTGAAATATGCATCATAAGTTGCATGAAATGAAAGAAGAAGATCTAAGCTATCCAAATATGTGTCATTTATTCATTATAAATGCGACTAAGTTATGATAACAATTCTCGGTTTCGTTGTTTTTCGGACGCATTGTATAGAGTACACAATATACACAACTGATTAAGTCATGATAAAACATCGATCATTTTCGGTTTCGTTTCTTGTGAGACGCACTGTATATGGTTAAAGTGTACATCACACATACATGATTAGTCACTTTTCAACGAAGAGTACAACAATAGCTTATTTCGTAGTAGCACTGTGTCTCAATCATTTGAGAGGTTCTGGGTTCGATCTATTTCGTAAGAAGTTGGTATTGGTTCTTACATATAAGACCATCACTCACCTTACAACCTATGATGAATTGAAATAAAGATTTTGAACAAATTGAAATAGAGATATGAACGAATTTGACATAGCTAGGTTTGTTTATTGAATTTCAGAAATGTAAGTTCTCTCTATTTGAAGATAATGATTTAAATTTTAATGACTTTGATAGGTGATTAGAAAATTTGAAATATACGTATCTTATATACGATAAACATTGCATTTTTAACTTATCGTCCGGTTCTATCACAACCCGCCCCCCCCAAAAAAAAAATAAAAAAATCCGGGGTCGGAATGACCGCATGCGTGTTACCAAAATGTCCGGTAAAGGGGTACTTTTCGTGCGACAAAGTCCGACCCGAGAATTGTAAAAAAAAGGGGGTGTATTTGACTTTTCACACGGAGATTTCTTTAAAGAAGGGGTGTTTTTTTCTTTTTTTTCTCTCATCTCTTTGGACTCCTGAGAAATTATTCCGAATTTAGGGGGTACATTGAGCATTTTCCCGTATTTAGGGGGGTCTCCAAGGCAGGAAAAGCCCGTGAAAAGACCGTAAAAGGGGGGGGGGGGTTCGGAAATGTTGGCAGTCCTCAGATAGGGGGTGCTTTAAAAAAGAGGGAACAAGCATTCGCGTACCCTAAATAACACTGAGTGGGGGGGGGGGGGCGGGTATCACAACCGTTTGTGTAAACATTCACATACATTATGTTGTGTATTCTCTTCACTTAAAAAAAAAAGGAATGGTATGTTTTTTTCTAAATTAGCCTATACTGTATATTATCAGCTAAACCTAAAACTAGATTTGATAAAAATCCATTTTAATGGTGAATTTTCGGGGGGGGAAATGGTTAATGGAGTTTGAATTAATGTTACTAAAAAAGGAGGAAAAGGACACAGGTAGGCATATATACTGCTGAGCGCCAGTCGCAAACCTCACACGTAAGTAGCCTACACACTCTACACTCCTCCCCTCCCCTCTCCTCCCCCTCCCCCTCTCTCTCTCTCTCTCTCTCACTCTCCCACTCTCTTGTCCCTATCCGTCTCTTGGGCAGGGAATGATAGGTGCAATGCTCCGACGTGTGTGCATTACATGTGCCTGTGTGTGGGTTGGTCTCTCTCTCTCTCTCCCTCCCTCTCCCTCTTCATCTCTGTTCGACTCTGGTAATTCACTATTACTAGGGAAATGAGATTGTGACAATATTCGTACGACATACTTCTGTCAAAGCAATCTATTGGTACAGGAGTGCCTTTTGTACATAGAGTGATGTTTCTGTTGGGTTGAAATTCATGAAAATTGGACACAGCATGCACTGTGGATATCTCTGTTCTGTACAACAGATAACAAATGTATACGTAAGTATATGCATGCATGTATGTATGTAAGGGTGCATGTAAGCGTGTAAATATATATATATATATATATATACATGTAGATGTACACACAGAGAAATAAAAGTTGTTCTTGGGGAATAAAACGAAATTGGGAAAAATAGGGCGCCCCCTATTACACCTTTTAGGGAGTAAAACACGGAAATACGCAAGGGTGTACA
Organism: Strongylocentrotus droebachiensis; assembly: GCA_035222895.1. Lineage (NCBI taxonomy): Eukaryota > Metazoa > Echinodermata > Echinoidea > Camarodonta > Strongylocentrotidae > Strongylocentrotus > Strongylocentrotus droebachiensis. Next base: position 315,225 of record JAVYIG010001550.1, on the reverse strand, counting down.
GAATAGTCAATTAAGGGGTGTAATTTTACACCCTATTTTAGTCAGACGAGCTCTGATTGGTCAAGGGAGGTAAAGCATTTTTCTGTTGTGAGTGCATATGCGCATGCGCTACAGCAATGGCGCATCGATATAGGTACTGCCAAATGAAGGAAAATTAGCATAATTTACAAATTTTAGTCATGATGGGGGAATTATCATGTTTCATTTGGGCATATTATTTGTGTGCAAGATATCTGATCAAGAATAAGGGGTTGTACCGAAGGTTATATATGATAATTTAATGTAATTAGCAGAAGTGTTGTTTTACTAACCAGTACATAATTGCCTTATCATACGAGTAAGCAAAGGGAAGATATTCGGGAAGCAGGTTTATTGTTTAAAGGTATTTCCACTACATTTAATCCGATACGTCCATCCAGGCCAGCCTCACCGAGGCTAACTTTAAGTTGGTTCTTACAGTGTGCACTTGTGTTGAGTTATATTATTATGTATATTAATATAATGATGCCAGCAAATGTTTACAAAGTGGGAGGAATTCTCCCTTTTTGTTAATGTTATGCTTCTGCCATAGTTTATAGTTAAACTTGTGCCTCGTTTAGATATGACGCAGCGGCGGTTGTTTTTATACCCTTAAAAGAAAAAAAAAGCGGCGGTGTTTTATCATGTCTAAACGAGCCTTTATTTGTAATAAGATTTCCAAGCGAATCCCTGTGGTCTACCTCGTACTTTAATCTTAGCGAAGCTTCTCGAAGTAGAATATAAGCTGCCTTATAGCTCATCCTTTTAAATATATGACAGTCCCTTTCATATTTGATCATGCCAACGTCAATTTAACATGAAAGTGTGAGTTTGGCAAAGCCATTTAGTCTTAGTTTTGTTTTATTTTGTCTCCGTTCATTAAATATTGATGTTGAGGGACAAACTCAATTACAGCTCAATTCTCCCGGCAAACATTTAGATAAATGCGACGATCGTCCTCAGGCACATTACACGAGATTGCTTCATCTATTGTCATTCTACTTCACAATTTGTTTCGACTTTCCATCCTTCATTTGGACGGGAAAAATTGCCGCTCTCCACTCTCCCCGTATCTGCTTCGGGCTTGAAATCGACAAACATTGCTTCATTACGTGTAGAGAACAAGCTTGTTGATTTGTAAAAGAATTTATAATTTGGCTATAACAAATACCTCCTTTATAATCATTATATCTCCTCTGTTGTTTCACTCCTTTTGGACAATATTCCTGTTTTGCCTGTCTTACTTCCCCCCCCCCTCTCTTACATCTATTTTACTTCTATCTTATTCAAATCCTATTCTGCTAATTTTTCTCTTACACCTGATTATTTTGTTTTTTTCTGTATTTCTCCGTGCTCATCTCCTATCACATGTTTTTTCTATTTGTCTGCATGATTATTTTGTTTCCCTATCCATGTATTTTGCTAGGCTGTGTCATCTCTATAACTGTCTTGCTTTTTTGTTGTTTTTTTCATGTTCATTTGATATTTTGAATTTTTACGGAAACTTAATTTGTTTTTGCCATGACCAATCAATTTTAGTTGAATCGATTTTAGCTATTTTTCATATATTTATTTCACGAATTTGCAGGTTCTTCATGTGTATTCACAAAATGTATTTTTATAACTCAATTGAAAGAGTAAACATACCAAAATGTTAATAACTGTCAGTACTCTATTCTTCATTGAACATAATCAGTGATGTTCATATTCCAGAATTAAAAAAAGGAAGTGATGTTGAGAGAGAGAGAGAAAGAGAGAGAGAGAGAGGGAGAGAGGGGGTGCTAGGAGCTATTGCTGTGGTATTAATATCAATATTGTAATTAATATCATTATTATCAAGAGGATGCTTTTGATGATGATGGTCATCATTCTGAAGTTCATCGTTTATTTCTCATTCTCTCTCTTCTGTATATTTTACTTTTTGAACACCAGTAGTACCCTACTCCCTTTTTAAGGTCCTCTCTTTCTTCTGTTTTCTTCTTTGGCGTGTGCCTCAACCCTTCCCTTTCAGAACACAGGAGAAAGAGGGATTATATTATTGTGTGCGTGCGTGTGGCGCTTGTGTGCGTGTGTGCGCGTGAGTGGTCATATGTGAGTAGGAAGTAAAACAGGACTAAAGAGAGCAATAGAGAAAGGGGAGTGAGAGAGGGGTGTGATCAGCTATTCACCTCACCGTTTCAACAACCATGACATTCGTCTGCGCGTGTGATTACAAAACATTATATAGTAATTACTTTTTAAAACATGAGTTCTGTTTGATTTTCTGCTGAATACCAGTTAAACTCATCTAAAGATTTTTTTTTAAATCCAGATTAAACAAGTTTGATGCAGTGTAGAATAGCATTTGAATCCGTCCTGTATGTAAGAGGGCATAATGGATTTCACGCAGCTGAGCAAGATTTATACGCGGTAATCGTATCCTTAGCGGCATTTTTTCTTTCATGGTTTAAGCTAGACTGAATTCAATTTGTAGCGATCGCACTTATCTCTTCGAACACGAGGATTGAAATCCCATTCTTTCTTCAGGCTTTGTGTCATGGAGCTCCATTGCTGCCATCCTCGCAAACTTATTCAAATAGCTGAAAGGGACAGAGATAGTGGAATAGTGCGAAATTTAGATGTAAATTCATTTGAAAGAGAAATAATTGATTCCTCCCTCCCCCCCCCCCCACGACAAAATAGCGAGATACAAATATATATTTTTTCCTCTTATTTTTCTTCTCATTTGTCTTCTTTATCATCATCATCATCATCATCTCATCTTTATCCTTTTCTTTGTCCTCTTCATCTTGATCTTCATCTTTATTTGTCTTTATTATTATTCCATCTTCTTCTGTCACTTCTTGTCTTTTTCTATTGCTTCTTCTTCTTCTTCTTCTTCTTCTTCTTCTTCTCCTCCTCATCTGCTCCGCTACCTCTTCACCTTTAATCATCATCCTCAGCTCCTTTCCTCTTCATTTCTCTCATCTACTCTCATCTAATATGTCATCTATATCTATGCATAGTCTTTCCTGTCAAAGATTATTAAAGGTGCTTTGTTAAAATTTGATGAATGCTCTGTCCTATATCTTATCCTCCTAACGCACAGAAGACAATGGTAAATTTTATCATAATTGTGACAGAAAGCGACCGGCTACACCTTTCTTGAGGCCGAGCTAGAAGCCTTTCAGGTCATGATTTAATCATAGTCGATTCATAAGGTCTCATTTAGGCCTCGTTAACACCGCTCGGTTGATCGACCGTCAATAATTCAACATCATAATACATGCTATAACCCTTTCCATCGCTGCATGCTGTTCCCCCGCACCCTTACCTCGCGTTCACACTACCAACTTTTATTGTATATTTGTATAAGAATCGTATATCGGTTCAATGTTTCAACAGCATAATACACGCTGTAACCCTTTCTATCGCTGGATGCTGTTCCCCCGCACCCTTACCTCACGTTCACACTACCAAATTTGATTGTATATTTGTATAAGAATCGTATATCTGTTCACTAATTAAGCAATTTTGTAATATAGGATTTCCCGGCCAAATTCGCGTGTTTGTCATTCGAATTCATTTACTTTGCATTTAAGTTAGCGCAGATCGGCTTTGCCACGCCAATTATCATTCAATTTTCCAGTTTTTGTATTTAATTTAGGATTTTGGTCGAAGGGTTTCATAGATCTGTCATTCAATTTAGAAACTGCTCAACTAGCATTCAAATTAATATTCACTTGTCGAAGCGTATTTTTTATCATTCAAATTAACTCCTGTCATTCGTATTCGTAATATTTTTATTCAAGTTAGGAATGTTAGGGGGAAGAATTGCAACAAATTTTTACAGTTTTTGAATAATGCAGTTAAAATGCATCATTTGCCATTGGGGTCTAAGCTGTTATTCCATTTATTTATTTTCAGGACAATGCAGATGGGTGTAGTCAGACATAAAGTAAAGAAGGGGCTAAATCAAGGGATAAGGCATTTCTGCACAGACATGTTCATATAGCCGGGAAAGGTGGGGGTACCCTCAATCGCCCCTTTTTACTACAGACTCGGAATTTTACAAAAGTAATTCACATCGTCTCTAATACCCAGCACATCACTCTGTTTTTCTTAAAGAGTTTCATAGTTTACTGGCCCACCAGCAGATCGATGACTAAAGACATGGCTAAATAATGAATCATGTTCAAATTTTTTACTCTAGTCCCTACCCCTGTCACACTGTTGTACCCTTCTTCCATAATGAAATTATGATGAAATTATGATAAATGTATGATGAAACATAAGACAAACACCTTCCTTACATGAACATTTACAAATATACCGAGACTATCAGGTCCGTAGATGCAAGTCGTTTTTTTCTTCTTAACAATCAAACTTAAATGATGAATATCAGATCAATCTAATAAGTATAAGTGTATAAATGCAACAAAATGAAATATGGTGAAATACACATGAAAAAACAATCTTGAAAGAAAAAGAATGAGCTATAAAAAGTGTGTAATAAACGATAAATGTATATTGACCATCAATTTAAGTGCACAAAGTGCTAATTTGAATGCTACAAATGAATTAGAATGCTAGAAGTACACCGTCGCGTTGTCAGAAAATCGTGTTGCGCCAAATCGAATGACCAAATAGCGAAAGAAGCACATTGTTTATTAATTTGAATGAAACATACGTAGATTCTAACGAAAATTCCATAGATTTGAAAACTAGAAAAGGGAATATAAACCCGACATATAGCTGACTGCACTAAAACCGTCGAATTTGAACGCAAGACAAATTAATTTGAATGACAAACTCGCGAATTTGGCCGGGAAATCCTATAATAATAATCATACATAACATTTATTAGGCGCTTAATACAGGTGTTTCTAAGCGCACCATTGTATGACTTAAAATTACCAACTAAAACTTGTAATAAACACAAAAAATATAAATATGTTCTTTATTCAATAAATCATGCATATATAATAACAAAAATAAAAATGAGATCAAACATAAGGTCAAACATAAGATCAAACAAAATATCAAACAAACAAAGAATAAGATGGTGTGCACCTCCTTTGACCGACTCACAACTGCATAATAGCATTCATGAATTAAAAAGGTGCGTTTTCAGTAAGGACTTAAACTGGTAATGGTATGAACGTCATGTAAACAAACGTCGTATACTGAAACGAATGTTGAGCATAGTTTCGAAAGGAAACTCGTTTAAGAGTCAGGGTCCCGCTATTGTCTAAACGTCGTATCGTACGATAATCGTATTACTGGGCGGGGCTTATCCGCGAGTTCTCACCAATGATTGGATAACTGTCGTGTCAATTAGTCTTCTTAGTTTCTTTATACGTGTTTCGTATAATTGAAATTTCAACAGAAATTCATATTCATTTCCTGCTCACTGGCATTATGGTAAACAATAAATGAATAAAAGAGTACAGTAAATAAATTCAAATCAAAGCGAGAGGCAAAAAAACGGAAAGGAAATGTGTTGGAAACGCCCATTACACATTAGGACTAGTTACTGTAAGATTTAAGAAGAGAGTTGGGCATTTCAGGATATGTTCATTCGAACTACTTGCCAATGATACTATTAGTACGTATAGCCTTTTGCCTTCTATACTAAAACATGTATTGAACGGTAGAACAGGCAAAATGTATCAGTGAACTAGAATATATCTAGAATGTAACTTATTTAAAAACCGGCTGACGAAATTATACAATATTATATAGAACATGAACAATAGACACATAGAAGGTAACGTACAATGAATGATAGCAGATTGTCATTCATTAAATCTGAACATGCTAGTCGGGTGACCCAGTTCGTGTCTGTGTTCGTAACCATGGATATAAACTTGGCTCGTTTGCCTTTTGCCGCTGTTTATAATTGAGCATACATTCAGCAACAAATGTAGTTTACATTGATTATGTTTCAATGAAGAAATTATTAGGAGCTGTAGTCCTGAAAGTAAAATTTGTTTTATCAGGCAATCATAATGTCAGGTCAATCTTTACCTATTCTAGTACCATGTAAAGCTTAATTTAACAAGCATAGTTTAATTTCTGTGTTGTCTATTTCTAAATTTATATCCTTAAAACAAATAGAGCCAAGCAATAACAAGAGAGAGAGAGAGAGAAATAAATAGTATGAATAACGATAAAAATATAAATCATATTCATTAATCAATAATACTAACAATGGCAATAATAATAATAAAAAATACTGAATTGGTAAATAAAATATATTAACCAAAGTGTAACCAAAGACATGAGTGTCTTTTTTTATTGTGCGTTTTGTTTTGTTTGTTTGCGTGTGTGTGTGTGTGTGTGTATGCGTGTGTGTGCGCGCACACGTGTGTGTGCGTGTGAGCGTGTGTGTGTGTGTGCGTTTGTGTGCGCGCGTAGCCTTTTTTTAGTAAGTAGTAGCTTATTGTTGTCAACGTGTCGCTACTGGCACAAAGGGAAACTATTGTTGCGATGCAGCTCATAATGTATTTTTGAGGACAAATAAAAGGTTAATATTTGCTCACATGTGTTGAGAGATTATCATGTGTCGATCAGATATCTACAAAATAATATTATAAATGAAAGATACTGCAACCTGCGGCTAACATACTTACGTTTCTTGATCATTCTTGCTTTTATGTTATGTTAATGCTTTGATCAAAAGTCATTGTTAAGGAAAAACTGTAACGAAAACACAGGATTTCTTGTAAATTCTACAGCTTGCACAAATTCACAAATAAAATGAAAAAAGAAACATCCTTCAATACTTCATATCACCTCATTTCCAGGACAACAAAAGAGTATTACAAACGGCGTAAACAAAAAGAAAAAGAAAGATAATCCATCACATAATGACCATGATTCCCAAAGAGCTTCATAGGATGCTGACAAATACAGTAAGTAAATACTTTGTTTATTGCAAAGTACAATTTTCCATTACATACTCAGAAACACCAAAATATTTTTTAAAAAGGAAAAAAAAAATTGATCATAATATAAACACTGATTAATCACCCTGACATTGCACAAGTTAGAGGGGCACATTTGTATTTCGTGTCGACTGAAATCTTGAGTATAATCCATCTGCTTAAATAAATGTGTATCCTGCTCACATACAGCAAATCATTATTCAGTAGTCAAGATAAACTGAAGTATTTTAATAGCTTTCCATTTGTCATGAGCTTATCATATTCTTATTTTCCTCTAGGTTTTTAAATATCCTCAAAATAATACAGATTAATCAAAAGTGTTCCGATATACAGAATAACCCATTAAATGATGGAGAGGAGAAGATCCACGCTTTAAATCAAACAGCTCCTATTACTTCACGAATTTTCGACATACATAACGTCTTTATATATATATATTCTATTTTATATGCACAATATCTAATTTGTATGATATCTCCGTTATTTTTTACCTCTTTCTGTGTATCTCCTTCCACTTCCTCCCCGTCTCTCTCTTTCTCTCTCGTTCTCTCCCTCTCCCTCTCACTCTTTCCCTCTCACTCTCTCTCTCTCCCTCCCTCTCTCTCTCTCTCTCTCTCTCTCGTCATGGCCTGTGACATTCATGGCTATATCTCCTGACTCTATCTTCAATTAGATAAGCAAATCATGCGAATCGTCACACACCCACTACCCTTCATCCTCTTCCCGACATTAAAGAACCACGTCACATCACAAACGATAATATGCCTGCCATATCTTTTTTAACGAGAGATTTGGCATTGTTCAATAGTGTTTTATCAGCCATTTAGAATCGAGTTCATTACAAATTGGAAAATTGAAATGAAAATGAAACATAGATCTTTTTCTTTACATAAATTTCCATAGAAGTAACAACAGCAACAGTAAAAATTTGATGTTGAAGTAGTATTAGGAGTAATACTAGTATATAGTAGGAGCAGCATCAGCAGCAGGAGTTGCAGTGGTAGTAGTAGGCATGATAGTTATCGTAGTAGTGGTAGTAGTACTAGTAGCATTAATAGTAGTAGCAGTATTACTTGTAGTAGTAGAAGTAGAAGACGAAGTAGTAGTATAAACACTAGTGATAGTATTTATAGTATAGTGGTCGTGGGATATTGGCGATGTTGATGATGTTGTTTTGTTGCTGCTGTTGGTGGTGATGGTGGTGGTGGTGGTGGTGGTGGGGGATGCAACGATGATGATGATGCCAGTGTGCGATGATGATGACAATAGTGCTGATGATGATGATGCTGATGTGCGATGATGACGATAGTGCTGATGATGATGATGCTGATGTGCGATGATGATGACAATAGTGCTGATGATGATGATGCTGATGTGCGATGATGATGACGATGGTGCTGATGATGATGATGCTGATGTGTGATGATGATGACGATCGTGCTGATGATAAAATTTGGAGTTGATAGTAATGATGATGGCATTGAGGCTGCACAACGTGATGGTGAATAATTTGGAAGATAATTTCGATGGTCGTCGTCATCTATGGGATTAGGGTGGTACTTATATTGGTTGGAAATGAATTATGTTTAATTGGCGGCCATTCAAAAATTATTATTAATACATTGTTCCACAGCTTCAATGTGGGGGCTATCCCATATATTAGTAAATGCAGTTGAGACTTAAATTTTTCTAATTTGTTTTCGGTACTTTTAAAGTTATATGAGTCTCAGATCCAAAGCGTGAACACATCGATTTTTTTAAATGGCAGATATTTTGAAGGTATGCAAATTTGACATTGTTCCACTGTTTCAATTTTCTCAAGTTTTTAGTATGTTGTTATGGAACTAATCCTATGTAAATGCGGTAAAAAAAATCTGATTAGGAAAGGACTATCTGTAGTATGAAATGGCACTGTTGATGTTTATAAATAATGGATTATATGCATGTTTTCTTGGCAGAAACCATCGAGATGCCATTGATAGCCGTTGCACTAGTCGTTTCTGGAGTTACTCTAGGAACGGTGGCTGTTGTAGCGGGTGTGACCAAGTACTGCCGCGATTGTAATATTGGGAATCTATGGGGACGACTAACAGGAAGACTAACGGATGATGAGAAGAAGATCTTAATCAAGTCAGATTTCCAGGCAGCGTATCAGGTAAGATGTAGTGAAAGAAGAGATATTCGTAATATCATACGACACATTATCTAAGTGTATTCAACATACATGTGAACTGCATAAGCAGCCCGCTCCCACCACCACCCCCTCAGCCCACCTCTTTAGACGAATAATATTATTCTACAAATGGTGACAGCACGACTTCCCTCGACTTCCTTCTTCGCCTTTCTTCTCTGTCTAACTATCTCTCTCTCCCCCCTCTCTCACTCTGTTTATGGTTCTTTCTTTCTCTGTCTCTCTGTCTCTCTCTCTCTCTCTATTTCTTTAAAACTTTCTATCTATACATCTATCTAGAAGAAAACATTTAAATCCAACTCTGAGTTCGAGAAAATACTGTACACAAATATTTATTGTGGTTTTGTGTATATATATCGGACTCTCTATTTATTTTGTTCAAATCTATCTCTGTTTTCTCTGCCCAATTGCCTCCTCTTTCTCCCCCTTTCCCCATTTCCCTCTCCCCCTTCCTTCTCCCTCCCTTCCTGTCTCCCCTGTACCTTTCTGTATGCAAACCGATGCCTATCCTTATATCACTTACAGGTGCATTTTCCTTGCATGTAAGGAAACCCCCGTAGTATGATGATTTCATGACCCAGTAAAATAATGTATATTATTAGCCCTGCATATCATACACCGACGGAGCGCTTTATCATAATGACGAGCTTAATATGATCATGTTAGGCTCGCGAGACATTTATATATGATGATAAAAGAATAACGGAGCCAGGTAGAAGAAGAAAAGAAAAGGATGAAGAATAAAGAAGAATAAAGGAGAATGAAGAAGAATGGAGAGGACGAAGAAGACGAAGAAGGAGAAGAAGAAGGAGGAGGAGAAGGAGGAGAAGAAGAAGAAGAAGAAGAAGAAGAAGAAGAAGAAAAAGAAGGAGGAAGAAGAAGAAGAAGAAGAAGAAGGAGGAGGAGGAGGAGGAGGAGAAGAAAGTAAGTAAGAAAGAAATGAACACATTTAAAGAAAAACAAAGGGGCAGGAGAAGGAAAAGGAAAGGATAGGAATTTCGAGAAATAGAAAAGGGAGAAAGTAGGAAATAACAAACAAGGATAAATGGGAAGAGAAACAACAAGAATAGATTAAGACGAGAAAAGAAGAGGGGAAAGTAGAAGAGGAAGTAAGAGGATGAGAATAAGAAGAAAAATTGAACGAGAAAATGATGATAATAATGAGAGTAGAGGATAGATATTAATGATGATGAAAAATTTCTCAACTAATGAGATGTTATGACATTTAGGTGGTGTGTCTATCCTGATCCCCTAGAGACCTGTAACATTCACGACCATCTGATCCAAAATTCAGTGTCAAACTACTCAATTATGCAGATCAATTATCATCTGATTACCAAGGGATGGGTGCTATGGACCAGTGAATATGATTGTTCCGGTAATAGCAATCGTGTTTTCATATCAAATAACAAAACGAACGCTAGGTTGATACTACTACCGCTACGGCGAAGCGAAATAGGTCTACTTGTAATGCCGGTGATGTTAAAGATAAAGGTGAGTTCTGGTAAGAAGAGAGAAAATGCATTCGCACAGAATCAAACGAAACTTACACTGAATATTCAAGATTACAAATAAATGTAATTTGCTAAACAATTTAGGTAGACCATTTATATTGGCTGAGTAATGAGCATAGAAAGATTAGGAAATCAAGGTTAGTAGCCCCGACACCATTTGTGTAGTCCCATGTACATCTTTCTGTGTACAGTGCTTGTTACTTAACCAAGACTGGGCCAAATTTATTATGATTTGGATGACTCCAGAACTTTGCAGTACACACCAATACTACATGCTACATGATCAACTTTTTCTGATCCATTCCACACCTTTTTCTTTCAAAATGCAATCAGATGACCATAACTCACCTTTATCTTTAAGCCAACTGCACACTGCATGATCATCTCCCTGCGATCCGTTCTTGGAACAAATTACAATTAAACGAGATATGGATATCTCAACAAACATAATATTTTTAATTCAATGATAAGGCTATCAAAAACTGGGATTTTAGTGCATTAAAGTCACCTAGTCAGAATGAATGGTAAATCGGCTCAAATCGTAGCAATCGTGCTCCTGGTCTGACGTCACTACGAATCTGAGCCGATTTGGCTTTTCCTCCTCCAAAAAAGCATGTCATGAAGAAATTAAAGGGAAAGTTGAGTTCTTGTATCAGACTGCAAACGCCTTCAAAGTGCATGGTTATTGCTCTTTTTCTTATTTATGACACTTCTAGTGCTTTTTTAAGACCTGGAATTACTTTATATGAAGGTAATTTTAGACCCCAAAACGTGTAACATTTAGCCAATACGATCTTACCAATTCAGCTCCACTTTCAAGAAAATACGGTGACCGTTAATTAATCAATTAATTAATAATAAAAATACACGGGCCGGCTGGCTGTGCGTATTATGACTAACACGAAAAATCCAACTAAAAGCCAACATCGGCATTGGCTGGGATAAAACGTATAATGCGCTATCCCATTTTTTCAACAGCTGGTTCAAATTATCGAATATTTGTGGGAGACCACTATATTAGAAAAAATATTTATGGATATTTTAGCCGTCTCTAAACCGAGTTTGATCAAACAAAGATGATTTTGTCATTTGATTTGTATTTCCTTTCAAATTTGACACTCAGTTTTTCATTATCTCACAACAACAGCAATATTAGAAACTGTTATATTTATGGATATTTCAGCCGGCTCTAAACCGAGTTTGATCAAACAAAGATGATTTTGTCATTTAATTTGTATTTTCTTTCAAATTTGACACTCAGTTTTTCATTATCTCACAACAACAACAATTTGTGAAGCGCCCTCTACACCAAAACTCAACCATCCCTTTAAGATGTTATTTTTCAAATGACTATTTGCACACACCCCAGTATAGTACGATAATACTCTGTAAATAGGTCTGTACTCAAAATGGAAGAAGAAGAAGAACTCTGTGTATAGATGGCTCTGGTAATAATATGATTAGAGCGCCCTCAGGGAGAAGAGTATTTATACTGATGAGGCTACCCTGGCTAAACCAAGACATATATTATCGTCTCAGTATAATCAAGCTGATATAAATACAACGAACCGAAAAATAACGTCTGTTTCTCCTTCTGTATGACTACATGAAAGTCATTATTTTTTAACATATATAGTTTCGTCACTTCTTTTTTTCAGGATACAACCAACATCTGAATAATTATATAGAAACCGTTGCTTTGTGGACATTTGTACGTAGGCCTCTCTATATATATATATAAGAATGCTTGCTATTGTAATATGAACGGTTTGATTGGATTTTTTAAATATTTGTTCCTTTTCAATATAGGCTTTCAATAAGGGCTTCTCTTTCATCATGTACATACAAATTGATATTCGCAATTACTTCGCACAGAATACCAAATAAACAGAGATGATGTTAGCATTATTGTTAAACTCCTGGAGTACATGTCACAGCAAAGTCAATCCGTTTACCGCACATTATAGGATAATCTATTCAGATTGCCGTTAGACACGTTGTTAATCAGCTAATATACTGATAATTTCACAAATTATAAAGAGTATGAAACGTCATTATGGATGTAACGTGCTTTGAGATACGATTTAACATAAAAGCTATTATTTGTCTTTTCCTGATTATACAAACAAATAAACGCAAATTTCAATTAGGCTTGTAATTAAGCTGATTATCTTTAGTACAAGGGCTTCTTGTACTTTTTGAGACGTCATTAATAATAATTTTATCAATTTACACTTATCGGCTAATGGCCAATGTCACTAAACTTCCATTAAATAGGGAAAAAGTTAAAACTTATTAATTTTTGAAATATATTAAAGGTATAGACCAGTTTTGGAAACACCCCCTCTCTGAAAAATTAAACGGGAGCTGTTATTACCAATCGTGTGAAAGATTATTTTTTGACTAATACGTGATGATACAAATTTTGCCTGGACACCGCCTACCAAGTGATACATCATAGCGATCCGGCCTGAATAGATATCGCGAATGCACTTCAACATTGACCATATCGGCATATATTTCTGCTTTTTTTGCGAATTTAGGTTGAAGTATTGCCATCTAAATCTCTGAAGGCAATATTTAAACAATATTGAATGGATATTTTGCACCCAAAACCCTTGAACCGCAATGTTACCACTACCGTTCTTTACCCAGGCGCGGATCCAGGGGGGGGGGGGGGGCCGAGCGTGCCTTGCCCCCCCCCCCCCCCCCGCAAAAAAAAAAAAAAAAAAAAAAAAAAGGAGAGAGAGAGAAGGAAAAGAAGGGAAAGAGGAGAGAAAGGGAAAAAAAGAAGAGGAAGAAGAAAAAAAAAGAGGGAAGAAGGAGATCGGGGGGGGGGGGAGGACTTGCCTCCCCCCTCCCCCCCCCCCCAATAAAAAAATAAAAGAGAAGGAAGGAAAGGGAAAGAAAAAAGATAAAGAGGAGATAAAGGGAAGGACAAAATAGGAAGAAGAAAAGAAAAGAAGGGGGATATCAGTTGCAATTTTCCCGCCAACAAGTTGTGGATCGAGGGGGGGCAAAAGACCCTAGCCTCCCCCCCCCCTCCCCCGTCCCCGCTAAAAAAAGAGAGAAGGAAGGAAAAGGAAAAGAGGAGAACTAAAAGGGAACAAAAAGAGGAAGAAAAAAAGAAAAGGGAGAATAGAAGCAGAGATCAGTTGCGGTTAATCCCGCCAACAATGTGTGGAGCGGGTTGGGGACCAAAATGACCGTGCCCCTCCCCCCCCCCCCCCCCCCCAGCAAACCTAAAAGAGAGATAAGGAAGGGAAGGGAAAGTGAAAGAGGAGAGAAAGGGAAAGGGAAAAAAAAGAGAATGAAGAAAGGTAAGGGATATCAGTTGCAATTTTCCCGCCAACAAGGTGTAGATCGGGGGGGGGGGGGGGAGGGGTGGGCACTGGCATACTGACAGGGGAGGGGGGGGGTTGGAGAAATAGAATTCAAACGTGGTTTATTTATAATTCCATAACGGTTGTTAACAAATAATGCTGAAATGAGATAATTTTCCTCACTTCATGCGTTTGTTGGAAAATGACAAATTCCTAAATTTACAGCAAGAAAATGCTTCTTGAGATGCCTACATATCAGGGCCCGCGGAGCGGCGGGGATCGGGATACTCGAGCCCCTCCCCCACACTTTCTTTGAAAAAGTATATTAAAGAGAAATAGAAAGAAAGAGAGCGAGAAAGAAAAAATAGTTAACTGCCAGTGTCACATTATAATGGGGTATCAAAATATGCTCATCTGACCATGATTAAAATTAATGCCTAAAATCCTAAGGACTCTTCCCCCTAGATTCCACCTAGGGCCCTAAGGCGGGTCCTTAGATGCTCATATGACGGTCATTTAATGCCTAAAACCCCTGATTTCTGGGGGCTCTGCCCCCTGGACCCCACGCCAAATAGTGTCCTGCTAGTGTCGCAAATAATAAGGTATCAAAAATGCTCATCTGACCGTAATTAAACGCCTAACCCCTGAGCTTCTGGGGGCTCTGCCCCTGGACCCAACCAAGAGCCCTTAGGCGGGCCCCTCGATACTCATCTGACCGTAATTGAGTGCCAAAAACCCTTGAGATTCCGGGGCTCCGCCCCCTGAACCCCAAGCCAATTAGTGACCTGCCATTGTAATAATTAGGTATCAAAATAATGCTCATCTGACCGTAACTAAATGCCTAAACTCCTGAACTTCCGGAGCTCTGCCCCCTGGACCCCGTCTAGGGCGCTAAGGCGGACCCCTGAATGCTAATCTGACCGTAAATTAAAACCTTAAACCCCTGAGCTTCAGGGGGGGGACAAGGTATCAACATCTTATGAATTAATGAAACGTCAAAGCTTCCGCGCTCCCGCGGGGAAGGGCAGGGGGAACTTAATTCAGACGAGGATAATTTTCGGGAACGGTACAACGAATCGTCTTCTTTCTAAAATAATTGAATGAAACGACGAAGCTTCCGCGCTTCGCGCAGAGGGGGGGGGGGAATTGATTTAGACAAGGATTAAGAGTCGAGAACGGTACGACGAATCTTCCTCTTTATCTAATGATTTAATGAAAAGTAAAAGCTTCCGCGCTTTGCGCGGGTGGGGGAAACTAAATTATTTTCGAGACCGGAACAACGAATCGTCTTCATTCTCTAAAAATTAAACGAAACGTCGAAGCGGGGGGAAACTGAATTTAGACAAGGATTAAGATTCGAGAACGGTACAACGAATCGTCTTCTTTCTTTAATGATTTAATGAAACGTAAAAGCTTCCGCGCTTCGCGTGGGAGGGGGGAAACTGAATTAAGACGAGTATGCACGTACGGAAGGGGGGGGAGGGGGTTAGGGGGTTGACCCTCCCCCTTTGGTTTTTTATGTGTGTATTTTGGAGCAACCCCCCCCCCCTTTTTCTGTGATTTTTTTTTTTTAATTAAAAAAAAAATAAAAAAAATATGCCAATGGCTGACCTAAAAAAGGTGACCTCACCCCCCCCCCCAACGGAACAAAATGTCAAATTTTCAAATTTCGAGACCCAAAAAAAAAAGTGTCCTCTTCCCCCCCCCCCCCCCCCCCCCCCCCCCCCCCCCCCCCCCCCCCCGCTTATTTAGCGGCTGGCTGAGTCGTTACGATTTTTTTTTCGGACCAAAAAAAAAAAAGTGGGCCCGGCCCCCCCCCCCCTAAGAAATCCTGGATCCGCGCCTGCTTTACCTTTAACGTTCTGCCATAACAGATTCTTCTAAGCCATGCAAATCGATTAGATAACTATCATAACACGATTCGGTAAATTCGTTAATCAAACAAAAAACGAAGTGTTGACCAAATATTATAGATACATTTGAACGGAACTAATTGTCTAAGCCAGGAGAAATTGTATACAATTTTTGTTTCCAAAAGACGAGCCACTTGATTTTTATTTTATCTCTTTTTGGAAGGACGCCATCTGTTGACTCACTACAGAGCAATTCAGGGCTATAGGTATGTATGTGTATGGAGGTGCGTATGTGCGTACCCTCACTTTAACGGCCACTGGCAAAACAAGGATTTCCTTGGTGCAACAGCAAGAATCCTGTAAAGCTTTTGAAATGAAAAGCAATTAGGTGTAGGATTATTTTGGTTCTCTATTTGCAGGGAAAAAGGTTAAGATTTCCATATCGTCCTAGAGATGTGTTATTCCTACAAACGTAGGTGTCCTCGAACATAAAATAACATACTGATGTGTACATACCAGTCCTCGATGAACACCAGTCACGTGTATGTGGGTGTGGAGTGGAGTGGTGTGGGGGTGGGGAGGAGGGGAGATGGGCGGGGGTGTCGTGTTTTTCTATTTTTTTTTCTTTCTTCTTCTTATTAATCTCCTTCTTTGTTCTTGTATGCTTTTCTTCTTTCTTGCCTATTCATTTTAAACAAGACGGTTTTTTTGCTGGTCGGATGTTTCAAAGATATTTAAAAAAATCGTTATATTAAAAGCTAAATAACCGATACATAGGTAAGTTTAAAATTAGGTTAACATGATTAAGGGTTGAATTGAGTGATTATGAAGTCCTGACCTACATTTTTTTCACTATCATTAAAATGAGAATGAAATCCAACCTACTCGAGTAAGATTATTGAATCAAAACCTTACTCGCCTTTGTTGAAACGAGGTGGTTAAGTTCCTTATGTGAATATGGCAGGTTGCTTACAGATATCGAGGGTAAGAAACCAGGAGGTATTAAGCCTATAGCCTCACTTAATGGATTCTACTCATCTAGAAGATGCAGTTGGAACTCCAGGGACCACCGCTAAAATGACGAGATAAATCCCTGCAGTATCTTATTATTTTCCTGAAGGTAGTAGTCATATTCAGTTCCACGTTAAAGGTAAAGATCAGTATTGGAAACGCCCCAATTTCAAAAAAAAATAAAATGGAAGCTCTTATTTATACCAATCATGTGAAAGAATATGTTTTGACTGGTAATACATGATGACAACAAATTTGCCGGGAAACCGCCTACCAATTGATATATTTGGTAAATTAGTTTATCTATTGGTGTGTGAGAGATAAACGAACGTGTCACGCACGTGTGTGTAGTCCCATATACATTTTTCTGTGTACAGTGCTTGTAACTTTACCAAGACTGGGCCGAATTTCTTATCATTTTGATGATTCCAGAACCTTGAAATGCACACCAATACTTGTATGCTAGATGATCAACCTTTTCTGATCGATTCCACAACGTTTCTTTCACAATGCAATCGCATGACCATAACTGGTCTTTAGCTTTAATGTGAGCCCCCCCCCCCCCACACACACACACACAAGTGACTTGTGCTGCTTTAATTATTTAAAAAACAGATGAGATGAGACCTAGCTTCCACTTCATCAAATTCAAGATGGCGGTTTCCTTTCTAAATCGGTCAACATCCTTGTGTCGATTTATAATGAATGTAATGTCTATGATAAAGTGATGACATGATTGCAATATTTCGTTCTCCAAATAATTCAACAATAGCAAAACCCATATATTGTGTTTCATTTTAACCATTCTAACTGTGTTATAATTCTTCAAAGAAAAAAGAAATCTGTTTTGTTTTGTTCCTAGGGCCTTAATTGTTCAGATTCCCTGGTGATAATAATAATACTGATGATAATATTCCGCTTATATATAGCGCTTGATACATCGATGATGTCTCTAAGCGCTTTACAGATGTGTTATTACCCCGGTCATCGGATTCAAGGCTCGCCCACACACAACGTACGCACATTCTCCACTCCTTGGGAAGCATTCCAGCCAGGCATCATTTCAGCGCACATTTGCTCATCTAACCACACTGACTTTCGCATCCCTCTGACTCGTGTAGATTTTTTGTATAGGGTAGTAGACAAATTGGAGATTAGACCATATGGAAATTAGTCCAGATGACTATGAGCCTAAATGGTAATTAGACCAAATGATAAGTAGACGAAAGACTATTAGACCATGTTGATAGCAGGGGGGCTGGGAGTAGACCATATGGGAATAGTCTAATTGGGTAGTAGACGAACTGGTCATAGACCAAACGGCAATTCACCGATTTAAACACTTTACCCTCTCCCGATTTCTTACGATTTCCCAAGCCTTTAAGGAAATTAATCCTTCGAAAGCCCTGTCGTCGAGGATTTTTAATCAAGTAATTTTATTAAGAGCTTTAGTCATAGACCTTGAGGGGATCAATTTTGACAAGGGGATTGATGTCTGTAAATAACGTCATCAATTATAGTTCTTTTTATTACACAATTTTGACATATGGATATAAGTTAAAATAGATGAGGCGGAATTACCTTCAGATTGAATTTTCATAAATGCAACTATTCTCTAGTTTGATCGTCGAAGTTTGAAAGGCACAACATTTATTTAAGGAAAATAATTTTTCAATACAGTGAAAGTCAGATACACACATTTCTGACAAGGGCGGACACTGACGCCCAACATTTGCAACCTCTTTCCCATGTTTAAATCATCTTCCGACTACTTTGAATTTCCACTTAACTTTGGATATTTATTGTTATGATGTTGTTTTTTCGAATTTCTTTTTTTCTGTAAATGTAAAACTTATGTAAAAAACACAAGCTAGCTGAAATGGTTATTCATCAGTTATCAATTAAAACATACTCTCTTAAAAATAAATCGTTTGATTCCGTTCTCTTTCATTGTTTCCCCTTCCTTATTAACAGTCCTGGAGATAGCCCAAGTAGCTAACTTCTCTCGCGTTCCTAGTTTGATTGCAAGATACGTTTGCACAACTCCAAGTGTCACGAGGTACAGGAAATTAACAGCCCGATCTCATCAGAGAACCTTTATCTTCGAATCGATCTATGGGCACGAGGGAGAGGTGTTCAATGAAGAACGTATGTGCGCTGTGTGCAATTCCAGATTTGTTAAGTGGAACTGGATGAGTCCGCCAAGCCAAGCAGGAGATAATACAAAATTACAACTACCTGAAGTAATTGCACCATGGTTTTTGTAGAGGGGATGTGGTGTAGTGGTTCAAGTCACCTGACTGTAGATAATGGTGGATTACAAGGCATTCGAATCCCTGCAACAGTAATGCCGTCATTATGCATTTAATTACATTTGCCACTCTAGATTTAAGAGCAGTAGTGTGCTTCGAGTAAATTTGCTGCTTTATAGCATTTTTTATATAACAATTAACAATTAAATGCAGGCTTAACTCTTTGGTTGTTTTCCTCGCTTCTCTGCATAATCGCTCGTTTGCCACATATGCACTTTTTTTACAAAACAATAGGCACCTATCGATGGGCGGATTGCCTTGTAGAATATGTAAAAAAATACCGGTCTTTAAAACAGTTAGCTTGATGACAACCCTTTTAACATCTGTATAAATTTGTCTTGCGCTAGAAATAGTTGAATAATCTTCAAGCCTTGGATATATAGCTATTTTATGATCAATGCAATGATTTACAGGGTGATTATATGTGGGACAAATAAAGAGTTGATTGATTAATCTGAATAGATAATCGAACTTGCCGAGCGAAAAATTAACAAGTCAGACTGAAAAGTTCGATATGGTAAACCTTTTTTCAGCTAAGAGGTATAACGAATAACAGTGTTAAGATATCTCTTGAAGATAATGAACAGAACAATATATATAAACGCATACAAATCCGGGGAAGGTGTGATGCGATAATAGCTAGGCTACCTTGAATTTAATAGAACGAAAGCTAATTGAGAGTAATACTATTCTCTTTGCGTTTATCAAAAAATTCAAGTGTGTTGTTTTTTTAACACTTAAGATCCACAAATTCTATGAAAGTTGAACTAAAAAGACTAAACTAAATTTAAATACTTGCCTGGATAAGAGTTTCTCATTACAAAAAAATTAACCTAACCTTATTTCGTCGAAAATTTCCAAATGAGTAATAATTTTCTTGCTCAATGATAAACCATCCACCCTTTGTTTTGAAATTATATAATAGTGACCGTCAAACCATATCGTCTTTTTCTTTAAATTGGCAGTGCTTATGTTTTATGACATAATAATGGACATACGGGTACTTGATCTGCTTCTATGTCTTCGGTAGATATGAACGTACTATGAATTATTTTCTCGTCAAACGTCAAAATGTAGAACTTTAACTTATTCTATCTTCCGTGTTGCCGACATTCATGTTCTCTTCGCTATGTTGAACATTTCTTGAGGCTATTTCTCGATTAGGGTTCTAGCATAATATCCAGTCGTCGTTTTAGAATATTCAATCTAGGTGCGTAGAGTCAGTGTGGTGCAGACCTGGCATATGCTGACTAGTATGACGGGCTTAGGACGAACACACGGCTAGTCTGTTACTTTAAACGTATTTCTGTCAGCATCCTACTGACATTACTTCAGATTACGTATACTACCATCTGGGCCCCATTTCACAAAACTTGTCATCGGTGACAAATGAAAGGTTTTGTTATAAGCTAGAGAATTCATTGCTTCTGATTGGTTATCAGCAGATTCGTCACTGGATTTTGTCGTTTATCATTGAAAAAAGGCTTTGTGAACTGGGTCTCTGCTGCTCGCAATGTCCTAATGTGTCAGTTGATTGATTTAAAGTATTCTTTAAAATGGCCCTGTATCGCAAATATGCTGTACCCGTGACCATTTCATTACCAGATGTCAATGAACAGAATCTCTCTTCAACCAGATAATCCTTGGAATATGGATGGATGGAAAGACAGATTGGCACAAGCCTATTGAGAAAAAGAAATGATTACAAACAATACCGTTTGTATTACAGTAATTGAGGAAATTGAAAGATTTTGCAGTTTTCCCATCAAACCAAGCTTTGATTTAAAGGTGAAATTCAAAGAAAATCACAAATATGTCAACTAATGTATGACTAGAAACTGGTAATCTAACAGATGGCCATCGTACAAGTTATAGGTCAACTACATATCGGGTGATTTATAAAAAATACAAATACAACCACCTCCATAGCAGCTGGGATATACCAGAGATTCGCCGGAAAAAATAACGATGTTTTAATGACGTCACTATATGGACCAACACTGCCCAAGCAGACGACATCCCATAGAGAATGAACATAATTGCAAAGCTATTATTTGTCAAATTATAATGAATTTAGTGTATATAAATGTAATGGCATGTCAACCCATTCAAAAGGGGATATGACCCGATTCTGATAACTAAAATATTTTGCTTTTAAATACACAGGATAGGGGGTAATTAACAATCAAAGAAACCAGACTTTCAAATTGAAAACCCCCTGTAATGATATTAAGGACGGCATTTGTTCCCTCTTGAAACCATAGACGTAATACGTCTATGTTGAAACACCCCGGTGTGTGCAGCTGAATATACAATGGCGTCTTATTTTGTTTACAAGCGACAGATTCCTTTATTTTTGTTTCGCAGCATTTGTCATCAAAATAATACCATGCGCGTGGTTAAGAGTGAGGCAATAGATTATACATTTAGCCTGACGGTAGTGAAGTAAGAGAAAGAACCCAAGAAAAGATGAAAACACAGGCACTGAAAATGTGTGAGATGTCATGGGGCATCGTCTGCTTGTGCAAGTCATGTCCATACTGTGATCTCACACATTTCAGCAGCGTTCGGAAAGCTCTTCCCGTGTTATGCCGTGGCTGTATTTAAGCGTTTTGTAATTTATAATAATCATTACTTCGAATGTTTCGAAGCATTGAATTTTGATAACCTTGTCGAATCAAAGTTTCAACTTTGCAATAATGAAAATAAATTTAGTTTTTAAATTCAATGAATATCAAATTTAAATGTGCATACCATGCCACTTTTGCTGTCTGTCTGTCTCTCTCTCTCTCTCTCTCTCTCCTTTTATCCCTCTCTCTCTCTCTCTCTCTTTCTCTCTCTCTCCCCCTTTATCTCTCTCTCTCTCCCTTTATCTCTCTCTCTCTCCCTTTATCTCTCTCTCTCTCTCTCTCTCTATCTCTTTGTTTATCTCTATCCTGTAGCTCATATGCTAAGCCGGTACATAACGCACTTCTTCGTAATTGTTTTAGTCAAAGAAAGTCTAAAATGTCTGGCATCGCAGACTAAGATATGCGGCGTGCATATCTGTACGTATGAGCGGCGTGTTTGCTATCGTCAGGTCGTATCTCCCTTTTTTTTCTCTCTCTCTCTCTCTTCCTCTTTCTCTTCCTCTGTATCTTATGTATCACCGTCACACTCCCCATAGCAGCGGTCACCATCGTCTGCTCCGCTTCAAGATTCGATGCATTTTTTTTGGCGGGAAAACGTGCACATGTTTTAGCGCTCTGATCATGTTACCCGGTTGTGTTGTGACAGTGATTGGTGCGCGGTTGTATGGCGAGTATATTAAAACACTGATCAGTCAGGCTGGACAAGACTCACTCAAACTTTGACGGAGTTAATTAGTTGCTGGTCATCAGGTCGTGTCCGCTGTGAGATATCTATATCAAACGCCTGTCTAGATTGGATGAGAGCCGTGCATGATCGGTAAAACCCCCGTGAAGTATACTCATCGTCTGTTATCAGTCAACTGTACACTTTGATATCACAACATGGCACAGGTATGTTAATTAATTACAGGATTTTCATTGCATTCTATGAGCACGATCGCAAAAACTTTTAAGAATCAATTCAAGGTAATTTCAATAAACTTATGCGTGGCACATTGCATCGTGCGAATATGACAATGACTAAGCATGATTTTGTTTATATTGGCTGTATGAAAATTGCCCTAAAACCGTAGTCAAACGACGACACCAATACCAGACCGGTACCAGATCGAACTAAGAACAAAATTACATTACGCTTATGGAAAACAAAAAAGTTGATTTGGAGCCCGTCGGGATATGATTTGGCGGTGTGACTGAGCTATAAAGATGATTCTTCAAGTATTTGCGAGCGTGTTTCTATTGAAATTATGTAATTTTTTCATCAGTATTTCCATTATTTCAATGCACGTTCATCTATCAATATGAGAACGGACGTAATCATAGTGACTGTCACGTGACGAAATTGTTCGCCTAATGAGCAGAGACTTCTTTAACAATTCCAGTATTATAACCAGTATAAAAACAAATCACTTTATTTCTACTTTAATTACTAACATATGGTGCGTTTATAATGGAGCAGGTGTGCATTACAAGTACTGCAGACATGCATGCATTGGTATAAGAGATTAAGTGTAAAGTTAAATAATTTTCATTATGACATTAAACAATTATCGTCATTAAAGCAGTGATGTATCCCTCTAAGGGTGAATCCCACCCCCATTCCCCTACACAAAAAACCACTGTTGTTGGAGGAGGCACAGAGCCAAAACATTGATACAACTTTCTGTGGGTCTACGGTAAGCATTGCGTTGCTCAGTTAAACCTCATCACCCACGGCCTGCATATTTTGAACGATGTGGTAATTATAATTATTTCATCGTATTACTGAATATAATAACCAATTAACCATCATCATCATCATAAATAATAACAATAATGATAATAATAATAATATATTGATAATTATTACTATAATGATATAGTACAAATTATGATAACATGAGTAAAAACAATGATTATAATAATAATAATAGTGATATAATAATAAAGATAATAGTTAGGGTAATAATAATAACAATAACAATGAATAATTTATATTGCGCACAATAGTAATTTTCTAAGCGTTGTTCTATTATTACCCTTGCATTTTCATAGAATATCAAAACAACATTATTTCCATTAGCGTCTGATATTCGTTCGTTAACTAATCGAAAATCCTTAGCGTTTTAATCCACAAACTACACGATTTCCATTTGATTTCAAAGTTAAGGAATCGACGTCTACACTTGCTGGTAAATGCATCGTGGAATGATAGTTGTTGTCAAAATGATTTATCCAGGCTTTTAAATGTGTGTTTTTGCCTCTTCATATATGAATAAACATAATAGTGGCAGATGGCGTGGCATCAGATAGCATGTTCTCTCTATTATCTATAAATTAATCTTTAATTTCAAAGAGTAAATGAAGTTGTTTTAAATGTTTTACAAGTTTGTGAGGGACACACCAATTGTTGTGTTATTTGTAAATCTGTTCCATGTCAATTGGAAACGTCAAGACCTGAAACAAATTGTAATCTTATCCTGAATTAACATGGGGCTAACATGGCTGATGAAGTTTTCAAATGTGTGATAATTTGTTGCGATTGAATATCATGGTTTAAAATTTATGTTTGGTTTGCATGTCAATACCTATGCGCTTAAAAACAAAACTGAGAAATTAAAAAAACAGAAGAATTAGATCAATGTATTTAAAAGGAATGTATGTTTACAATGGGGTTACAGGGGTACAATTCAGATTGAAAGGTAGTTGTTAGAAAGGTCGGGGTCCATGCCTTATGCTAATTTCTGCGTTCAGCTATGAATCTATTTACTGAATCTTAATGGTTTAATATTCTGAGAAAGAGGCAAGGTGAGTGTCTTTATATTCCATGAGATATCATGAACTTTTTAAGCTATTGCACTGATCAAAATATCCTCCTCTTGTAGGATGCTCCTCTTCCGTTAATTTTTGGCAGACAATGTGTATACAGCAAATGCTCTGCATTATCACGTTGCTACTTTATCAAGAACTGTCATGTTATAGGCTACTACATCATGAAAGTTCACTTTTTGTTGAGTTCGTTATGCATTCTAAAAGTCCCCTTAATACACCCCACCTCCTCTGCTCTCCCACTGATGGTCAGCTGCCACCAATATTGCTTGCTATTACTGACGCATTAGGCCTGTCCTCATCAGCTCGAGATTGCCAAATATCCTGCTATTTGAACTATCCCGATCGCAAATAATCCAGTTAATTTGCGTTTTCATCAGCCCGAAGTTGCAATTAGCGGGATATTAGGTCGAGATAATCATCCAAACATATAATTAGTTTGTAAAATATCCCGCTATTTGTCCGGTGCACTTTCACCAGCCAGAAGACTCGCACCTATGCGCGAACGCTGAGCAAAATATCTCGAGCTTATTTCTCGAGCTCGAGTTTTAAGTTTCGAGGTCAAGTCTCGAGCTGATGAAAACGCGATTTGTAACTTTAGTTTAGTTCCCAAATCAGAAATAGCGGGCTTTTTGGCAATCTCGTGCTGATGAAAACAGGCCTATTGAGTGATTTGACCAGCATGCTTGAAGAGAGACATGATAACTGAAGAAACTCTAATCAGTATTCTCAGGGGAAATTTTCTTCCCCATCTTTCCTTATCGTTGACCTGTTTTGGATAATAATTGGTCCTCAACACGTCCGCATAAATCAGACAGCAAGATCTCTTATGCTTCTCTTTCATGAAAATTACTTTAGGTTTCCGTCGTTTAAAAAAAGTCTTCTTGTAGGCAGGTGGGTTTTTTCAGGCAGCTTTTTTAACTCACATTTTCCTCTAAAAACGAAGCGATATGGATGAACATACAGACACGTAATAAGGCAGTTTGACTGTGAAAGTCCCCTTAGATACCTTGGGAGGGCTTTAACATGTTTAACATATATATATCGAACGAAACAAAGTAGGAAATAACTTCAAAACTCCTCCATATATTCCAATATAATAAGTGATTGGATGTGCGGGAGCAAGAATTGATTGAACAAAATGGTTTGTACGTGTATGTTTTTACTAAAATGGCTCGTCATGTTTTATTTGACTGTTATCGTGATTTGACGATACGACGATCCATTTACCTTAATGATAGCATCCGCTTTCTGCATACTTATATCATTTAGTCTTGTGTTATTTCCATCTCTGGTCCATCTGTATTCTGTGTAATACATCGGACATGAATACCTCCCTTAATTTCTCTCCCACTATAATCTCTCTCTCTCTCTCTCTCTATCTCTCTTTGTATTGCTCTGTACACAAGCCCTCTTTCTATCCAAATTTGATTTCCCGCTCGGATCGATCGATTTTTCCCCACCCCTCTCTCTCTTTGCGACTCTCCTCTCCCTCTCTACATCTAAAGTCTCATGCTCCTTCCCCACTCTCTCTCTCTCTCTCTCTCTTTCTTTCTCTATCTATGTCTTTCAATTTGTCTCTCCCTCTCTTCCTGCAAGCATGACTTAGTTGTATTGGTACATTAACATGTCCTTTTCTCTTTCTACTCCTGTTCTGTTTTACTCCATACTCTCCACCTTTTTTCCATTCATATTGCATTACACACCGATCTAGATGCAAACACATGTTCACGAGGAGGCTGTTGGTAGAGATAAATGCTTCTAGTGCGCTGTAAACGACTGGTATATATCCCATCTCAGTGTCTCTCAGTGTCTGTCTAGGCTGATCTATGACTGATATGAAGTTAACAGATCTAATCCCAGTCTTCTCACGTTTTGCGTATCGTGATGAATGAGATAAAGATGAAACGGGACCTAGAATTACCCACGATCATAATAACGAAACCTCACAAAAATGTCAACCTTTAGAGTCTGACATAATTATTCACAAAACAAATCACAGGTTTCTTTTTATTTGTTACACGGCAAACATGTCATTTTCCTAAAGGTTCATAATTCCGAAGTTTCTTTACTCCGAGGGTTCGTTATTCGGAAGGTTCGTTAATATTCCGAAAGTTGGTTATTCCAAAGGTTCATTATTCTGAAGGCTAATAATTGCGAAAATGAATAAGAACCCTGTATCGTTTCTACAAAATAACAACCTTCGGAATAACGTATAGACCTACGGAGTAATGCATTAAATGTTCCGAATTATTAACCCCATTGCATTTTCAGAATTATGAACCTCACTGGTATTAAAGGGAAGTTTGTGAATTATGAACCATAGTAAAATGAACTTTCAGAAAAACGATTACCCATGTTTTACATACACTTGTTATAATTACAATAATGATAAGAAGATGAAGAAGAAATATAATATAGATCATTTAGGAGCGTTAAAAACAAAAATTACCATTATAGAGCTTACACAATTACAGAATGTGAAGAAAGAACATGAATTACATTGATTTATGAAAATAGGTAGATCTCATAAGAAATATGTTAGTAAGGGATCTTTTGAAAGGAGCAAAACTGTTTAATTCTCTGATGGGAAGTGGAATGTTGTTCCGTTCTTTCGAAGCAGCCACCGTAAAAAAAATGGTTAGATGAGAGTCTGGATTTGGGAATAATTAGTTTATATTTGACAGTTGTTGAGCAAATGTTACGAGCTGGCGTGTATATTTGGAAGGTGTCATTAAGATGTTCAGGTGTCCGAGACAAACTCATGACACTTATTGGCAATTATAGTCACTTCCGAAGCGACTGATGCACAAACAACATGAATGCGGAATGAACACATTACTGTTTAGGGGGTGTTTCACAAAGATCCTAAGTCGAACTTAAATCTAAATTAGACTTAACAATTATGGAGAGCCATTTGTAGCCTTAAAATGAAATATATTCAAAAGCAAACATTCAAGTATTTTAGACTTTTCATGAATTGCACATCAAGAACATGAAATCTCCCATGATAATAGAAAATATGAATGATTTAAATCAACATTTTATGCCTTTTAAAATATTAATTACAACAAATTCTCAAAGATGCTAACGGCTTTCCATAATTGTTTAGTCGAACTTAGAGATACGTTCAATTTAGGATCTTTGTGAAACATCCCCTGTTTTTAAAAGCCTTGTTCCGAAATGACGGTGTTAACCGCGGATTTTTTTAATGACGTGAATTGTAATAGACTCTACATTTCTGTAGCTTAGTGAATACGCGTATTTCGTTCGTGTAGTTGACATTAATTTAAACGTTAAACAAAAGCTGCGTTTTACCGCTTCACATCCGAATGGGGCCTAACCCAAGTTCAAAGTTCTGTAGCTTACAACTCATAGCTCGCGTAGGACATTTCGTTCGTGAAGTTGACATTTATTCACACGTTATACAAAAGCTGCGGTTTACCGCTTCACATCCGAATCGGTCTTAACCCAGGTTCACATTTATGTAGCTTACAACACATAGCTTAGTAAATACGCGTAGGACATTTCTTTTGTGTAGTTGACACTTATTTACATGTTAAGCAAAAGCTGCGGTTAACCGCTTCACATCCGAATCGGTCGTAATTAACCCAAGAGAACAAGTTAGCGACAAGGAATATACAATAATCCAAAGGAGAGTTTGGTTGTGATATGATGTATGAGAAACCGAAATCAGTGGGCGTTGTTTTGACATATGGGAAGTTTAGGAGCTCATTCACGTATTCTGTATATGAAAATCCACAATACGTGCATGAAATATATGAAGGCAATATACATACATGAAGATCAATATGAATGGGATCTTGTAGACCCCTTGAAAGGGCCTGAATATCATAGACGATCCTTTTGCTTTAAGGTTTGAATAAATAATGCATGTGGAAGGTCATGTGTGCTTCTAGAATGTAAAAGATTTATTATCAGCAACACAGTCGCAAACAGTTGTATACAATGAAGTCCCGGGCGAAAATAATTTCATAAAAAGAACAGTTTGTTTCATGAGAAAATGTTAATCACAGTCCGAAACCTAAAAACACATTAGTTAAATCCATCTATTTCCCTTTTTGTCACAAATGTATCGCATACACCCGTTGTTTCAGTGAGTAAATCATTTATACAATTGTTCTCTTTGTATTATACCTGTATATGAAATCCAATCTTTTAGTAGTAATATTTGTTTGGTAACGCGTAATGTTGTAGAAAAATGTTCATGTATCTATCTGTGCATCTGTAAATGTCATGGATCCATGGTCTTATCCTATTCGGAATCAAGCTAGCACCGAAGCATATTGCTTCATATAATATCAGATGAAGCAAAATATGCGACTAAAATAAAACAGTATTATCTCATTGCTTCTGATCTTATCTATTTATATTGGAACACTTAACATGTAGATATAACTGATAACGATAATGGACTCATGTAGTTAGGATAATGCTATGAGAAAGAGAACGACTATTTTATCCCCGCATTTAAAAACAAAATGTTTCTCTTTGACATTTACAATTATAACTACGATGAGGAATTGTGATTTGAAGGGAAATTTTTTCGAATGTTTGTTTTTAATTTACAGTGATATTAGTTCTACGTTGATGTCAACGTTTCAATCAGCCTTGTTTTTGTTCAGACTTTCCGGAATATTCAGATCTTGTTGATAACAATTTATGTAAATGGCGTATCCAGGGTTTATGGCAGGAATGGAGTCCAATCTATAAATTCAAAATCGTCATTAAAAGATTTCCTATAAAAATAATGATACATAACCATGTCACAATTCGCAATACATACATTGGCAAAAATTGAAAATTCCTTTTTCAGATGTACTGTTCGTACAAATTCTAATCCACCTATACTAAACATTACGTTCAGTCCATGGGGGGGGGGGGACATGTTTTTGTTTTCTGCATTCGTGTTGCTTTTATACTTGTAATGAAGAAGTAGGAGCATGCAAAACCTAGTGTGCGAATATAGAAGAGAAAGGGTAGGTTTAAACTAATAAATTACACATTCATTTAAGTTATAGAACAATTACGTCATTCGTGATTCATGATTTTACTGAGATTTCTACCAGGCCCATTTCAAAAAAAAAAAAAAAAAAATCATTATTGATCTAGCCTTACCATATACTTTTATATGCAAATTAAAATGTCAAGCCCTTGCATAGGCTCTATTCTTAAAGAAAAGCCGATTAAATCCTCGCTCGGATATGACGTGGTAGACCGCGGTTTTTTTAAAAATATTTTTGTTATAATGATATAAGTGTAAAACGCTTCTAAATCCAATCTGTAACTTATAACGCAGAACTAAAGATGCTGCATGAGGACCGTATTATAGGCGCGCTCACATTTTGTTCAGTTACACGTTATAATTTTTGTTTTAAAGCCGTGATTTGGCAATTTATATCCGAGGGAGCCTGAATTGAGCTCTTGAAGTGTTTTTTCTTGACCTGGGAGAGAGGAGGGAAGAAATGAAGTGTGACCTGAAATGTTCCTTTTATAAGGCAATGATACGCCTGGGCCCTGTTTCATAAAACTTGATATCAATAACAAGTTACAAGCTACTGTTATAAGCTACTGAAATCATGGCATCTGATTGGCTGAGAGCAATTTTGTCATAGAAATTTAGCAGTTGTTATAGATAACAAGTTTTATGAAACGGGCCCCTGAAGCCTGAATCGCAAAGAATTGATCACGCTTATTCGGGCGAGAAAATCTGTCTTGATGGAAGACAGTGACCGAACTACTCAACCCATATAATCTATAGCATAATGAAATCATATTCCATTAGGGCTACCCCATGTGGAATGGAAAGAAGGAAACATTACCTTCCCATGGCTCATAATGTCTTCATTCGGTCGCTAAAAACATAAGAGGTACTCTGAGAGGCGAAACGAAAGCTGAAGAAGCTGAGACTGCTTTTTCTTCCATTACATTTTGTCCATTTCTCTGCAATCCCCGCTATGTCTATCTTACTTTCTCTATCTCTCTCTCTTCCTGTCTATCTCTTTCCCTTCGCCTTTCCCTTTGCATGTCCTCCCCTCTCTCCCGAGCTCAATTTATGTTTCTATTAGCCCTTCCTCTAATTCATTTTCCTCCGGGCCTGTGTCCATCCTCTTTCCTCTATTTCTCTTTCTCTTTCTCTTCCTCTCTCTCTCTCTCGTTCTGTTTTCCTCCCTCCCTCTTTCGCTCCCCCTGTCTCTATTCCTATTTCTCCCCCTCTCTCTCTCTCTCTCTTTCTCTTTCTCCCGCCCCCTCTCTCTCTCTCTCCCTCCCTCTCCTCCTCTTATGTTTACCATTTCTCTTATACTCACTCTCGACATGCCCAATGCTTCATTTTTGTCATCTCAGTCGAGCGCTCTTCTCGATAAATATCATTTATGTGGAACAAACAAGTCGTGTCCCTCGGCTAGATTAAAACGAAATGTTACAGGTGCAAAACAAGACGAGCTAAATTATGCGACATTATCAAACCTTTCAAAAATCACAGAAATGTGTTAAAGCTTGTATTTTATGAAAATTAGCTCACACGATGCGTTCTTAATTATAGATGACTGTCTATACAAACTTCTGACGGTTTTAAAATCATGGGTATTCGACAAATTCCAAAGAAACCGCATCATTTTTATTTACCAACTTTTTTTGTATCCATTACTTTATCATTCATTTGGGTTTAGATAAATGGAGGACAAAACATGATGCAAGAAAGATTACATTTGTCCCAGCTTCCACAGGCATCATTACAAAGAGAAGCAAATGAATATCACAATAGTGTAATCATTGTAATGCTCATTCGTCCTCATATAAATCAGTCAGTCAAAAGAAGCCCCATTGTGCCATAATTATTGTCTAACAAGCACTTATAGCATAGGCTATAGGATGTTTTTTTTTAATTTCCGAACATGTTACTGAGAGAGTAGTTTTATGATCAATATTCTCCCTTGTTTTTTAGTTTTTAACAACATTTCTTGTTGTTCCTTTCAATAGTGACCAGGCACGCTACTGCACGCACGTGCAATGGCAATTCTTCATAATAATAATAATAATAATAATAATAATAATAATAATGATCATATTATTAATAATAATAATGATAATGACTGTAAGAATGATGATATTATTAATAATAATAATGATAATGAATGTAAGAATGATGATGATAATCATGATAATAATAATAATCATCATCAGAATAATAAAGATAATAATAATAATGATAATAATAATAAGTGCAAAAGGGAAATATCTAACAGCCAAGCCCCCCTTTGTATTCGAGAAATATTGCAAACTATTCTTCGCAATTTATTCACTCTTTTCAGAGATATGATATAATATGGAAAGGGAGGGGGGACTACAGTACACCTGTTACTCAAGGCTGACGCAATCCATATGATAAAGAGCTGATAGCCAGAGCAGTCACGTAGCTCATCTAACCATCAGGCTTGAAATCACAGTTCTTTGCACTTTCCAGTATTTTTCACAAATTGACTTTTTTCATTTAGGAGATGAAAAATATGGCTGAAAGCGGCTTGTTTTGCGCATCTCATGTATCTCTCTTTATCTTCTCATGTCCCTATCTCTATCTCTCTCACTCTCTCTCCCTCTCTCTCTCTCTCTCTCTCCTTCTGTAGCTCCTGCTCTATATTCTCCCTTCTCTCCTCGCTCCCCACCCTCGCTTCTCCTTTCTCTCTCTCTCTCTCTCTCTCTCGTTTTTGTTGTTGCTTTGTTTTCTTTTCAAAGGGCTCACAGTGTTTTTGTATAACGGAAATATTGATTACCTGCAAATTATCAAATTCTTGTTTAATCAAAGTAAATAAAAGTCAAAATAGACCTTTATCAATATATTTGTTAGAGGTTTATCTGTGCAAATAGTTTCATAAGTACACACTCACCTTTAAATCATTATAATCACATGAAATCAGAAGAAGGCACTATAAGAAAACCAAGAGAGTGATAGAGCAGAAAGAGAAATAGATAGAGGTGGAGGGGTGGGGGGGGGGGAGAAAAAGAGTGTAGAAAAAGATAGAGAATTCAAGAGATATCTATATAGAGTAAAATAGGTAGAAATAAAGAGAGAGAAGGTAATTGAGATAGGGAGAGAGAGAGAGAGAGAGAGAGAGAGAGAGAGAGAGAGGAGATAGAAAGACAACGGAAAGGGGAGAAATAGAAGGTTAGAGAGAAGGGGTGAGATTAACCGAAGAAAGAGAGGGTGATAGAGCGAGAAGTGGGAAGAGAGAGAGAGAGAGGGGGAAGGAGAGGAGGAGGGCGATAAGGGAGGAGAGAGAGAGAGAGAGGGCGGGAAGGAGAGGAGACCAAGGAGATCGAGGGAGAAGTTTGTACCCTCAGCTGCACGAAGCAGACTATAAATTCAATAATATAATTGCTCTGATTGAATAACTACGTTTTTATATTAGTACCCCCTACAAGAGTGCACCAAAATTATATGTACTATCAAACGCATTCAGACTGCGAAATAAAGGGAAAACTATTAAAACGTCCAAGGATATTGTCATATTGTATAGCCTTGTTTCCTATTGAGCTTCCTGGCCCCCTCCCTTTATCTCCCCACCCCTCTCTAGGCATTTACAACACACACGCACACAAACGCACACACACACACCCACGCACACACACTTGCACATCGTATACAAGAAATTATTTATCTCCTTGGCCTAACCCACACACCCACACTCACTCTATGTACTTAACCTCTACCTCTCTCAACCCCCTTTCAGTTCTCTTTATTCCTCCGTCTATTACAATTTCTATCTCCTTATTTCGTTCATGTTGTTGGTCTTCATTCGCTGCCTTTCTCATTACCCCCCACAGCGCTCTAAGAACAGAGCTTTGCTCACTTGGAGGCATGGGAAATATACAGGCAGACGATTTAACTCAATTTGTCAAATTGTCTTAAACAAGTCTAGCCCGCTGTTTGCCGCCATGTT
This sequence comes from Strongylocentrotus droebachiensis, assembly GCA_035222895.1. Classification (NCBI taxonomy): domain Eukaryota; kingdom Metazoa; phylum Echinodermata; class Echinoidea; order Camarodonta; family Strongylocentrotidae; genus Strongylocentrotus; species Strongylocentrotus droebachiensis. Next base: position 281,676 of record JAVYIG010001550.1, on the reverse strand, counting down.
AAAGGTCATCTGAGGGAAAGAAAATAGATGGAAGCCTGGGGCACCAACCATGTTACTCTGTTTGAACAGTATATCGAGATTGATACGTAGTGCTGTATGGTTCCCCTCGTTTAGAAATCAAATCACATGTTCCTTTATGAAATTAATTTCATCGCCATTTAGTTGCGGACATATACTGCATATTCCACTATTCTTGATACTTAACTTCTCTACAAACTAGCCCTCCTTTCCGAATGATTTGTATTCGGAATTTCCATTGTGTCTTAACAACGTATGTTTCAGTCGATTGGAATGAGATGAAGAGAGCAGGGGTAATATCAAAAATGTGCTTTGATCACGAATTTGTAAGGAATCGATGCTTTCCTCTGGCATAGTCGACTTAATTCATATATCTAACATTGTTCCAACATAGGCTCGTTTAGATATGACGTGGAAAACAGCCGCGGTCGTCTTTATTAAAAGGGACTTTTCGATTTGCACGGCGAGAACGTCGACTACAACGTGTGACATCCTTTTAAGGCACTGCCTGTGCCTTAAAAGAACGCCACACGTGACCACCAGTGCCTTAAAAGGAAGTCACACGTCCACGTTCACGCAAATCGAAAATTCCCTGATGACATAACGACAGTGTAGTACGTTCCACATTTATATTGAATGCGCGCAGGTCCTTTGTTGCGCACAGTCGACATTCATGTACGTGTAAAAAGAACCGCGGCGGGTTTTCTTTTCTTTTGCGTCGGTTTACCGCAATATACAAACCTGAATAGTTCAAGGATTATTGGAAACATATAGTTGAAAGAAACATAAGGTATTAATTTTTCAATGTTAACGAAACATGATGAAGAGCTTGTATAAGGGTTAAAACATCGAAGCAGGGGTGAATGCACTAAAGACGCCCACTCGTCCAGTATTGGCGAGATGTTGTTGACGACTTTTATTTCATTCTCCGTAGATGCGGTAGTCCTGACAAACACTGGTATTATTTGCACAGTTCCTCTCTCCCTCTCTCTCTCTTTCATCTCTCCCTCTCTCTCTCTCTCTCCCTCTCTCATCTCTCTTCCTCTCTCTGTCTGTCTCTCTCTCTATACATTCAAGCCACGCTCACATTGTCACCAACATGAAATTTTGTAACTGTCTTGGGTGTGAACAAAATTATATGGGACTCTTAAGGTTGTTATTGATGGCCCGAAGGCTAGGGCTAAATGGTATGTTATTGAAATAATTTTGCTTTGTAATTTTGCATTTATTCAGACATTCAGTAAAAACCAATAATGCAACTCAATGATTTATCTGTTTTTACGACCCCAGATGGCATTCTCTGTTATTGTATTGACACCCCTCACCCCCCCCCCCCCCCTCCAAAAAAAAAAGAAGCATGCAGTTCTTAATAGACAAATGGTACAGTCGTCCGTTGTTATATTAGTAACTGTTAAAATAAGAGACTATTTTTCATTGTTAATTAAAAAGACAACAAGTCAAGAACAAGGCCTTCTTCAGCGCAGACGCCTAAAACAGATGCCGACAGCAGGTCCTACGTACGAATATCACGGTCTGCGTACGGTTGGTTAAAAGGTATCCAGGCAGTTCGTAGAATCCCCTTTAGGGATGAAATTTATTTTAAACTGTCGTAATATAATGCTGATGCAAATTCATTGGTATATTCGGCAAAATGATTGATATCATAAATTTTCCTGGGAGGATACCAGCCCAATGCTTTAATTCGTAAATTATGCATGCTTGCAGATTTGAATCTAGTTCATGCTATGAAATATTCATATTCAAGCCTTATAGGCTTATACTAGAGAACCGTATTGACAACCCACGGATAGGTATAAATAGAAACTCAATACGGGGAAATTAGATTTACATAATTATTAGACATATACTATCCATAGCCCTAAACCTCCATTTCACTTTATTCCATTTATCTTAATTAAGCAGGTAGGCCTACCTCAGCACATACATAACAACAGATAACGTTTACAAGAAAATAGGTTATAAGGAATATATCTAAAGGGGAAAACACGAACAAAAACATTTCATACACTTTTTCGGGTTATGTTTGAAATACAGATATGGTGATCCACCTTTGGGTTCTGAAATCTTGTATTATGGCACAGAAAGTTAGGATAATACTTTGAATTCATAATACTATATTATATAAATATTAGGTTTGTATTATATGTACATTATATAAATCACGTTTTGACAAGAAATTGTTATTGCTAGCATAATAAACATCTTCTTTGTTATTCAGTTGTTGCATGTGGAAAAATAAAATGCAAACATAAAATAAAATATCATATACAAATAAGAAGTAAAATATTATGGTTCTGAAATTTTAGGGTGCCCTTAGGAAAGATGATATGTGGAATGCATTTCAGGCATCCATCATGGATTTGAAAGCACTCAGGAACTTATCCACAAATGTATGTAAAGCAGCAAAACGGGTTTATGGAAGTAAGTGCCACATATCAGATCGAAAGACTCTGTGGTTTTCTAATAATGAGTGAACATTTAAACCCTCATTTTGTACACCACAGATGGGGTGAATAAAACATGGCCAGTTTCAAAATTCAAATCTGATAAAAAAGGAAGTGCGACTGTAAATTTGCTACTAATAATACTTTGTCGCCATACGTTTAGGAAAGTTTGCAATTAGGATCATTTACAACATTTTGGCCCTTATACAAGTTTTTATATTTTCATCGTGCAAATCCCTGCAACCCCCTCAATAGATAAAGCAAACCCTTCATAGGAACACGGCTGTAAACATACATTTACTCAATTTATTTATAGTCAGAAATTATTTTCTTGTTTTATGATACAAGAAGTGTTCCGCTCCACCAATAAAATTATGTAGTCCCCCACAAAAAAGCAGCTTGTTCCTGTTTTTAAAGGTATTACAAAGTTTTGGTGTGGGGTCATGAATTTGGTTCAAATTAACATATTGGAAGCATATGCGTTCCTACAATAAACATTGATCGTTGTCGCGGTTGAAATCGAGTCTAAAGTTATACAATTATAAATAATAAACTCTTTAAATTGTATAGCTCCCTCTCAAGGTCAAGATATTAATTTAGCTATGAAACAATGTTTCTTGACTAAAATCGACCGATTAGCTATTCCCGTTTGGAAATTATATATCTCAACTACATATTCTGGGATTTTCATGGTCGCAGCTACCATTGTACGGCCATAGGCGCTATTTGAAATTTATCAAGATTTACCGGGAGCACCGGTAAATTTTTATATTCAATTTTTCTCGAAAACAGAAGTGTTTTAGGGGCTATTTTTTTTAGTGCTTATAATACATCCACAGGGGCATCCAAATATATCAAAATTGTAAAGATTCACTATCCAACCAATTTTAAAAATTCCCAAAACTTTGTAATACCTTTAAGTTCTTTTGTATATCAAAAGTCTGCGTGTTTTCTAAAGTTACTCAAATCTGCAATGAAAAGATATTAGTGTCCCCCAGTGTCTTTACAAAAACGGGTAAATTCTGATTCGAATATAAATACAAGCATAAGATAAAATCACCAAATAATATTGAGAAAACCAAACATTTAACATTTAGTTGTTTTATCATGGTTAATCTACTACATATGAGCATGGGATATCGGTGTGGAATGTGGTCACTGATCTTTGCGGATATCTTGTTTGGTAGGGAACACTGTACGAAATGGTTAATGAAAATTGCACAACAGGAAAGTAATTAAAATGTATCCCATCGAATTTTTGACAATTTGATGCCCAACTTAATTAATATTTCGCCCAATAACAATCAGCTATTGCCCCGGTTGAGACTGTTATAGCCTAGAAGTTGATTGTACACGTAATTCCCGTCATGTTGGGCAATTAGTTTGTTTTTAAACCCAATATTGCTTCTTACAGTAAAGTATTTTTCAAACTAACATGAACAAAAAGATAAGGGAGATGATGTAAGCTATTACAAAAGCGTCGAAGTAATGGCAGGTCGGTAATGCTTCCTGATAACAGTTTTGAGTTCAAATAAATAGTGTGTCATCGGAGATAGTCTGGGGAATCATGTTATCATGGTAACTAAGAAAATGATTGGATAACACGTCGTGCTGGACTGAGCCGTTACTACGGTGAGGATATTATGTGACATTTACTAAGATGCTGTTTATATGTTAAAGGTTATTGATATTGAGATATCAAGAAAAGTATAATACAATATACAACAGGCTGGTACACATAGAAAACTAAATTTTAACTCAAATTGGAAAGCAATTATTCAAAGGAGTAATGATGAATATAGCTACAATATTTGGACACAGCTTAGCTCCTTTTTTTAAAAATACAAGACGCTATCCCTTTTAGACTTTCAACAAATCAAGAAGAATTAGGAAGGTATTTTTAAGATGTTCTTTTGAAGTATATGACTTTGTATAAAGTACTGCTTCTCTGAAAATCAGGGAGTTTGTTCCACTAGCGTGGGGCAGGGGATTGGAAGTTGGAATTGTACCAGACTTCTTGGTTATTAAGACAGACGGTAGGTTTGAAAGCAGCCTATGGGTGCAAGTAATGATTAAAGAAATGACATCATTCCAGAATGTTTATTTCCATTGGTTCGTATTTTGTATATACATATACACAAGTGTGTGAAACAGATTTGTGATGTGAGAAATGTAGTTTTAGATGAGTTGTACATGGTCGGCTGTTTAATGAAATACTACATTGATAATGAGGGTTAGTATTAAAAACAAAGTTAAATGAACTGTTTGTTCTGTCTTTTCTTTCTTCAAGTAATAACTTAGACATCTAATACAAATAATGAGATTTGATCTGGGTGCTTTCTGCTTGATGTATGGACATATACACATACATAAATATACAGGTTTCGACGACTGTTAATAATTTCGGGAAAGCAGACGTGAAGCACTTTACAGCTTTCATAATGGTTCAAATATACGCTAAAGCGATGAAGGAAACTTATTGTGTTCAATAAAGTCTTTATTAAGTCAACCCAATCGGAAAGGCTTTCGAGAATTCATGTCAAATGCCATTTCAGTACTCCACGGTTTGTGTAATAGAAATCAATTTCGGATTACGAGAACGTTATGATAATGGTCGCTGTTTATTCGCGCATTTCCAGAGGTAATGGACAAGGCTATGTAAAAACTGCGGCTGGTAGATTTTTCCAAAGCCTTTGCAGTTTTATCAAAGATATTAAAAGATAATATATTGTAACTATGGAAAGGAATTGTGTTTAAATTTCACTGGACAAGGCAGAAAGCACATTAGGGTATGGAGAGACACACAGACTTTAACCTCGTAAATTAAAGGCAATAACACAGACACAACGATGTCTCGCATGGCAATGATTAAAATCCTCTATAGCACACCTTGCAGACGTATGGCACATTACTGTCTGTTTCTTTCCATTATCATGATTATAAATCATAAGCAACGGGCCTTGTAGATGCACTCTGATAAACTCAATTTATAATTTGTTTCTATTCGAAGGTACCGAGAAGTGACTATTTTTTTAACACTTTGAACATGCTGGATCTAATAGAATGAAGGTGTTAATCTGACATTTGGTTGTCTCTCCTTAGCCCTTCCAAAATGGTGACCTAACATTTTGGTTTTTAGAATGTGCAGATGTTAAAGGAACGACAGTGTAATTTAAATTCTTATTTTAGGCGGAAACTTTGCGCTAAAATGTAAGCAGAAGTGTTCGACACAATTATATTCTGTGTCTTTGATAACGAGAGTCTCCAAATATACTACCGGAATGGATGTAGCTGTTTACGTATAACAGATGTGTATTAATTTAGACTTTGCGCACTGATGCATAATTATGTGGAACATTATATTTTTTTAAGTGCACTACACCGTAATATTCATACGATACAAAGTAGTAAGCTTTAGTAATATCTTGGAAAGCTGCGACGTAGTTTCTGATGCGACCGTAAAGCGATTACTGTTATTTTTTTATCATTATTTTCATTATTTCATTATTTTTTTTTGGGGGGGGGGACGAAAAGGGAATGGTTGGGTTGTCTCGAATAGGGAGTGAAAAGTGTGAGGATGATTTAGTTGACTCAAGATGGACGTATCAGGTTACCATAGCGAGCGATATACCAGGAAACGAGCCGGTAATATAAGCTGGCGTGGCTAATGAAAATCATGATCAAACTCTGTCAGAGAAAAGATTCTTAAGGTGTGACAAAAATGTTATAGAACGCCTAGGACAGTGGAAGGATAAAGTAGTAAGCATACTTAGTAGTAAACATACATAACAGCAGACAACGTTTACAAGAAAATAGGTAATATGGAATATATCTAAAGGGGAAAACACGAACAAAAACATTTCATACACTTTTTCGGGGTATGTTTGAAATACTGTGATTCACCTTTGGGTTCTGAAATATTGTATTATGGTGGCGGTCTTTCGCACTTTGCCACAGAAAGTTAGGATAAATTTTTTAATTCATAATACTTTATTATAGAAACATTAGGTTTGTTATAATATGTACATATATAAATCACATTTTGACAAAAAATTATTATTGCGTTTGCTTTTGTTTGTCTAATAATGATATTATTTATAATAACAGCTAGAACATCAACAATAAATTAAATTAATCATTAATTATTATCCTTCTTCTTCTTCTTTTTCTTATCCTCTGTCTTCTTATTTGTCTTCTTCTTGTACAAGAAAATATAGTAAGCAAACATAGTACCACAAGCTAATAAGAGACGAACACATGAGATGGTAAAACGTAGTCAGATTTGTTTCTCATCTTTTTGTTCCCACATTATATTATTTTGAATGGAAGTAATGTTATCGATCAGACTCTCGTAGGGATAAACATGTGAAAAATTCAAGCACTGACGATCAATACGAATTAACCTACAAACTATTGCTAGCTCTTTCATCTCCCTACACTCACATTATAAAACACGCCACAGGCGGCAATTACACTAGAACCTCATCCTTCAGCCATCACAACTTGAGAGTTTTTCCTCATCTTCATTTTTTCTTCTTCTTCCACCCCCCCCCCTCCTCCCTCCCCTCTCTCTCTCTCTCTCTCTCTCTCTCTCTCTCTTTCTTCCTCTTCTCCTTCCTCTTCCTTTCTTTCTCTCTCTCTTTCTTTTCCTTCTACTTCCTCCTCCTTTCTCCCTCTCTCTGTTTCTCTCTAGGGATTCCAATTCTCAAGGTGTGTAGTTTGTAAAATCAAAGTAAAATTACAACTTTGCGTGAATATGTCGAAATGTCTAGAGAACTGTATTTGTCCGTCATTTCAATTCATTTTATCGGATTGTGGTTTAATGTAGTCTTACCCTCTCCTTTAAAATATTCTTTTAGATGTCTTTTGACTTTTTGTCCTGTTTGTACAACTGATCATTCTCACACTTTTCCCTCTCTACCGCTTATTTCTCGTTTTAAAGTCTTCTTATGACTGTTTTAAAATTCCAAATTCATATTCTGTTTTTATTGTTGTTCGAGCGTTCTTAAAGCATTAGTATAGAATTCATCCGACTGTGATACCGGGGGATAGTCATGTGCATAACATTTGTCCAAAACAAGAACGGGTATCGAAAACATTTACATGAAAAAAAATAAACATGTGCGGAAAATTTGATGAACATTATGAATCACCACTAAGAACATAGAAAGAGAAATCAAGATAATAATGTACGCTCTGTGTAATCCAAAATAAAATGACACATTTTTGGCAGCTCTGATAAAATGTACAAGAGTCTAATGATAACAAAAAAAAGGAGAAGGACCTCTCATAAGCCCCCTTCCTATCCCCTATCAATACACACCGGGGGAATCGACTGAGGAATTGTTAGCTTCGGGGAGGAAAAAAACTCCATTCCCAGTCGACAAGTTTAAAAAGAAGTCCATGAATAATGGATTATAGGGAGACATACTGAGTCCTTGAAAGTGTTATGAGTTTCATACATAGTCCATCTGAGGATCTCGAAATACCCCACGAGTGTGCTTGGTAGGTTTCCATGGTTACAACATACATACTAAACTGGTTTGAAGAGGATGCGTCAATGAAAATGCAGACGTTTCATCACATATCATTCCATCTTAGCTTCTTCCCTCGAATGTGAAAATGTAAAGTTATAATATCATCGACCCGTATGGTTTTATACCGTAAACTCCATCATTTAACAATGATCGAAATCGTGAAAGGAGATGATGTCCCTTTTATTGATAGAACAGCAATATTCATAATCACATGATACATGTTAAGGCTCGTTTAGATAATATTATTATAAAGACGCAAACCGCGACGGATTTTAAGGTGTAAATTATTGCCAAATGCGCAAACAAAGGTCCTACGCGTATTTAATGAAGTTTGTGCTATAAAAGACAGATAAGTAGAGCGTTACACTTGCCTAAGGATAATTATATTCATTAAAAAAACTTTTACTCCGTCATATCTGAACAAGACATTACCATTTACCTTAGGGCATGGCATCGCCATGATTAAAGGGACTTGGTAACATTGTTCAGATGAGAGATAGTGGTGCTTAGGTAGTGACTTCAATGCTAGATGTGCAATTAAAGATAATCTGAAAATTTGAGTGAAAACGGAACATTATTCATGGTACAAATTGGGAAAAACTGATCTGATCGATTCCTTAATTCTCTCAACTATAATACAATTTAATTACATTTTAGGTGAATGTAAATCGTCACAAAGCAATAAAATAGCTCTACATTCCATTCCAGACATTTAAGTGTTGTCAGATTTTGTATAGCCTGTTTTATGTCTCTTTTCATGGAAAAACGGTTGGGAAAATTCAAAAATGGTTGGGAGAATTTACTGTTAATCACTGTTAGAGGGTGTCATACATCGACGCCTTCAAAGAAAAACCATAGATATCTTCGTGGTTTGAGAATTTGTTCAGGATTTTTTGCATGTCAGAGGGTTAGTACAGTAGAAGGTATATATTAAGTAACATTTTATACAAAAATTAAACAATTTTTTCATCAACCTTCAACAATGTTACCGAATCACTTTAAGGCTTATTTAGATATGGGCAGTAAACCGCTGCAAACCGCCGCGGCTATACCGCATCCTATCTAACAAGCCTTCCAAAGAATATGCAACTCTCAACCAAGGCATAGAAAATGGGTTCGCCTGGTAAAACATTGGTATACCTTGTACGGCGACATTCTACCTTTACCTCACTAATTATTATATATATATTTGTTAGATTTCGGTTGTTTTGAGAGGAATATAACAACAAGATCTTCCTTGCTAAAGGACGTTCGTCTAACCCAATTCATCTAATCTCTGTTTTTTTCTGCACCTACATCTCATGCTCACTACGCTCATTCATATCCTACAAACTCTTATCATCCACGAGTCCCGAGGCTTACATGACATACATATCAAGCGGTTGAATTATTCACGTCTTGCTGAACGTTATCCCTATCTCTCAACTAATGCTGATCGTATCACGAGCCTTCAAGCTTATTCTCCTAAGCCTACACCCCAGCAACCACACACCCCGCTATAAAGTCTTATTTTAGAACCAATACAAAAAAGGACACATTATTTAGAATCTAATAAAGGGTCGTAACCTTCGGTATGATAAAACATTGATTTAGATAGAGTACAAGAATCTTTATTCTAAAGGGTTCTATGTATAAAGGGCAGTGACATTTATGTTTTTTTTTCCTGCACAACACTGAACATGATAGCCATTTCAATAAATATATATATATATATATACTATGATTGCAGGGCCGCCAGGGAGAAGAAGGAGATAAGTACTGATGAGGCTGCCCTGTGAAAACACTATTATTAATAACGTATTATTATTATTATGAATTATTAATACTTTTATTATACATGTGCGTCCTATCTTTTATCCCTTTCGAGGAGAGTGTAGTGTGCAACTCTGGTAATTCACTAAAAAGACTATATTAAGACAAACAGATACACCAACCAACAACAAAGAAATTCTAACAAAACTGCCCATTGTTTGCCCCTGACATGCCATTATAATAATAATAATAATCTTTTAAAGTCCACTCTAAATTTTATTAAGTTAAACCGAAAATGGAAATTCTTTTTGCCCAATTGATCGTGAGCCCGGCAGCCACTGATCAGCGCCAGATCGACGTTGCTCTATCCCTTATTGTTGAACGCCAAACAAGGTAGCAGCACCTCTCGTCTTTTAACGTCTTTTGGTATGACGCGGCCGGGGTTCGAACCCATAGTCAGGTCAATATACGGTAAAAAAAAACACCCCAACCCCAAACAAATTGCAACAAAAGGTTTTTCAACGGTTTCTAGTAGTATTTGACCTCAGGAATAACATACTAAAAGTAGACCAAAATCGAAGGTTCAGAAAGCTGTTATTTTCAAGATGGCGTCCAAGATGGCCGCCGATACCTAAACATGGCCATAAATCACTTATTATCCATCCTAGAGACACAATTTTGGTGTCTATCCCATGGTTTCGGGGGTCAGAGAATCCATTGAGACAAGTAAGAAAGGTTTGTTATGGTCTAGAAAATCCCAAAATCCAAGATGGCGTCCAAAATGGCTGCCATAACATAAAAATGGCCATAAGTCACTTATTATCCATCCGAGAGACATAGTTGGGGTGTCTATGCTATGGTTTTCGGGGTCATAGAATCCATTAGGGTAAGTTAGAACGTTAAGCAGTGGTTCAGGAAACCACAAAATCCAATATGGCGTCCAAAGGGTCACAAAACCACTAAGATTTCTCAATAGAGGGCGCACTTTATAAACAGGATATGAACTTATAATGTTTCTCTCTCACTCTTATGGTGTCACCGACCCCCCCCCCCCCCCAGAAAAGGGGTCAATTCAACTATTGAGGTCATTGTCAACACTGAGGGAGTGGCCGAGGGGGGGGGGGGGGGGGGGTGACAAAGACAAGGTAACAACTTAATAATAATATCTAGACACACATTCATAATACCTACCATACAATTAAAAATGTTTAAAACCTCGTGTTGTTCATGTGATCTTATAGCGAACACACATGCAGATTTCATGTTCCTTCATTTTGATGAGGATTGTACTTATTATTTCAAGCCCCAGTCTGCGACGTCCATGTCTTCTCACTCTTCATCAATGCCGTGGACTTGGTAGCCCGGGAGGGGGGGGGTACTCACATATTAAGACATACAGGCGTGTGCCGCTCTAATTAGTCACTTTTTTCACCAAGAATCCCTTAACATGGGTCCCATTCTTAACAAAAATATACCTAAACATGGGTCCGTGTTTTCAAAAATTCCATAATTTTCGGGTGATTGCATTCTGAAAATTGTGAAAAGTGGGCTTTACTTTGAGAAAAATGACTCCTAAAAATAGGTAGGGGTTTCTAATCGAATCCCCCTCCCCCACCCGGGCTTGGTAGTATGTTCTGAGGGAGTGCATTTGGTGGAGGCTGATGTAGGAGGGAGTTGCATTGGCAATTTTCTTGAAGAACAAGTTGTATCGTAATGATGCAACTAGGTCTTTACAGCGGCCACCAAACATGACAGCCCCACTTAAGAATCCAGTGCTAATACTTTCTTCTTCCAAGTCAGCCACAGGAACTAATAGAGGAACTTGGTATCAAAGCAATGTATTTCATGTTTGGTTGCTGCTGTAATGACTCAGTTGCATCATTACGATACAACTTGTACCACAAGAAAATTGCCAATGCGACTCCCTCCTACGCCAGCCTCCACCAAATTCCACTCCCTCAGAACATACTACCAAGTCATGTCATGGATGGAAAGTGAATTATAAGACATGGACGTCACAGACTGGGGCTAGAAATTAGAGGACAATGATGTTGAATACGGCGGCTGTACCTAGTAATCTTTTTAAGTTGATTCATTGCGACTTCTGTACTACTTGTAGCACACATTGCTGTACCTGCAGATGTTAAAGACTACCATGTAACACTGTGTGTGTGGACCTTGCCAACTTGATGTATGCCACAGTCCATAGAACGAGTCACTCGATAGTGAAGCAGAAGATGATTGTTCCTTACTTACGTACATTCCTCATCAAAATGAAGGAACATGAAGATCTGCATGTGTATTCGCTTTAAAGATGACATGAACATCATGAGGTTTTAAACATTTTTAATTGTATGGTAGGTATTATGAATGTGTGTCTAGATATTATTAAGTTGTTACTTTGTCTTTGTCACCCCCCCCCCCCCCCCCCCCCTCGGCCACTCCCTCAGTGTTGACAATGACCTGTCAATAGTTGAATTGACCCTTTTTCTGGGGGGGGGGGGGGGTTGGTGACACCATAGAGTTAGAGAAAAATATTACAAGTTCATATCCTGTTTATAAAGTGCGCCCTCTATTGAGAAATCTTAGTTGTTTTGTGGCCCTTTGGACGCCATATAGGATTTTGTAGTTTCCTGAACCACTGCTTAACGTTCTAACTTATCCTAATGGATTCTATGACCCCGAAAACCATAGCATAGACACCCCAACTATGTCTCTCGGATGGATAATAAGTGACTTATGGCCATTTTTATGTTATGGCTGCCATTTTGGACGCCATCTTGGATTTTGGGGTTTCCTAGACGATTACAAACCATTCTTACCTGTCTCAATGGATTCTCTGACCCCTGAAACCATGGGATATACACAAAAATGTTGTCTCTAGGATGGATAATAGGTGATTTATGGCAATTTTTAGGTATCGGCGGCCATCTTGGACGCCATCTTGAAAATAACAGCTTTCTGAACCTTCGATTTTGGTCTACTTTTAGTATGTTATTCCTGAGGTCAAATACTACTAGAAACCGTTGAAAAATCTTTTGTTGCAATTTTGTTGGGGTCAAACCATATCTTGACCTGACTATCACGACCTCCCGGTTGTGAGGCGGACGCTCTACTGACTGAGCCAACACTCCGATACATTATATTGTGTTGTAAGGATAAGGTACATCAATATGTTAACATCTCATTAAGATGAGGCAAGAGGCGAATAGAATTACAGTGTATTGATTCTTAAAGGGGTGGAATTGTACTTGAGCTGCAAAGGAAACGTTGAGTGTTGTTGTCCAATAGAAGCTCTATTGGCTTTGGGCTAGGAAATTGGACCCTGAGGCAGGTCATTTGATTTTAATAGCCTCGGTGCTGCTATTTTACATTTTCAGCTTTTTGTCCTTTGCTGTTGTGTTGTGGTTGAGGGCAGGGGGGGGTATTTTTTATTTGTAATGTTTAATTTTCTGGTCGGCAAATAGAAAGAGGATGCATCAGATCCACCCTACACTTGATTCACCCCTGAAATCCTAAAAACGTGTCGACGATTCTACATTAAAGCCCCACTGCACTACTTATAGCTACTTGCGCCCTCTATATAACAAACACTGCCTAATAGGTGACCATTGGTCCCCCGTTATCCCCTTTTTCTTATGCTAAGTGAGAGTTGATTTGATGAGATAGCCACCTGTCAGTGACCATGCAGGGATGTCTAATCCCTCCCCTGGCCAAACTAGTGCAGATGGGCTTTCAGAAGAACAAAATTGTCCAAAGATTTTTAATTCAAGGAAGAACATTCTATTATGAAGTGAAAGACATGAACCATTAGAATGCCACCGTTATGTCCGTACTCACAACCTTGTCATTTCTAGCCTGGCTCGCATCCTCTCCTTCAGGCTGAAGATCGATGGAGTACACCTTCCAGTCAATCTCTATTTCACCAAGGGCGTAACGTGACCTGACCGAGGCCTCTGGGGGTAATAGCATGTACCCCGGTGGAGCGCACATGGGTGCAAAGTTGGCACGTTTCAACGATCAACTTCAACATTCGATCTTTACATTAATCACTGTCCTTACATGGAAGCGAATAATTTCGTATTTCTTCAATGAACTCCTACTAAACATATATATGTATACGTTGTGCATGCAACCAACACCCAAACACACACACACACAAATATCACGAACATGAGTGGAATTTGTATTAACCAATATCTCAACGATCATCTTCAACATTCGATCTATACATTAATCACTGCCCTTAAATAGAAGCGAATAATTTTGTATTTCTTCAATGAATTCTTACTAAACGTATACATTTTTACGTTCTGTATGCAACCAACACCCAAATACACACACAAATATCACGAAAATGAGTGGAATTTTTATTAACCAATATTTCGTGATCTCAAAACAATTTAGCTATGGTCTGTCAGACTAAATTTTGGACGTACTTGATGTGTAATTATTCATGTAATTTAAATAATTACGATTGCTATATTACAAATACAATATTCACAATCACAATTACAACAAAAAGTACAATTACATTTACAATTAAAATAACATTTGTAGTTTCAAGTGTTGTTACAATTAAATTTACAATTTTGTATACGATGTAGTAACGAATGACAATTACAATGACGTTAACATTTGCGATTATAATCGTAATCACTATTGCAGTTGTGATTACAAATGACAATTACAATTACCATTAAAAGTAAGATTAAAACTACCCTCAGAAGAAGAAAAAAAACATAATAAGCTTGGCCGTGTCTCATGTTTTGTTTTAATACACCCTTCATTCCTCTGTTAAAGGTAAATACCAGTTCTGGTCATGTGATTGAATTGTAAAAGACACGTTGTGGAATCGATCAGACAAGGTTGATCATCTAGAATATAAGTATTGGTGTGTACTGCAAGGTTCCGGAATCATCAAAATGATAAGGTATTTGGCCCAGTCTTGGTTAAGGTACAAGCGCTGTACACAAAAAGATGTAAACGGGACTACGCGATATCTATCCAGGCCGGATGGATATGGTAATTTAATAAGTATATCAATTAGTATTCTTTCACAAGATTGTTAATAAGAGCTTCCATTTCATATCTTGAGAGGGGGTGTTTCCAAAACTGGTATTTACCTTTAACCATCTAATGAAGCAGAATGCACACCATTTTGAGAGTTCTACACACATCACTCCCAAAGCAGATTGAATTTAATCATCCGATCGCTTCTCTACCAGTAATCAATTAGGTAGACGCCTCATCTTAATTATAAAGACCCTCTTGTCATCCTAATGAGATGAGTTATTACGGGTGTTGTAATCAAATAATGGTGATTTCTCCGATAGCTCATTCAGTCAAGCATTACTTCTACTGCCATTGATTTTATATGCAACAATATCAACTGCGTCATTAACAAATAAAGTACCAGCCCAGTAACGCCCGATTACTAACTTACTAATTATAAATATATAAATTACCCAATCAATCAATAAAGAATTGCAATGATACTGCAGCCATTATAGTTAAGACTGAATTTGGGCTGACGACGTAGCTTGCAGAATTTAAGTGTGTCACAAACGTATCTGTGGGCAATTATGAGTAATCTGGGAACATGTTTAGGCTACGCACATATTTGCCTGTATACGATTCGAAAGCATTGTGTCCCAATTACATGGATTGTTCCCATTCGGCGGAGAAATCTTCCCGAGGCATACTATTTGTCAAATCAAATGTCACTTACCCTCTAAACACGTATTAGAGGCGCATGGAGTAATTGCTCAAAGAGTGAGAGGCACACCTAAACAGTCTGTAACTTTAAAGGGCAATCAGGGGAGTGTTTCACAAAGATCCTAAGTAGAACTTAACACTAAGTTGGACTTAAAAATTATGGACAGCCATTGGAGCCTTAAATGAAATATATTCAAAAGCAGAAATTCAAGTATTTTAGACTTTTTTATAAATTCCACATCAAGAACATAGAATCTCCCATGATAATAGAAAATATGAATGATTTGAATCAACATTTTATGTCTTTTAAAGTAACTTTTACAAAATGTTTTCAAGGATGCTAATGGCTTTCCATATTTTTTAAGTCCAACTTAGAGTTAAGTTCTACTTAGGATCTTTGTGAAACACCCCCCTGACCTTTGTAATAAGTTATTTTTGTTATGAAAGAAGCAGAATGAGGACCGCATGAGGTAAAGCCACCCAATAATAAGAAAGTTATGAATGTTTAAAATATGGGATCATTTCATCTGTGTGAATGTCACATTGGCAATTCGGTTCGTTGATTGTGACGTATTCATGAACGACCTTCCCGTTACCTATTCGTCATCTTTTCCCTTGAGGCACTACTAAAAATATAATATGGAAAGCATATTTTTATAGGTCCACTAAAAAGGAAAGACCGTTCTGAGTTATACATTTTGGAAAATTGGCATTGTAGTCATTTTGAGCGTCGGAATAAATGGAAAAGTTGTCCGGCCCTACGTTGTAGTGACAATACAGAATCAACCAAATTAAGTGTCCACACGTGTAGTGAGTGCAACTTTAAAATATTGATACCTTTCTTGTCTTTCTATCCGATTTCTTTGAATTGTCATAATTCCATTTTTCTGATTGTTGGGGTTTCTATTTTCGTTTGGAATACTTGTATATTAAGGTGGGATTTTCCTTAAAAGATGCAGTTGGATGTTAATGTTCATTGCGTATAAAAACATCTGTAAGCACTATGGAAAAGTTGATTATTCAGTACATTGAGGTATAATGTTTGGTTTTATAATCCTCAACGTGATAAGAAACTGTCTCGATATGAATGAAAGAACATGCACTGCACCCAGATTTTTTCTTCTTCTAGTTCTCAATACACAATACAATCAGTGTACATTAGACATACATGAAGAAATCTAAACTGATTTTTAACAGAACTGACCATGTCTTTACGATAAGAGAAAATTGATGCCTTGTCAACCCCTGTGAGCTGCTGCAGCACAGAAATGGCTATTTGGGACCAAAGACACAAAATATTTGGTATGGCCGGTGAACCAAGATTTCAGCTTTTCCCTGTAATTCTTAATATTAGGTTACTTGATGAGGAATGCTATTTCTACCATGATTTTCATCTAAAATGAGCCTACAAAGAATGATAAAGTGCGAAGTTTTTACTTCACCTTTACCAAAATTCATTCTTCTCTTGAAAGGTTCACACGATGTGCGGGCGACGAGTATACATTTTGCCCTCGTTTAGCTAATTTTTCATTGTTTTCTATCACAGAGTGTACCATTTCGGCTTACTTCGTTTCATCGGATCATCGCGTCCGGTCAGGTGGTCGCGTGTAACAAAAACGGAAGATCATGTGAAGATGCACGTTGAGGGCGTGACGTTTCGTAGATTTTTCGTAGGGTTTTAACAATGTGTGGGGTAAATCTGACTAGGCCATTTGTAGATAAGAGGGGTTTATTTCACAAACAATACCCCCGACGTTGTGTGAAAAAAGGGGCACGTTTTCACAAAAGGTCGTGTAACGCGACCACCAGACACGACGCGATGACCCGATGATTCGAAGTAAGCCGGAAATGTCATATTACTACGTAATTCCAATCTGTACTCATCGATGAAAGCTATTAACAATAAAATACACATGACTTTGATTAATAGCCCTACCAAAAGAGAAAGCTACGGAGAAGGCGAAAATAAATTGTGGGGTTTTCCAATTTTTTTTGATAGTAGTGTGGAATTATCATAGAGAAAATTCCCCTGAGGATGATGGCTCTTCGAAAACACATATATACGAAATATGACAATTAACAATTAACTCACACTACCCTAACTCAATGTTGAAGATTTCAAGATCAACCTTTTCCAATTGATTCCAGACAGGTTCTGTTACAATACACATCAACGTCCGGCAGTAGTTTAGAGACAAGTACACCAAACGCCTGCATTAATATGCTGTACTAATCATAAATCTATGGAGCCAGATAATAGGGTCGCTATAAGGAGTTATTGGGTGTCAAACCTCCATTAAATGTCCAGTTGTAATCTTAAAATAGTTATTAAGCACAACGCAAATAGGAAAATCTCATAACTCAACCCAAACTCACCTTTTGTCCCCCCCCCCCCTTTTCTTTCCTCTTTTGGGCATGTTCCGAATGAGCAAACCTGTCGGCAATTTTGTCCAAGAACCCCTTACCGCCCCCCATACACGGAAGCACCCCTTGGTGCACCTGCATGTGCCGACATTGATCGGAGTAGTTGTTTCTAGGTAGAGAAAGTGTTTTCATGACATTCATGTTCTCATCAATATTCTGTAGTATCGACCACGTGACACCTGTACGTGACTCAAAAGGTACTTGTAGAGACACGGGTAGACGATAAAATACAGAAGGCCTCCAGCTAGGCTTGCGTCGCTTGTAAACAAGACAAATCAGACAGCGAAGAAGATAACATTTGGAGGACGGCAAGAAGAAGACAAAAGTAGAACTGTGATGGTAAAAGAAGGTTGATTGATGATGACATCATTTGTATTATGTAGTTCTTATCTCTCTCTTCTCTTTGATTCCACGTTTTTTTAACCTGATTTAAAGATTTAATCTTGTCAATCATGTTACCCTATTATATAGATTCTTATTTTTAACAAGGTTCCTCGTTGTTTAATAAACTATAATTTGAACTCTGTCGCTTTTTCTTCCCGTAAGATAACTACAATTCATCAAATTATGTTTCCTTTTATTTTATGACATAACAACGCTTATATATATGAGAATATATGAAATAATGTACATAATAACAGGTTTTTATAATACAGTGCTTTAAAACAGTAACCATAGTTACACGTTATTTGCCCTGCCTGGCTAGCGCTTGCAGTACAATTAACACGGTCACTGGATTCAAGTTCGATTCTGCACTTTATAGTAAACATTCTCAGCCCCACTTTTGAGAAGAAAGTAATGTAGGCCCACCTGCAAACATTTTTTTAATATCCGTTCTTTCGTGATCCGCTGAGAGCGAAATTTGCAGACCAGCAAATTGAATTGAATTTTGAATCTGCTTTCAAATCAAGCCTTTAAAGACACATAGGCATCGAGTTCTCATGGGAAATTAATGTTGATATCATTGGTTTATTTACCTAATAACCGGCAGTGGCCATCAGGTTTATGACAAACACATTGTATGTATAACGCTCTGCACTTGCCAATAATCACCTATTAAGATAGTCATAAGCATAACTCTGCCTCTCACCCGGACACTCTCCGAAAGACTAGGGGTAATTTTTGTTGAGACATTCAATTCGTTGTGTACGGGACCTGTACACCCATTAGTGGCATTGCCAACAAGTCTGGTGTCAGCGAATTGTGACCTACTGCAGATGAAACTGCTCATCGTATCCCTTTAATACTTAAGCTTGGCTGCATACAGGCAGCTAAAAACAAGGTGTCCCGAATATGCAATCATGTAGAAGAAAACGCGTCTCCGTATGAACACCACCACCTTCATGAATAAAAACCCATTTATATAAATGCATTTCTATCTAGCAGCAGTGCGTAACGTACGTTAAAGGGGCCATCTAAAAACTCAGTGTACACTTTTCGATCCTGCTGCGATAGCATTTGATATGAGAATTCAAATTTCTAAAATCTTAATAATCGGTGACCTGAATAGTCAAATTCTCACTTTCAATGGATGTTAAGCTTCTTTGGAGGAGGACAAGCTAAATCGGCTCAGAATCGTGGTGACCTCATTTCAATTCCAGCATTGCGATTCTTTTACGATCTGAACTGAAGCCGATTGGGATTTTATTCTGACTAGAAGGCTTACATGCACTAAAATTCCGGATGTTAGTATTATTATCATTATCGAGGGTATTCTTCGAAAATCAGATTGCAGGAAGATCGTATAGATAGCGGTGGACTTAACTCAAATGGAGCGTTATAATTATAATAATGCTCACAGATGCACATCAACGTAGCTGCTTTTCAATATGCATAAAACAAGCTTTATTTATTCAAACGAATTTTGCAGAAATAGTTTTTTCAGAAATATATCTTCCACCTCTTATTACTTTCGATGATAAAAGAGACTGAATATCCTTTCATGTTAGCCACTTCAGAACGAGATTGGTTATGCTTATCGTAATCTCTACAATTATCGATTATTCAATCATACTTTGTGAAGTGTTTCTGTAAAATTACTAATAAGACTGTTAACCTGTATGCTTGTGATGGTTCTGCTATAGGTCCTGGCGCGTTCTTGGATCTTGGATTCTTTTCCTCCTAAATACTCCGAAGAAGAGTTTTGACTGGAGGTGGTGGAGGGTGGACGATTACATTTTGGGAAAAAGTTCTTTAGTAACTGCATTTTTAAATGAGAGCGGGGAGGTTTGGTCGATAGTTGCTTGTTGTATGTTGTTCCATGTCTTTACAGTCCTTGGGAAATATGAGTTGGCATAGACGTCCGAGTTGGTGTGGCGAATTTCAAATTGGTTGGAGTGTCCTCGTCTACGTCTGTCTGGCTTAGCGTTGATGAAATACACAATAATTAACGACTATAGAGGCAAGGGAGCACCTCAGTGAGCCCATGAGATCTTCGTCATAATTATGGTGAAGATAGTTTGCCAAGTAAATCAGAATTACTTTCGAAAACAATATCAAATACCCTTGTGTGTCACATATGGAAATGTGCCAACA
This sequence comes from Strongylocentrotus droebachiensis, assembly GCA_035222895.1. Classification (NCBI taxonomy): domain Eukaryota; kingdom Metazoa; phylum Echinodermata; class Echinoidea; order Camarodonta; family Strongylocentrotidae; genus Strongylocentrotus; species Strongylocentrotus droebachiensis. The sequence continues at coordinate 261,227 of JAVYIG010001550.1, read as the reverse complement.
GGACGGAGACGCTAAGGTATATAGCCCGAACATGATTTATATGGGACATACACTGGGGTTTTGCAAATGGACCTCAGTTGAGTTTTCGAAAATCGTCGTGTTTAAGGTTATTGATCGCTTTGGCGCCCACTTTGATAATACTTTAGTAAACTTGCAGTGACGTTTGTTTTAAAACTATTCGTTGCTGTGTGTGGGAAGGTCTGTGATTCCCGGTTCCATGATTATTGTATAAACAAGTAAATTTTTGTGAAACATCCGTCATTGACTCTTTGCTTATCAACTTATTGACAATTTGGCAATCTACCATTGGTCATGTGACCTGTTTTTAACCAAAAGTGTTAAAATAATCTAGGAATATCCATGACATCATCCCTGATATATATATATATATATATGTGGGGGGGGGGGGGGAGGTATCATTAAAAATGTTCATCTAGATGGTAGGTTCGTGTCGTGGTCGAGTGGTTTAAGGCGCTTGACTGGAGATGCGGAGGTCGAGGGTTCGAATCCCGACACAGCACTAATATCCTTTTGCAAGATATTAACCTGCACTTGCTACTCTCACCCAGGTGTCAAATGGGTACCCGGTATGCGGCCGTCATTGTTGGTCAAACAGCTTATGAGCGTCAAGTAACGCCCGGCTGGAATGCTCCTCAGGGAGTGGAGATTGTGCACACAGTGTGTGCAGGCAAGCATTGAATCCAATGACCGGGGTAATAGTATATTTGTAAAGCGCTTAGAGACATTTGTATTAAGCGCTATATAAAAATTAAATATTATTATTATTATTATTATTATTAAACCCCAATCTGGGGCCCTTTTTTAACGAAAATTGTCATCAGTGACAAATGACAGTATTTGTTATAAGCTACGGAAATCCTTGCTTCTGATCGGTTATCAGCAGATTTGTCACTGATTTTTTGTCATTTGTCATTGAAAAAAGGCTTTGTGAAACGGGTCCCAGGTCTGATCTAGGTTAGATGTGAATGTAGAGAGTACGATCGTCAAACGACTCTTGTCATTTAGCCTTCGTGAGGTTAGGCCTCCATAACCTCGGCCTTGAATTGAGTAGAGGTCTACGTTATGTGAGAAGACACTTGGCAGACAAAGGCTTTTAGAAGGTACTTCAGTGAGGGTACATATTTCATCCTGCCTTTTACGCTCTTCAGACTGACCCGTTTAACCGAGTGCACACTGTTATTCTGAGTTGTTTGTCTGAATTGTCAAGGTTAAAGGGTCACATAGAGGACCTAGGGGTGTTTCGCAAACATCCTAAGTTGAACTTATCTCTAAGTTGGACTTAAAAATTATGGAAAGCCATTAACATCCTTGAAAATATTTTGTAAAATTTATTTTAAAAGGCTTTAAATGTTGATTCATATCATTCATATTATCTATTATCATTTGAGATTTCATGTTCTTGATGTGGAATTTATGAAAATTCTAAAATACTTGAATTTTCACTTTTGAATATATTCTTTTTTAAGGCTACACATGGCTCTCCATAATTTTTAAGTCCAACTAAGAGTTAAGTTCGACTTAGGATCTTTGTGAAACACCCCCTGATCAGGACAAACTATGGTAGAAAGGTTTACTGACTGATGTGGAAACGCGTTCAAATCCTTCCTTCGTGTTTCTGAAAATTTCACCTATAGATTTTCGTCTCAGCCCATCCAGTAGTAGCAGAAACTGAACCATCTCTGTTATTTGTGTTCATTTAACCATAATAATTGTTGGTATAAAAATAAGGACAAACAAATAATGGCGTATACTTACATCAATAATGATAACGGAGCTACAGCACATCGCTGAAAGCCCGCTGCCCGACGCAAGACTGACGTAGGAATACGTCAGAAACTGTTGCGGTATGTTACGCACTGCATGTGTGAGAGATATCGTCAAAAAGGTGAACACAAATGGATCAGAGCAGGCATTGCCTGACATTTCTGGCGCATGCTTTAATTTCCTCCTCAAGCTTAATGGAGCAATAAAATGTAATAATAATAGGAGGCGCGATGGCTCAGTGGAGTTTAACCGGGAGATCCCTGGTTCGAAACCAAGTCATGCGCTAGTGCCCTTTTGTAAGTCATCTTTCCTCATTACCTAGTCCCTCAGAGACAATTTAAAGCCGTCGGTCCCTCGGTTGCTTTCTTACAAGCATACACATGCTTCCTTAGGAGTCAAGTAAAACAAAAATACACTGTAAAATGTGTTAAAAACTCCTTGGTATAAAATGACGATATATTCGCCTACATTTAAGTGAAGATATCGTGAAGGAGAAATCATTTTCATCTGTTTACCTCGAACTCTTCAAAAATTGCAATCTTTCATCCCATCCTGCCTCCTTTAGACTTTCTCATCTCACATCAGGGGCTCGTTTCATATAACCTGTTTTCTATAACAACTGCTCAATTTCTATGACAAATTTGCTTTCAGCCAATCGGATGCCATGATTTCAGTAGCTTATAACAAGAGATTGTAACTTGTTATCGATAACAAATTTTATGAAACAGGGCCCTTAAGTGCTAACATTAATCAGTAGACTACACTCCGAAATCAGACATGCCTCGAGAACTGGGGGAATTAGTTTGGGACAGGAAAATGGACAATGTAGATTCTCAAACACGCCTAGGGCCAAATGACCACTTTACAAGTCTCGCGATGGACAGCTCACTAAAGAGTAAATACAAAGGAAATGTCAGGATAGTTTGAGGGCATGACGATTTCAAGAGAATGGCTCCCCAAGAAACCAAAGACGTCGAAAATATTTCATTTAAAATCTATTTCAGATCATTTTGGAATAGTTGGGCATGACGATTTTATTAAGAATGTCTCCCCAAGAAACCAAAGACGTCGAAAATATTTCATTTAAAATCTATTTTAGATCATTTTGGAATAGTTGGAAATTATTTTGGGCTGTTATTCCTTCGGCGTCTCGGAAAGGAGTTCGAAGCTGTTGGCGCCTTGAAATGCGTTTCATCTTTACCAGCGTTATCATCATCAACTTGATTCTGATCTGGGGGGGGGGGCGTTTTACAAAACTTGTCATCAGTGACAAATGACAGTTTGTGTTATAAGCTACCGAAATCCTTGCTTCTGATTGGTTATCAGCAGATTTGTCACTGATTTAAAAGGCTTTGTGAAACGGGCCCCTGATCTATCAATATAATGGCTGCAGTCATTAAAACTTTGTAGCTCTTCATCCAGTATTGGTCTGCAGTAAATACAAGCAAAGTGTCAAGATATTTCGAGGTTATGAAAAACTCTCTATATTTATTTCCAGCATATATGGGGTATATGAGCCATTTCAGCAAGAGTTGCTTGTTAGTATCGCTATGATCTTATTCAATCTTATCTGATCATCAATATAATTGTAATAACTTGGGAAATGTTGGTCCTGCATTGACCCGTTGATTTTAGTGTTGTTAAGTGGCCCATGCGTTCACATGTTCAATGTAAAAAGAAATGAAATTGAATTGAATTGAACTGAAATTACTTTTTGATGAAATGTATATACAAAATATATATTTATATTTACCAAATACTTACATCAATTTTTTTTTATATTATGACAAAAACGAGCTGGTAATAATCAGATTTCTTTTCCTATTAAAGGGGGAAACGAATAACAACAAAGTACACGTTGATTTTTTCTTTTTTAGACGGAGGATTGTATTAGTATAAACATTTGTCATGTATATAAAACTTTCTTAAAGATCAGGATAGCATATTCTCCTCTATATTAAGCTCTATAGCGACATGCCTGGTTTCAAAGTGCAATGCGGTCACGATATTAAGTAAGGTCACGTGTACTTTTTCTACCATTATGTAGAGTTCTAAACCTATTCATAGTATTAATATGACCGGGTCAACCTAGTTTGCATTAACCAACCCGTATCAGTCATTTTGCGTTACAAAGTGTCTAAACTATGAGATATTGCATGGTATACTGCACCCAACGGGCTCTGTACTGCTCCAAACTAAACCCAGCCAGAGCACAGATCCAGGTACTAAGCGCTAGGCTCTGCTCAAGGCTTTAAGAATTGTGGTTTAGTGTCAAATTGTCTGTGCCTAGAGACTAGTGTTTACCAATGAAATGGAACCGGTCGATGAGGAGGAGTTTGAATAATACGTCGGCTTCCAACCCGATCAAGGATCACGTATAAAATTGAACCAAACTTGGTGTTGGTTTCCAAATTACGTGAACTATGCATGGTAGAGAACTATATCACGTTACATACTAATAGCCCAATATAGATTGATGGAAAAAGGAAGAGCATCTACGAGGGGGTGGAGATGTTGAGAGCGAAATTGAGATATACTGGATAATCGAAGAGGGAAGGATTTCACGGTGAAAGAAATAAATATATTCTTGTCTCTCTTACCAGTATCTAATGTTGGAAGAAAAGCTGCATAAATAGCACACAAATAATACAACGTAAACTGTTTTCAGGCTGTTAAAATGTTACTATCCTTTATGTTTTCATTTATTCATTAACTCATATAATGCGTTATTTATTTATTCATTTGTTGATTTTTTTTTTTGGCCAAAGCGGTATCAATTTTAAAACATAACCGTGACAATCAAATTATCAATTGTGCTTTCAAACTATCCTTACAAGCTAATCAGTCAAGCTTAATTAATTTCTATTCCTGCATAGATATGAAAGACAATGAGGGTGATATGTAAAGACGGTATGGAACTAAAGAACAAAAGTGCCTATAGAAAATTATTTGGTCTTTTATGCATTACTGGTTTGCACTAAAGATGCATTCATTTCCCACTCCAAAATTGTCTGACGATGCAAAACGGGGCCTATTTTTTCTTCTTTTTAATTTGTTCTCTTTGTTGTTCTTTTTTTTTGGACGGGGTGTTTTTTTCACTTTTGAAATACGCTTGCTAACAACATCCACACAAAAATGCCTGTCGCACTTCTCCAGCACCCCTGCCGCAGCTCTCCAGCACCCATTTCGCGCCCCTCCAGGACCCTAGCATCCTAGCAGCCTTGATTCCCGGGGCTATGTACCCTCTTTGCCTCAACACATAGGCCTCAAATTACAGACCACGCTCGAGGATTCCAAAATTCTATATTCAGCAGCATTCGACATTAATAAGCTTTTGGTTTCAAAATATCAAATTGATTATGGAATCAAATAGCAACTTATTTTTCATCTGGATTAGCCGAGACCGATACTTCATTATGGTGTTTGAATAAATTGCAAGGCAATTTTGATGGTTGAATAAAGCCGAACGTGATTTCTGTGGACGAAATGCAATTCCCCAAAACCTAATTTACTGGAATTTAATTACCCGTAGCAAAGTATTAAGTCATAAATCTTGAGCCCGGGTTTAAAATCGCTTTACATCACACTTTCTTCAGTCTGAATATATTCAGCTTCAATATTCTTTACTTACCAGAAAACCTGAAATGCATTTTGTTTAAAGCTGTGATAGTGGACATACGTTAAGCCGGGGTAATAATATCCAAAGTCCTATGGGAGCACATAGAGACGTTTTATCACAATTGATCATAACGACTTATTTCAAGTTCATTTCAAGTTCATTATATCTTTGATTCAAAACCACACAAAACATGATATAATCTGTTACATAGAAAAGAGAGTTGTAATAGTACATTAATCAACATCTAGACGAAACAGATCAGATCTTTGTGATTTATTGTCATATCTCTACATGGCCTTCAACTCACTTGAGACAAAATATTCGGACGGTCACTCGTATCTAATTCTAGTTCCAACAACAGACTTGTGGCACTGTATAGTTTCACTTCATTTCCGATAAAAATGTAGCTATCTAGTTATATGAAGTGGAACGGAAATGACTATAATTATTTTCTAAAAAGTGATTTGTGCATATCGATTCTCACTCAGAAAACCCAATTAATTTCCGAAATTATCATTTTCTCCCAATGTATACGTTACTGTGAATTTTCGGAGGTAATTAATTGGTTGGCGTTCTAAAGAAGTGCTCATTCATTAATTATCTAGCCAAGGTTTGATGTTTCAGCCTGAATGCATTTATTATCTACTCTTTATCTAAGTTTTCTTTTAAATTCAAATGATGTGGGAGCTAATTAGACTTATCCTACTTTTTTAGATTTATATTTTTAAAGGTCGCTCTCCAATTCATTGATGCTCGTTCATATTTGACGCAGCGAAACTGCTGCGTTTTTAAAATATGTTTTTATGATGATGTAATTTACGATTCAAATTTCTGAATCATATGGTCTAACACATGGCTAAGTAAATACATGCAAGTCCTATTTTTAGTGCTGTCGTCAATAATTTACACTTTTATTTTTTTTCTACCTTTTTTCTCGTGGTGGTGTACCCCGTAATGTCTGAACTAGCCTTAAGAGTGATGTTAGTTACTTTTACCGCAGCATCATCAACATCAATTATCTGTGTGGTTTTAAAGGATTTCAAGTGGAGAGGGGGGCATAGAGCGTCTTAAACCTATGCTGAATACACCCCTGACCGTGTTAGACGATTCCTCAGCAATCGCAATGAGTCTGTTTATCTTAAGAAATCATCGTTATCTAGGAGAGAGATATTTGACCCCAGTTAATTATTCAACTGTCCATGTTCTTCTGTAGCTAGACAAAGCATTTCATATTTGAAAAATGCAGAAATGAATAAAAAACAAATCAAATATAGAACATAATTCGTCTTCATAGTTGCTGAGGGGGAATAAGTTCTGTATAATTTGAAACCCACGTCCAAGTTTTGAATCCCAAGGTATGATTAGAGTCTTGAGGCATGGATTATACGATTGCCGACCCAGATAAGCCGATTTCCTGTAGAGGACAAGATATTATATAGGACAGGAATTATTTTAAAGACCTTTCAAAATGTCAGCTTTGCATTTTTGTTTTCTTCAATTCGCCGCTACACATTATTTGAGATAAGTGAGTATGCAGGCGATACACTACTGCTACACGATAACACCGTAAAAATACGGTTCATGACTCCTTTCGTTGGGCTGCTAATTAAGCCCCCTGGATGTTGCTAATATTCGTTCTCCATGAGTATCAATTACAAGTGTTTACGTTTGGGATATCCATTTAAATCCCCGTCATCTAAAAAGGACATGTCCTCTGAGTCTTTTTTTATCACGATATCAATAATAGGTTGGTTGGGTAGTTAGTTTGTTTTACCTGACTGCTAAGAAAGCATAGGCTTGCAATTAAGCAATCAGGGGACCGACAGATTCAAGTCCTCTCCGAGGGACTTAGTAATGAGGATTAATGCCTTACCAAAGGGTACTAACGCATCGACTTGGTTTCGAACCCGGGACTTCCCGGTTGTGAGACCACTGCTCTACCACTAAGCCATCACGCCTCCTTTAATACAAGTGTTATTTGTACAAACAAACAAGGTACATTTATTGCAGAAGTAATATGATTTTCAAACAGCATAAGTTAGTATTCCAGTACCAGTTCTTTGTTTCGTATTGTATTTCCTTTTCCTCTTGGAAATGTATGTATCTTATAACCCAGAGATCAGTGAATGCACTTTTGTTGCACACATTGGTTGCCATCCAATTACACGTCAAAAACAAGCGGGGTATTTTTTTTTTTTGCGGCGGCGGCGGCGGCGGTATTATACACCACGTATTCCTCGTCATAACTGACATAAATGACATGAGAATGACAAGATCATAATTCAAACTTAACTCTAAGTTGGAATTAAAAAATTATGGAGAGCCATCTGTAGCCTTAATATCAAATATATTCAAAAGCGAAATACAAGTAATTTAAACTTTCAATACATTCCACATCAAGAACATCACATCTCCTTGATAATAGAAAATATGAATGATTTGAATCAACATTTTATGATTTTTAAAATAACGTTTACAAAATATTTCCAAAAAATGCTAACGGCTTTCCATGATGGTTAAGTTCAACTTAGGATCTTTATGAAACACCCCCCCCCCCCAGATGGTGTTAGAACAGTCGGACAGAACCCCCAAACCAGCCTCCTAGTGCTTCTACCACAAACCAACCACATTGCAGACACGATAGTGCTTTGAATTATTCAACAAGCAGAGTCTCGCAAAACATCCGGCACCATAAACAATAATAACACCTCTAAATGGCCCAAAAATGATCTCCAGGCGAAAACGTACACACGCAGAATTTGATCATTGATTTAAACCGATTATCATTATGGTTGGTGTCTGACAATAAAAGGAAATGAAATTCGATTGAGATATCAGTCAAATAAGAAAACATTTAGAGAGTTAATTCTAAGATAAAGTATACGTAGTATATTTTGTCATTAAAATTGTTTACATCATTCATGAAGAAATACAACCCAGTATTTTAGCATAACAACATTTCCATCTGTCTTGCGGTATCTTTAAACTCTAAGTCTCTCTCTCTCTCTCTCTCTCTATCTTGCTCTCTCTCCCTTTCTCTCTCTCTCTCTCTCTCCCCATCCCACCTCCTCTCTCACTCTCCCTCCCACCTCCCCCCTCTCTCTCTCTCTCTATTCCTCCTCTTCCCCTCTATCTCGGTTAATGTTTGTCTCACCATCTCGTTATTAATCTTAAATGTTTACTTCTCTCTTCTTTTCTCTGGATGTTTTCATCTCCAGACTGGTTTGTTTATCTGCAGCTCCTCTCCTCTCTTCTCTTCTATCCATCTATCCGTCCACCTCCGTGCGGTCTCTCTCTCTCTCTCTCTCTCTCTCCATCTCTCTCATTCTCCAAACATATAGTGAATAATCTTTCACAGAATGCGTTTTCCGATAGAATATCACTGTCCGAATGGGCATTGGGTTTGTGTGTGTGTCTGTGCGGGTGCGTGTGTAGGTGTGTGTCCATTATGAAAAGGGATAAATTTCAATCCAACAAATGGACATTCAAAATGTAAATAAATGCGGCGCAAAACCCTTTTTCGCCGGGCAAGCGAGTGGATACCAAATAACGCGACAGATAGTGACCTATATCTTGTCATCTCGCAGACGACTCGAATATCGATTACATTCCCGTGTATCGTCGTAAGACAGAGTCGAATACTAGCGGACTATTCTATTCTCTGTATATCTTGTATAATAATCAATGACATTACAAGGTCGTTCATTCCTATGTGCCTACCTCAAAAATAATTGATTTCATATACTTAATTACCCAAATTTCATGCCAATTATTATTATAATCATCCACGAGCAAAGCTAAGCGGTTAAGAGATGGCCCACGAACCTTTTCGTTAATTTATGTTAACCCTATAATATTCAGTAAGAAAAGGGAAAAGCATAAAAGGAATCTTTAGTCAAAGTTGTAAATAGTTGGATGTGTTATCATGTGTATTGTTTAATAGACTTATTTGTTGGTGACAATGTAATGGTCTGATTTGTTTTTTGTTGGTAACATAACATATGTTTTTTCTATGCCATGCTTACTACATTAAAGCATAACATGTAATAATGAGACCCATTGATTCACATTGTGTATCCCCCCCCCCCCCCATGAAATTGTTTCAATTTCTTGAGAAATTACTGCCATGCTCCCTCCGGGAAAATTTTCTATCTACTTTTGAATAATAATTACTGCGTATATAGCCTACATTTATTTCGTATGTTTGTCATTCAGAATGTGTTTTACTAAATTGTATTAGATTTTGATCTAAAATTGTCCCACTCGTCTTTTTTCAAAATTTGTATAACTATATTAGGTTGATTTTGAAAAGTTTTTCCTATGCCTTTGGTACACACTGACTCGCATTGAACGTTGGTGGCTCTATATTTACTAAGCATTATTTACTGTTTTCCAAGTATTTGCCTGTACTCGGTTTCTCGAAATTGTGTCTCATGCACTCCTCTCCTTGCCTCGATATTCATACCGCCTGGTCATAATGGCTCTTCAAGAACTATTACACCTTAATTTCTCCCTCTCCGAATATCTTATTTTCTGTAAGCGTTTTGTCCCCCCCCCCTCTCTCTCTCTCTCTCGTTCTCTCTTTCTATCTCTCTCTTTCTCTCTTTCAATCATTCTCTGGAACAATTTCAGCCCTCTCTTGTTTACTATATTTGCATTTCTTTAAAACACCTTGCCTCGATATTCATACCGCCTTTCTATGATCGTGATGCCTCTTCTCAATTTCTCCCTCTCCGAAAATCTTCTTTTCTAAAGCTGCTTTAAGTCCACCCTACCCCTCTCTTTCTATCTCTCTCTCTCTCTCTCTCTCTCTCTCTCTTTTCTCTGCTCCCCTTATTACCGTTCTATCTCTCTTCGTTGTTCAACCCTTTTCTTTAGTAAAAAGTCTCTTTCTGCATCCATTTTAACGAGTACTTAAAAATGGAAAGGACGGACGCGCGTGCCTGAAATATAATCTTCACATTCCCGTGACCAAAATGAAAAATCACACTTTGCAAATGTTTGATTTCTCTCGTAGGCTTTTGTCCTACTCTCTATCTCCCCCCTCTTTAACACGCATTCCCTCTTATTCAATTCTCTTTTCTTTGAGTTCGTTCTGCTTCCTTTCTTTATCATCGAGAGAAAAAAGTGCAAAGATTTACTTTACCAGGTGATGTCAATAGTCACGGGCAGCAGAAGCTATATCCTTATGTTTTTCCCCAATTTTAGTGGTCATGCTGCATCTTATAAAGAGAGTAAATTATTAAGAATAGATCTTTAAAGAACAATTACTACAAAACAATAACAAATATTAATCAATGATTATACAAATACTGTACAGCCTTTTTTAAAGCTAAATAATTGTTTTATTATAGTACACAGCGTGCAATCGTTACTATTCCTTTGTGAAATTCTCTTTTCATTATATATTTCTTAAGATTTCTTATGAGAAAAAAAATGACGCCAATCTCGATTCAGGTTGACACGAGCTTAAAAGTCGTCTTCTTCCCGATGTCATTATTTAAACATCCAATTTTACGATTCGTTCTGCCATTGGCAATCATTTTCTTAATAACATTCTATAGTCTGTGTGACCTTCAAGTAATCCTTCATTCCTCTAACAGCATTTCACATACTCATCACTTTAAAACATTTGATTTAGTATTAGTATCGGTTCTAAGGGTGTTCAGGGGGCTCAAGCACCCCTCCCCCAATGCGAGGCACACGTAGAGAATAAATACGAGAACCTCAAGCCTCCAATTTATTCTTCTACAACGCTTCTGCTTAATGTCGACTCAGGGGAGAGGAAAAGGATACATCCATGACACACCCCACTTTTACGACCCAATTGGCATATCTTGATTAAACAACCAAACTATAAATGTACCACGCCCCTACTTATCAATCAAAAAGGTAAGTGGAAATGTGATTACCTCTTTTGTTAGCTGACTCTCAGATATTTGTTTTCGGAAACGTGCCCCCCCCCCCCCCCCCCTCCACTTATAAAATCAAGGGTCCGTCCCTGGTTATATTGACAAGTCTCTACCAATGACATGTTAGCTTTCGGTCGTAGTTACGTGATGTTTGCCCTCCCCTGGCCTTCCTTATTAAAACCAATATTACATACGACAAAGCTCAGAGAAAATGATGTTCTTCTCGATTGATTGTTATTATATGCCCTCATCGTGCTCTTAGCCAAACTGACGACGAGCTGACAATAGTAATAACAGTATGCACGGTTTAATATCATAACAAAGGTGAGGCTCGTTCAGATATGCCACAGCAAAACATCAGGTGCCCGTTTCATAAAACCTTTATCTATAACAAATGCTTAATTTGTATGATAAATTTGCTCTCAGCCAATCAGATGCCATGATTTCAGTAGCTTATAACAGTAGCTTGTAACTTGTTATTGATATCAAGTTTTATGAAACAGGGCCCAGTGGTTTTTTATAATGACGTAAAGTGTAATACGCTTCATATTTTTCCATCGTATAATAGCTCAACGCGCAAGTCCTTTTTTTGCGCGCAGTTGCCATATAATTCATTGCAATAAACGTGAAATAAATATTAAAAAATACAAAAGCGGCTTTTTTTTTAGGGGCCGGTTTACTGAACCAACATTGGAAAAAGCTTTATAGGCCCTTCATGGGTGTTTGAGTTTTCCTTGTAATTGTATATTGATTTGTGTAAATGTACCCCATTGTTTGAGGGAACCCGATGGTTCCAATAGTACGCGTACAGGAGTAAGTCGATTCAATATTCAATGGGGCAAGAAATAACTAGGATTTTATCTCATTGAACAAAAAATGTATTTCTTATGCTTAAATACTACATTCATATATGCAAATTTCAAAGTAAAATACCCAATTTTCAGGGTTTCAGAACTTACATTGACTATAATAAAGATCTTGAATATCGTATTGCAAAAAAAGAAAAACAAGCTGCCCTTGCACTTTAAATAATGGAAGTTTGTTTTATAATACTATTTTATAATGTTGTATCAGTACATGTGCATGTAATTGTCTGCATCTTAGTGTAAATTTAATTTTCGTGAGGTTTTGATCTGCGTTTTACTGCTTTTTTGTAATCTTTTTATAATAACTTGTAAATATTGTGATTGTTTTTTGATTGTTCAATAAAACACATAAAGCAAAACAAAAAATTATGTATGTAACATTACAGACGCATGATCAAATCATCTTATGGATTATATATCGAATATACGTTGGTTTAAAAGGGATAGTTGAGTTCTGTTTTCAGACCGCAAATGCCTTCAAAGCGCATTGTTATTGCTTTTAATCTTATCTATGACATTTATAGTGCCCTTTTAGAACCTAAAATATTGCTATGAAGGTAATGTTAGACCCCAAAATGTGTGAAATTTAGCCGATACAATCATACCAATTCAGCTCCACTTTAAGAAAAACACGGTGACCGTTAATTAATTAAAAAAAACAATACATGAGCCGGCTAATTGTGGGTAATATAAGCAACACGAAAATGCCAACAAAAAAGCCAACATTGGCATTGGCTGAAATACGACGTAAAAGGCGTTCGTTTTTTCAACGGCTTTTTCAAATTTTTCAAAATATCTAATATTTGTGGTGGTACACAAGTATTAAAAATCGTTATATTCCAGCCGTCTCTGAACCGATTTTGATCAAACAAAGATGATTTTGTAATTTAAATATTATGTTCTTTCAAATTTAACACTCAGTTTTTCATTATCTCACAACAAAATTATTTTGTGTAGCGCCCTCTGCAATAGAACTCAACTATCCCTTTAACTTAAATAAAATATAATTGTGATATTAGCTTGTTTACCAAGGGAAACCTCATTAGCATCAAAGTCGTTGAGATTGTGAATCCGTTCAAAGATCATATTTCAAATTTTATCAACATTCAAAGTTCTTTAAGTTCATCCTTTGCCTATATCTTATATTTTGCACAAAATATAATAAAACGTACTACACAATGCGATCCTCTACGCATATGCCGATCTGTAGAAACAAATTGATCTCCTCGATGATATCTAAGCAATAAATAGGCTGCTTCACAAAGATTTAAAATTGTCAACCTGGCCATTGAAATTGCATTATGCACAAGTCGGTATTCCAAAACTCAAGTATTCCTTCTCAGCCAATATTACCATCGACAATATTCCTTGTTCTTGTTCTTGCACCAATTCATGTGCCTCGATCCTTCCTGCATTATTTGTTTTTTCATCAAATTCAGATCGTGCTTGCAATTTAAAATTCATTTGTACTATCAGTATAATACAGATTTTGCAAATGAGATTGGTACATGCTTGTAATTGTAAAGGACAGGTCTCTCATCAATTCGCCTCAAGTTGGAAAACAGCACAATGTCGATGCTTCATATGAATTGGATTCTGTAAAAGAAAGACAAAAAACTGAACATTCTCCTTTCTCATGTTAACACACTTTCCATGGAGAGCTTTGTTCAAACAAAGAGATCAGTTTATAATTGGCTCCATGGTTCAATTCAGTCACATATTTTCTAAAAGCAATTTTCAACCAATCGGGTATTTAAAAAAGTATGTATAACGGAAAGGCCTTCTTTTGACATTTCTCTCACATCGGGTGGTAACGTGGGTGCAAATAGTTTTTTTTTAAATTACCATGGCATTACCATGGTAACTCGAGTAGTAGCTGTGATAATCGCACACATAATTATCTCCTCTCTTCCTCTGGATTATTATTATCTGGATTCTGAATGAAACTATTAAAGTACACTATTTCTGTTCAGAAAAAGCACAAGGGCCCTGTTTCATAAAACATGATATCAATAACAAGTTACTCTCTTAAAAAAAAGAGTGAATTTTCACTCTATTTTCACTCTCTTGGGAGTGACGTCCGTGATCACTTGTTTAGGAGTGAAAATCGATTGATTTTAGAGTGCTCTCTAAGAAGAAAAGAGTGAATGTTCATAGAGGAGTGACGTCCGTGATTTTGAAAATTCACTCTTTTTTTTAAGAGAGTATGAGCTACTGTTACAAGCTACTGAAATCGTGGCATCTGATTGGCTGAGAGCAAGTTTGTCATTGATAACAAGTTTATGAAACAGTGCCCTGATCTACACATCTTTCGTACACCCTTTCAGGACAGTAATTTTTAAAGGGCTTAATTGATCACCTGTTCTTCTTCAAAGTAGCAACATTTATAGTTTCTTTCGTATGTTTGCATGTTTCGAGTAACATTCCGAGTCTCAGAAAAATATACACATGAATTACATGGTTATGAACTACATTCACAAGTAAAAAGAGACTGCTGAATTTGTTCGAAAAAAATTATAGTGATTTTAAACCTCTCCATGTCTTGTCAATTAATGATTTTAAAGCTTAACTTTTTTTTCTTCAAAATTTGCGGTTCAGAAATTACGTGCTGCTACGGGGGAACTTACTCTTGTGTTTGTGTTTAGTTTGTAAGAAATGGAAAAACAAGAGAAATGTTAAACTGTTAATTTGTACAACTGAAATGTAACGATATAGCATCAAAAATATATTTGAAATAGTTTTTATACTTTAATCAGACTAAATGCACCCAGTGGCTCGAATCAGCATACAAAACAAACATCAAATAGAAATTAATAATGTTCCAGCGTGGGCAGAAGAAAAGAACTGACATAGAACTAGTTATTGTTGAGGCGCGATAGGTCAGTCGGTAGAGCTGTGGTCTCGTAATCCGGTGACCCGGGTTCGAAACCAAGTCGATGCGCTAGTGCCCTTTGGTAAGGCATTAATCCTCATTACATGGTTGCTTACTAACGAGCATGTATGCTTTCTTAGCAGTCAGGTAAAATAACAACCACCACATAGGTACTCGCATAGGTTCTCTCATAAGTATATTACATGAACTTTGTTATAAAGTGGAATTATTGATCGCTCTTGAATGAAAATAACCGACCAACCGAGAGAAGAAGAGATGGGAATAGTATATGACCTTTAAAGTTTATCTTGTCAATGATTTGTGTTGATTAAACAGTGATTTATAAATTGTTATACCTCACCTTTTTTTATTGTTACCATTTATGTAAAGTGACATGGATCCGAAAAGAAGACCTTTCGGGTGATAGTTTTTTAGTCAATCTTTTTTTCCCGGCATCCACGTGACACTTATTTCTAAATGTACTCTTGTTTTGTATTCAATGAAATTCTTAGTTTTTTTTTGGCCGAATAAATAATAATAATAATAATACTAATAAATCTATACAAACGGCTCGTCTGTCCCCACCTTAATGGTATAAAGCATAATCTTCTACTCGAATGTATAAATCTTCAATATTATTGTTTCTGTATTGCAACCAAAAAGTCAGATTTCATATACAAATACAAACACAAACAGTTACACAATGGATATAAATAATGTACACACTGAAACTGTAGAGTCTGATCCATAATTGTAAATATATGAATTACGATGTAGTTGCTACAATCAAATTATTACACGATATCAAATACATCAATGTAAGCTTATCAGTAAAATATTGTGTGACGATGGTGTTTAACATTAGGAGTAGGTAAAGTGGTCATGATTGGGGTAAACTATAGTAACCTATATTGCGCATAACATTTCCCCAAAGTTTCTATGACACAAAATTACCTTTTGTTTGGGTATATTTCACCCAACATTTTTTGTTTTCTTTACGCGTTAAGCAGTGTTCTAGCTTGTCATTGATGTTTTTTTTTTTTCTATCATTCACAATTAGGTCACACAGAGCACGGAGATACCAGTGAACGAGACTGGACAGTTCATCCAGTATGAAAACCTCTTCGTCAAGGCAGAGCAAGCCATATCAGCAGCAGCACAGGAATCTCGTATGCCGCCACCTACCGTTACCCCGGAACTACTCAATCATCACAACGCGCATGCCGCCGACGCGCGTGACCTAGCTGATGAGGATGCGATCATGCGCAAGCTGGTTCGGTGTTACAGCAGTGAATCCCTTACGAGTGTGACGTCAGAATCATCGGTACACGAAAATATATTTAGCACGTAAGTATAGGTCACCGAACATTCATCTACTAGCCAATCAAAGACACTGACCCACTTTTATTAAAAAATCGTCATCACCGCACCGATGACCCTATAATACACAATATAAGATGATGACGTGGATCCTAATCAAATGATTGGACGAAAGCGTACACGTGACCAGGCATTTATTTTGTCTAACGCGTAATATGGATAATGACCGGTCATTATCCAATTCTAATGACCGGTCATTACTAAAATCATGTTGTAAAACATCATTCTATATAACAAATGAAACATAATCTTATAAAACAAATAATACACAATTTTTTTCTGGCATTAGTTGAATTACCGACACTCGGTACCTTCAAAACAGTCCCTCGGCTACCGCCTCGGGCGTGTTAGACTGTTCCAAAGGTACCTTGTCTGGGTAATTCTGCCCTCACTGCTGTGTATTAATTGTATATCAACCTCTGTTTTATAGAAACATATCAGTGAGAATTAACTATCTCTTAAAGGAAGAGGGTCGTCAGTTTCCATGTGCAGAAGGCCATAAGTCGCCAACATCATATTTGGTGGTAAAACCTTTTATGTGTGTAAGTAAGATAACGTCTTTACCGTAAGGGGTATGCAAAGCATTACATAAGGCATGTTGGTCTTAAAACTACAGGTTAATCCTGGTGATTGACAACACCTGTTAATGGGTCAACACCCGAATGGTGTTAAAGACCGTCAATACTACTGGGCCAGAAGGGAATAAGCCACACAGCGAGGTCACTGATAGGTGGCTATCGCATTAACTCAGCTCTTAACTATAATAAGAAATAGAGGATCATGGGCGACCAACAGGCACCGATCGGGGAAGTTTTCTATATAGAGGGAGCAAGTAGCCACAAGTAGGACAGTGGGGCTTTAAATTCCCATTGAGAGCCCACTCGTATGCGTCTTTAAAAATATCGTCATAATATTAATTATAATAAATCGTAGATACAGATTAAACTTCATGCTGGTAAAAACTAAGAGAAATCAATCAAACCGTAAAGAGATGAAAAGAGACAGTGACGGGAACACAAATGTGTGTATAATAGAATAAGCCTGGAGATATAGAAGACGCACGCATGACCACCGAGGGAAAGAAGAAGAGAAGGGAGGAGAACACAGAACATAAATAGATACATGGATGAAAGAACGAAAGAGGCCGGCCGGTCGCCCCCCCCCCCCCCCCCCCCCCCCCTGTCGCTGAATCCGCGCCTGGAGAGGGGGAAGCAGAGAGGAAAATAAAATTGGGAAAATAGAAAGATTGACAGAGTCAGAGAGAGAGAGTCGAAAGGAAAGAGAGAAACGATGAGGGAGAGAAAAAGAGAGAAAAGAGCGGTAGAAAAGAGAGACTGAGAGGGGAGAGGGAAATAAGAGAGAGCGAGGGGGAGTGAAAGAGGGAGAGATAGAAACAAGAGAGATAAAACTGGAAGAAGAGGATGAGGGAGAGAGAGAGATGGAGGAAGAGAGAGAGAGAGAGGGAGGAAGAGAGAGAAGAGATGAGGAGTGATAAATGCAGGCTCTATTAGGAACACCGAGAGCATTGCAAACAAGTCTTGATGAGTGGACGTGCTTCAGGCTCATATAGTCATAATGGATGTGGATTCAGAATGTGTACTATATAAAACACATTGCTTGCACATCCCTCCATCGCTCAACTAAGATTTGACTATTTTTCTCTCCTTAGCGAGATTTAAAACAATTCTATTCCGTGACAAAATGCTAAGATGTGAGGTAAAAAAGAAAAGAAAGAAATGGATAATATTATACTACGACGGAAAATTATCAAAACTGGACATGGCGAATGTTATTGCAAGCATTTGTATTGCAGATAATATCAAGAATCAAACGTTATACTAAACCAAACAAAAATCCATCCTGCATGTATAAGTTTCTATATTTTTCAGTAGTTGGTCGCCCCACATTTTTGGCTGGTGCCCTAGATTTTGTATTCAATCATTTCACATCTAACTTAGATAAACTTCGCAATAAACAAACCTAGGGGGTGTTTCACAAAGATCTTAAGTCGAACTTAACTCTAAGTTGGACTTAATAATCACGGAGACCCATTGGTAGACTTAAAAAGAAATATATTCAAAAGCAAACATTCAAGTATTTTAGACTTTTCATAAATTCCACATCAAGAACATGAAATCTCGTTGATGATAGAAAATATGAATGATTTGAATCGACATTTTTATGCCTTTAAAAAAACTTTATAAAATATTTTCAAAAATGCTTACGGCTTACCATAATTGGTAAGTCCAACTTAGAGATAATTTCAACTAAAAATATTTGTGAAACACCCCCCTAATGTCGAACCTGTACCTATAAAACAGGGGGGGGGGGTGATTCACAAAGATCCTTAGTTAAACTTTTCTCTAAGTTGGACTTAACAATTATGGAAAGCCATTAGCATCTTTGAAAATATTTTGTAAAAGTCATTTTAAAAGGCATAAAATGTTGATTCAAATCATTTTATTTTCTATTATCAAGGAGATTTTATGTTCCGTCTTGATGTGGAATTGATAAAAAGTCTGAAATACTGAAATTTTCACTATCGAATATATTTTATTGTAAGGCTCCAAATGGCTCTCCATAATTTTGAAGTCCAACTTAGAGTTAAGTTCGACTTAGGATCTTTGTGAAACATCCCCTGATGGTCTTCCTTTAACAACACTATATAGGGGAAGGAATTATTTAAAAAGACCTGTAAAAGGACTGAGCTTGTGCGTGTGTGTGTGTGTGTGTGTTGAGGGGGGGGGGGGGGACAGAAAAACCCGTCCAAAAACCTTTCAAAGCGTCATTGATTCTTTACTCGCAGTTACGTAAACATTCACCTGGGGATGGAATAATGGCTCTGTGGTATAGAGCAGTGCCATTGTAACTTGGAGGTTCGGTGTTCGATACCATATCAATGTTCCAGTGCCCTTTTAGTAATACATTAGTGTCCATCACTTAGTCCTTCTAATTCGAATTAAAGTCTTGGGCAAACCTACACACACATACAACACAATCGTATATAAACGTAATAACAGTCAAAGCTGTATGCAAAATGATTGAATTGAATACCCATCACAGAACTGGGTGAAGGAGAATTGCCAGACAGACTGTTACATCTTGACCCGCGCTCCTAGAAAGACCCTTTCGATCGGTACACGCAGGACATAGGGCACTTCAAAGAAATGATGACGTCATACAGCGGCCTTCTTGAAACGCAATATCACCTGCTTCGATTCGATCTTATTGCACTTTCATGATTGCCTTCATTATAATAATACACAACATCCCATCTCAAAAACAAAATATCAAGGGGTGACTTAAATTTATCCCGGAGTAGCTGCAAATGCATGCTTGGAAAGGTTTTCTTGACTTTTAGTCACGAATGTGCAAGTTCAAATCCTGGCTTTCTCTCTCTCTCTCTCTCTCTCTCTCACTTTCCCGCTCCCTATTTCTCTCTCCCGCTCTCTCTCTCTCTCGCTCTCTCTCTCTCGCTCTCTCTCTCTCTCGCTCTCTCTCTCTCGCTCTCTCTCTCTCGCTCTCTCTCTCTCGATCATGTACGTGTTATGAGAGGATTGTTAGGGCTGTTTACATGACTGTAGGAGCTGTAGGCCGTATATACCGAGTGAGTAAAAAAACAAAGTTTACACCTAGAAAATTGCTAATTATTTTTAACATCATCTATGAACAGTAAATTATTATACATCTTATGAAAAAGTGTTTTATCCTAAATCAGTTGGTACCATTTTTGTGTGGTATGTGTTCACGCTTGAATTAGCAGGTGGCATTGTTTGCGATGCAAAATCGACTTGCGCCAAAGTGATGCCTACAGTATGTATTATGCTGGGATTAGCGGAGTGAGAGAATGAATTGAATGTATGAAATGAAATGCATTGCATATGTTTTTTGCACAGGGCAAAGTCAAACACACCCACACACACGCGCACAAATGTTCGTTGTTATTTGATATTCGATATTTGATATGTGTTGCATGATTAATAGGGATGTTATTTGGGTCTGCAAAGACCGAATTAATACCCAAATCCCAATTGTTTTATTCAAACATCACATAGGCAACTTTGGCGCAAGTCGATTTTTGCACTCTCGCAAACAATGTCTCCTGTTCATCCAAGCGTGAACAAATACCACACAAAAATGGTACCAAATGATTTTGGAAAGACACTCTTTCATAAGACATATAACAATTTAATGTTCATCGATGATTTTTTTTAATAATTAGCAATTTTCTCAGTGTAAACTTTTTTTTGACTCACATTGTATAGGGCAGTTGGCTATTATCACGATTCATAACCAAATAGGCTCAAGACGAAACGGTAACAACAGTCAGAGAATCAGAATAACGAAACCGTAATTTGAAACTTTCATTAAAAGATCTTTTATGCCATTATGTTGGGACTGTCTTATCGCTGTTAATTTGGACAATTTAAGGCATTTCGTCCAGCCACAATGTGCCATTACAGATTTAATTTGCATGCCCCCTCCCACACACACACACACACACACACACGCACCCACACACACACACACACACAAACACATATTTGCGTGAACAATGCAACAACAACAAGTTTCGTATCATCTAAACGAAACTACATTGAGCAAATTTAAGATTGTTTATCTAAACGTCGATTTCGACTGTAATAACTCACAGTAGAGTATAATGACAGTAAGCCTCATCACATAACGTTAAAATCGGTTTTAAGGGCGTCAATACGTGTCACATGTCACGTACTGGTCACGTGATCGGTAAAGCTTACTTCACGTTTCATTACACCTGATGCTGAAATCAATTTAGATTCTCACAAAGTGCTTTCATTGAGCAGTGAAGAGAACAATATATGAGAACGAAGGATGCAATGTTATTGTTATGAATTAGTCAACATGAGCGTGCTGCTACGAAATAAATATGAGAGAGAGAAAGAGGGAAAGAGAGAGAGAGAGAGAGAGCTATAAGTATCACTAGTATCATTCGACAGAGAGATAAAGCAACACACACACGCGGACACACGCACAAACGCTCACGCACGCACGCACACCCAATTATGCATATTTTATACATAAGGAAACATGAAGTTGGGAAGGGAACGAAAGAGAAAGAAAATCAGATAATATGAAAAAGAGAGAAAGAAAGAGAGGCGGAGACAGAGAGAGAGAGAGAGAGAGAGAGAGAGATAGAGAGAGAGAGAGAGAGAGACAGAAAGATAGGGAGAAGGGAGGGTGAATCGAGTTCGATGAGATTATGATATTGATAACTACTATCAGGGATAATGCTACTGTGGTTGAAACAGCGACAGTGGCGATCATAAATACCATACTGATCTTAACAAAGATGACAAATGATGATAATGGTGATGATAAAAATGATGATGATTATAATCAACAATGATGATGGTGGTAATGATGATGATGATGATGATGATAATGATGATGATGAAGATGATAGTGATGATGACAATTATGCTGGTGATGGTGATGATGATGATGACAGTGATGTGATTGCTGCTAATGATGATGATGATCAATAGTAATGATGGTGGTGGTGGTGACGATGACGACGATTTTGATGAGGATGATGATGCTGATAGTGATGATGATGAGGAGGAGGATGATGTGATGATGATGATGATGAACGTGATACTGATAGTGAAGATGGTAGTGATGCTGATGCTGGTGATGACATTGATGACAAATATGGCGATGATATGACAAAAATAGCTTGAGCAGCTTTAGGCTCCACAATTGGGATTACAGTAAATAATAATAATGATAATAAGAGGCTATTTGTGGTCATCTAAGATCAATTGAAAACAAATTTCTGTTTAACCTCTTGATCTTTGTATTGTATTGTATTTATTTTCTGTTTATGTATATTTCAATCCCATTTCCAGTTATTTGTAAATTTCCTTTATTTGTGTCCATTATTTAAAAGCACGATATATAATACTTTATTTAATATTTTTTAGTATGGGAGTTCCTTGATAGGCCTATTGGCCTTTGTTATTCCAACCACATCACGAGTAGTACATGTTTCTTTTGAATCTTTGTTTTCTGTATATTACATATAATGTACATGTTGATTGCACTTAATTTGGTCTTTTTAAACAAATGTGGAAATAAACTTGAACTTGACAACTGAATTATTTCACTCCCTTATGCTTAATACAAGCACTGGCAGTTCAGCATGCATTGTGGTACATGGACAATAAAACCTTTATCTTCAATCTTGAACAATATTTAGGATATTTAAGATTTTTTTTGGCAGAAAATACAAATACCTTCTTAGTGGTGGGGGTAGTTAGTATGTAGCTGAAAATGTGTTCAATTTCAAATTCTAGCCACAACACTGACGGCATCTGACAAGTTATTGATCTGTATTGACCATTTTCAACTCGGGTGTAGTAGAATGGGACATGATCACTTGATTGAACGAATAGCACTTTAAATTATTGACCTTACAGCGAAACCTGTCTATTGAGGCCACCCAAGGGAAACTGTAGAAGTTTCCAGGTGACAGGTGGACTTTCTAGACAGGTTCTACAACACACATTTCATCCTGAAGGGGGACATCAATAGATGACCACTATAGACAGTCGCCCGTTATAGATGTGACTGTACTTTGGAGGCCCTTTGAATATCTCTTGCACTGGAAGTTGTAACCTCCTCCTTCTGATCTTATCTTTCTGTAACTGTCTTTACCTTATGTTATCTTTATCTTTTCTCTGTTGTTTAAATGCATGTAATAATAATAATAATAATAGGTATTTCTATAGCGCCGTCTATCTAGATAATTCTATTCCGCGACGCATTTATTATTACCCTGGCTTTGGCCTAGCTGCCGTTTATACAGCGCACCATCATTTCAATTTCAAGGAATTAATTCCTGCCAGGTACCAAATTACATCACCTGGGTTGGGTGTGGCAAATGTAGATCAATGTCTTGCCAAAGGACATTAGTACCGCGGTGGGACTCGAACCGCGGACCTTGCGATCGACAGTCCGGCGACGTATCCACTCAACCACGACACCTCCATGTACTATGCTTTTTTATGAATTAAATTTGTATCTTGTTTATGCTAAGTATTTATTTGGGGATCATTCTCATTAAGCCAATTTTGGCTTTCATGATTCCCCACTTCCTTTTAACTTAAGTCGATAATGAGCAAACATGTATATACTTTTGATGTTTTTTAAAAGAGAGTGAAATAAATATATGAAATAAATGAAATGAAAATATGTGCGAATTATATTTTTTCTGACAGAGCGGGTCAGGTTGAGGTCATTATCGAGTATTCATCCGATCCATCTCGTCTTATCGTCACCGTGGTACAGGCGCGTGACCTTCGACCTTTACCTGAAGGGGCAGCACTTTCTGACACCTACGTCACACTCTATCTTGACCCAGATAACGATGTCAAAGGTCAAACGAAGATATACAGAAGAAGCTTCAGTCCAGTTTACAATGAAAGGTAAAAATTACTTTTCGAACTTTCAGACCTCTTTCCTTTTAGGGAGGTTATATAAGGCAAAAAACCAGTTCCGGTCATGCCATTGCATTGTTAAAGAAACGTTGTGGAATCGATTAGAAAAGGTGGATCATCTAGCATACAAGTATTGGTGTGTACTGCAAGGTTCTGGGATCATCAAAATGATAAGAAATTTGGCCCAGTCTTGATAAAGTTACAAGCAATGTATACATAAAGATGTATATAAGAATACTCGATAAATTATTATATCTATCCGGACTGGATAGATATAATAATTTACCAAATATATAGTAGGCGGTTTCCTGGGAAAATGTGTATGATCACGTATAAGTCCAAACATATTCTTTCACATGATTGGTAATAAGAAGCTGAAAGAAGCTTTGCAGCCTTGTATCTCTCTCCGTATACTGTCATTTTTCATCAGACATGAATGCAATTTCATTTTGTCGGGAGTGAAGTGGTAGAAGGTTTGATCGACTTTCACTTCTTCCAATATTGACTGATGGGACCGTAGCAAGCCACCAGTCTAATAAATCATCCCGAATGAAATTTGCTTTGCCCTGCTCTCATCCCATCTTTGATTCATTCGTTCTATCTCTCCTCCGTTCTTCCTTACCACTACTCTATCTCTCTCTCTCCCCCCCCCCCCTCCCTGGGAGTCTCACCCACGCACACTATATCTCTCTCCACTCGTTCTTCCCTTAATATATCTCTCCTTAGTTCTCTCCTCTCGCTCTCTTTACATGATAATATCTCTTTCTCCCTTATCTATCTCATCCTACCCCTTCTCGTTATTCTCTCTCTCTCTCTATCTGTCTCCATCTCTCTCTCTCTCTCTCTCTATCTATCTCTCTCTCTATCTCTCTCTCTCTCTCACACACACACACACACCCACACACGCACACACACACACTACTCCACACTGAATTGAAAGCGCAGTACTTAGGCTAGCTACCATCATCGATGGCAGTGCACTGTATGAGCACAATTTTCATCAAGCATCGCATCAGCCAAACAAATTTGCGTCAATGTGATTTTCCAATATTTCTTTCCCCAAGATCTACTTCAATATTTATCCAAATTGTAATAAGTTAGATTTGTTGGGATTTTTAAGTCAACTTCATGAAAATGTACCTTTATTTCAATCTCTAAATATATCCTGAATCAAACAAAATAACTGACCTTTTCTCTCGGTAAACCAATGGAGGGATAACGATACATGTAATACTTATTGGATGTTTTTCTTTGTGAATGTTGAAGGTTTTCAATGCGGGTCAGATGGGAGGATCTACCCCGCCGGACATTACGATTGACAGTGATGAACTATGATAGACACGCTCGTCATGAGGAGATAGGTCAGACCGAGCTACCATTAGAGGACATTGATTGGCAACATGGACCCTTTAACACGTGGCTTAATCTTCACGATTCTAATGAAGTGAGTTGGGTGTCGATATACTACAACTACTAATAATAATATTGGATATTTATATAGCGCACATATCCACCATGCATAGTGCTCAAGGCGCTCGTACTATTACCCCAGCTCTGCTAGGGAGACGATTTCGGCGCTCACAGCATTCAAGGAATTCCTTCATACCGGTACCCATTTAACACCTGGGTGGAGAGTGGCAAATGTAGATTAGTATCTTGCCAAAGCACATTAGTGCCGTGGCGGGACTTGAACCCACGATGCGAGGGGTATTCACTTTTCTCTGAAGGCATCAAGATGAGGATTCAAATCCCATCCCCGGCGCCACAGTCGATCCTTTCGGCAAAACATTAATCCGTATTATAAGATGATGACGTGGATCCTAATCAAATGATTGGTTAAGAGCGTTCACGTGACCAGGCACTTATTTTGCCTAACACGTAATTTTGACAATGACCGGTCATTAGTAAAATCATGTAATAAAACATCATTTTATGAACCAAATAAAACATATTCTTACAAAACAAATAATACACATTATTTTGTTCGGGCATTAGTAAAATTACCCATACAAGGTACCTTTGGAACAGAAACACGCCCGAGGCGATACTATTGCCCTTACTGCTGTGTATTATTTGTATAATAACCCCTCTCCACCCAGGTGCATATGGGTACCTGCCAATTGCTGAATGTAATAATAATTTCAGGACCCCAAGGAAGAGCATCATTAAATTTGTTTTCCCCTTCCACAGGGTTCCTTTATTAAATAAAATCGTTCAAATATATACAAGAATACATACATGCAGAATTTCAAAATGATATTCTTGGCCATTCAACATAATGGTAAGAACATACATTTATAGATGTCAGTTACAAATTGCAGTTCACTTTTTTAGATATCCCAGATTTACTTGGCAAAACAATTTTAGAAGAAATAAACAATCAGAAACATTTTTCAAAAAGTAACTACTTTTTCATAAATTTCTTTAGTTTCAGATTTGTTTTGCATATATATATTGAGAGCATCATTAATGATCATGGTTCTTTCCCCGTTCTTTCCTCTGTAAACAAAGCTATTATTAGTATTACTATCATTATACATGAATATTTTTTTGGTCCATTACGTCAGCTGACTGCATTGATATCATTTTGTGTGTGTGTGCGTGTGGTTTTCCCATGTTCCATAGAAATAATGTACGGATTACGTAATGTATCATTTTCATATTCGCATATTATAATTGGGGACGCACAAGGCTATTGAAAGTGCGTTAGGTTGATTTTCCGAAAGTAGGTGCTATTGTTGTTGTTCATTTTTGTGTGTATTTTTGTGTACTTATAGTTTTTCTTCTCCATGCGCCTCGAACACATTAGTCATGTGGAGTTGGCGCATTACAAATACTCTCTATTGTTATTTATTAATTGTGTTTATAATTAAAATGAAAATACTGAATTACTTAATTTGAATACAAAATAAATACCCTTTGGATGTGTCGTAATTAAACTTATTGTCACATATGTTTTCTCTCATACAGAAACCAATTGTCACATATATTTTCTCTCATACAGAAACCAATTGTCACATATGTTTTCTCTCATACAGAAACCAATTGTCACATATGTTTTCTCTCATACAGAAACCAATTGTCACATATGTTTTCTCTCATACAGAAACCAATTGTCACATATGTTTTCTCATACAGAAACCAATTATCACATATGTTTTCTCTCATACAGAAACCAGAGAACCTAGGAGACATCATGTTTTCTCTGAGCTATCTTCCAACAGCTGAGCGACTTACCGTGGTCATCGTTAAAGCTAGGGGCCTTATATGGAGTGATAACAAAAAATCAGGAGGTAAGACATTTAAAATCCATTCCATTGAATTAAAGCCCCACTGCACTACTTATAGCTAATTCCACCCTCTATATAATAATAATAATAATACAATATTTATAAAGCGCATTTATAAACAAAAGTTTCTCTATGCGCTGTACAAGCAGGAATGACGAGAAATATATAGCAAACAATGCCTAAGCGGTGACTATTGGTCCCCCATGATCCCCTTTTCCTTATGTTAATTGAGAGCTGATTTGATGAGATAACTAACCACCTGAAAATTACCATGCAGGGAGGTTAATTCCCTCCTGGTAGTGCAGAGGGGCTTAAACACCAATATAGGAAGGACATTTTCGTAATGTCTTTGTGAAGTGCTTCAATACAAATATTTCATTCACCTGTAATGAGTTCTTTTTAAGTAGTCATAATGCAAAATACATATATAACATGCTGTTGGACAGGGCAAGTTATGGTATTTGTCCTACGGGGCAACAACTAATGTATGTAGTCGCATTCCGAATATTGAAATAAAGATTTGCGTGACATATCCATAAAATAATTCGTAACGAGGCACTTCACAAAACGTATTCATTAGATTTGGTTTCATTACGAAATAGGTCTATTCTATTTTTAATTCACATTTGCCCGTCTCCACCGAGATGTAGATGGGTATCTGACAGTTGCTAGGGTAATAATTGCAGAGTCCTCCAGAAGAACCTCATTAATATTCTTGAGGCTTTCCCGGGTAAACAAAAATTATTAACGTTATTAGTATGAAAATTAAACATAGTTCGATTTCGTTCATATGAACTGGTATCACTATCAAGTGACTTCAGTTACAAATA
This sequence comes from Strongylocentrotus droebachiensis, assembly GCA_035222895.1. Taxonomy (NCBI): domain Eukaryota; kingdom Metazoa; phylum Echinodermata; class Echinoidea; order Camarodonta; family Strongylocentrotidae; genus Strongylocentrotus; species Strongylocentrotus droebachiensis. The sequence continues at coordinate 233,192 of JAVYIG010001550.1, read as the reverse complement.
ATCGTAAAACATTTCAAGTGTGCTTAAGTTCAGGTGAATTATTATAACCATGAAAATAAGTCATTTATTTCATTTGGGTTCAAATAATTTTAAATTACATTTCAATTAAGTTGCAATTAAAATCAATTCTAATTGCAAAACAACTAAAAACCAATAAAAATGACGGGTGCATATTATATGAAACTAGATTTCTCTTTCAAAACAGGATTGGATATAATGAAACACAATTACATAAATCCAAACAAAGATCCAATATAAGAAGGAGCAATAACATTTAATTCAATTTAAATAGTTGATTGATAATAAGCAAAAACAATCAAATCTAGCTCAATTCAATAAAATATAAGAGATAAAAGAAATCAAATCACATCAAATCGAATCACATTATATATCTCTATCCGTAGATTCGTTTGTGAAGGTGTACCTTTTACAGAACGGCAAGAAGATAGGTGAAAAGATGACGTCAACAATCAAATAAAATCACATCTTTGCTTCTATTTTGATTACAGATCCATTTGTGAAAGTGTACCTTCTGCAGAACGGCAAGAAGATAAGTAAAAAGAAGACATCAATGAAAAGAAGTGAAACGTGTCCTATCTTTAATGAGGCTATGATGTTTTCTGTGCCATCGACCATTCTAGAGGTAAGTAGGCATTTATTCAAATATAAATTATATATTAATATATAGCCCATTTTTAACGCTATACCTCATTGTTTCATATTATCTCTCATTGTATAAGTACAAGACGGTTCAGTTGATTTATCGATTTAGTTCAAATATGTTTATGTTTTATTATTTTATGATCATGTATTTTTGTATGTAATTGTTGGTCAATATGTTATATTTCGTTCAATCATATGATAATAATCCATGTCAATTCAGTCGTGAGACTGCAACTGTTGATTTTATTTAAAAAAAAACAGCTTTTGATTAACCAAACTTTTCAATCGTTATTAAAATATGCAGGGTAAAAATGAAGAGAATAATGAACCAAAATGGGTAAAGTCCTTCCTTTATCTGTACTGTGCAATGTAGAAGGTCGCTCTAGCTTCAACGACGATTATTCACTGTTCTTGACTGTGTTGATCGGTATATCAAGCATGGGTTTCTAAAAAAAAGAAGGATGGTTCATTTCTCTTAAGACGAATCTGATGTAGAATTTGACCTCATGGCACAAATATTGTGCCATAGATTTAGGAGAATATCTAACTATCTAAGTGTTCATTATATCATTGTTTTGGAAATATTTTCATGAAATATTCACAAATAAATTAATTAGAGGCCTGGGGGTGTTTCACAAAGACTAACATTTACTTTAAGTTGGACTTACCTATGGCAGGCCATTAATGCCACAATTTTCTCTCACCATTAATTGGCATTGGTCTCTCAAGGGACGTACAAATCATGATCGCAAATCTACAGAATTTACATTTATTTTACATTATTGAAGGAAAAAATATTATCTAAACATTGTAATTGAGAGACCAATAGTTAGAGCAAACAGTGACATGAATGGCCTGACATAGTTAAGCCCAACTTAAAGCCCATCTTAGTCCTTGTGGAACACCCCTCCTGGTTTACCAAACTGTCTCAATACCCTATTACCCACCCCTCTGTTTCTCTTTCTCTCTCTCTCTCTCTCTCTCTTCTAGAAAGTCACCCTACGTATTACTGTAGCTCAGTTTGGTATGGGTGGTAAGACCCCCAGCGTCGGTCACGTGTTAATTGGTGCTAACGCCAAAGGATCATCACTAAGCCATTGGAACCAGATGCTAATCTCTCTCAGAAAACCTGTTGCTATGTGGCATTCCCTCAGGAAATAGCAATCCATTCCTATCAGATGATACTGCTGTCTTCCTGATAGAAAGAGTTGCTAAAGCTGCCCTTCTCAGACAAAAGGAAAGCGAGTTAAATTTGTCAAAAGACGGTTGGAACGCAGTTGGGCCTCGTTCAGAAATGACGCGGCAAACCGCGGCATTTTTGTTTTTGTTATGACGTTATTAAGGCAGTCGAACAATATAATTATGACATGCATCTGATAAATATCTCCAGTACTCCCTGAATTAGTTATCAAGAGTTTCATACAGCTCTAGGCCTCTAGCTGTTAAGTTACGACTTTTAATTCACTGACATCCATCACCAATTATTGTGCCTGTTTTCAGCTACATATTTTCGTGTTATTACAAATGAAAACGCGGCGGTTTTTCATGCGATTACATATAACAACGCAGCGGTTTTTGACGGCGATTTACCGCATCATATGGTCAGTGAATTCGTAAAAGGGCTCTTTTTTTTCGTGCAGTTGCCATTCGTTATACGCGTTGAAAAAAGAACGTTTTAGTTTTTGCGCAGTTGACCGCGTCTAATTAGCTGAACGAGCCTTTCCAGGGCCGATTGACATACATTCATATTCATGTTTTCATTATGTCCTCGTGAAGGGCAACAGAGTAGAAAAGGTTTAACTCGTCAATGCTCATGAAAAACAAGGAAACATTAAGAGAATCACGGATAAAGTGTTACATAATTTGGTGTCAGCCAGAGGCCAATTATCTGGAAAATAGTTATCCGGATTATTCGTAGCCTGTATGCCACCAGTCTGTCACCTACGTAAATGAATTATCTAGATTTCTATAATCTAGATAATTCAAGATGGGTTGAGAAAATTGTGTCAGCATGACACCGCCTATTATGTAGGTCTGAAGGATATATAAGTAAGATTACGAATGGGCTTCGTTTGCATGTACTCGATGTTCGTTATTGCACCAATTAAGTCGGTGCTGTTCTAAGATGTATGCCTTCTTCAGCAGACTGTCAAACATGATAACTATTTTGTGTGTATCATACTATTGTACTATTGTGTAGATAAAATAAATGAAGATGTATTCTCTACTGGACAACAGATCAAACCGATTTTTTAAAATAAATATAGTGAAGACAAGCTTGTAAGACATTTCACCTCTTCCGTGTTTCTAACATTCATATCTCACATACTGTAGAAATTTAACATAATCAAGTAAAATGTATTGGTATTTTCAAGCTTTTGTCAAATTTAAAGTTAAACTTTAGTTCTGGTAAATATAGAAAATAAATTCTCACGGAATCCAACGAAACTAACACCGAATGTGATCAAGATTACAAATAAATGACATCTGCCAAACAATTTTGGTAGAAAATATATACTGGCAGAGTAATAAGCATAGAAAGATAAGGCAATCCGAGTAAGTAGCTAGCCCCACACCATGTGCTTAAAACAGGTCACTAAGTGGTTGAGAATTGTGATTTTTATCAAGGATGATGCCAAGTAAGTTCTTGTGTGTTTTTTTTTATTTCACTGGTTCAAACAACCAATCTGCTGCAGGATAAACAATCCAGAATAAATCAGAGCACTTTTCTCTCGAAATACGATTCCCATACCAGAGCACAAGATTAGCTTTAACTTACACAAAGTGCAATAAATCATATATGTACAGTGTAGTTGCACGAACGTGACAGGTGCATGTTATTTTAAAATTATCTAAAACCAGGAAAAGCTTATTATGAAAATCATTTGCATTAGTTGATTTAGACAATTTTTTACAAAGTCAATTATTGTGTAAAATGTCTTAATGTTGTGTTCCGTAAAAACTGTTGATTATCTAACTAAAGTATGGGTATTGGCATGGAAACTTCGATTCGCAATGCTCTCGGTTCTTTTTTTACGTGTTGTATACACATATTGCATGCTCCGGCGTTCAGTGTAACAAAATATGTATGAACCGACAAATTAAGAATTTCCCCGAGTGAGTAACGTTTTACCGAGGCTGCAAGTGAAGTACAATGAGATGAGGTCAATTGAGAATTTGGAGGAGAATATCGAGGGGTCAGTGACAAAGACGTAACTCCATTTTGGCCATTTTGAGAAAAAGTGGTTTATGTGTTACTGGGGTGTTGGGCGGAGTTAAGTCTTTGTGTTTCCTGGAAAGCCCACATTTTCATAAACATTTTGATACCAAATACTCATTTTGGCAAACTGTAGAGTTAGGTCCTTGTGTCACTGAACCCCCGATAGTATTACATGCATGTTTTATTAAACAAAGAAATGCTATATTTGTTACATAATATGAAGGGTATTTGCTATCCTTTGGGGTCGGGCCTTCAAAATAAAATTCAGGTTGCCTTCTCGTCAGATGCGCACATCTTCTGCCCCTCTCTCACTCATGTTGCCTATCATCTCCATCTCTTCCTTTCTCTCTGTCCTTTCACTCCCTCTCTCTCTCTTTCTCTCCTTTTCTCTGTCCTTTCTCTCTTTCTTTCTCTCCTTTTCTCTCTTTGTCCTTTCTCTCTCTTTCTCTCCCTCTCTCTCTCTCTCACTTTCTCTCACTCTCCCTTTCTTTCTCTCGTTTTCTCTCTCTCTCTCTTATCTAGTTTAATAAACAATGTGATTGGGCTCCCTATCTATAATGGTCAAGATAAACAAGGTTAATAATAATACACACTGTTTTTACCAACTGTATAAATAGATGTTTATTTTTTATATTTTTTATTTTATTGGTTTCATATTCCATTTTAAACAATAGGCTTTCCAAGTTTTCATTACACATGTAGTCACTTTAGCCTTTTATTTGTTTAGTACCTATAGAATGTATAGATCTGTAAATAGATAAAAACTTCACAGGATATCATTTTTTTCAGCTAACTTAATAAGTAAAATGTTCAGATCTGATCTGAATAAGGGTTTGAAGCATAGCCAAAGTAAAATGCTCAGTAAAATACTTACTTAATCCGCAGACAGAATTGAATATGGCTGAAGGTGCTCTGACCATTTCGAATTCAATATTATCATAGCTTTACTAGGGCTTTCAACTCAATACAAAGATGAAATGTACTACAATCGTCAATGTACTGTAGAGTGCTAACATATGAGATACAATAATTTGGACTTGTCAATATAGAAGATTTTAAAGGGGTAAAAAAGGCAAGCCTGAGACAACATTATACTTTCCAATGCAATTCTATGAATATCTGGCCCTCAAAGTACCATATGGCAACCTGCCTGTATGGTTGTGCTCAATACAAACACATGGCATGTATACATTGAAAATAGATACATCGTTTGGTACAGAAACCATATTTTAGCACACAAACTATGTGTTTTGTTGACCATCAAGGCTCGTTCAGATATGACGCACCAAAACCATGGCGTTCTTTTTGGCGTTCTGTTCATGATGATGTAAAAACTATGTCTCACAACAATTCTGTATCTTATAACACAGATCTCAGTGAATACGCACAAGTCCTTTGTTGCACGCAGTTGCCATTGTTTTACACATTTTGTTTTTAAGCGGCTTTTTTGCAGCGGTTTAACATGCGATATCTGAACAAGCCTTTATTAAGCACAGTTGATGTATGTACATATTACCTAGCAATTTAGTAGAAATTCTCATCATGATACACTGGATGTAGATATGAATATTGAAAAAATGATGGCCAGTGATATATATGTTGAAAAACATTTCTCCTGTCAATCTGTTGATTCTACATGCATTTCATGATGTTTTAATGATGTACATACATATATCAATCCAAGTGTCTTGCATGATTGTTCTGTACATGTACATTTTCAGATTATGAATGATATTATATTGTAACATAAATATTATGATCAATTCAAATGTTGGTAATTTCTGTGAATTCTTCTTCACTGTTCCACACAAATAAAGAAAAGTTTCTAACACAAGTCACTATACTTTCAAATTTGTTTTCTTGGTGATCGGTTGTAATCTTCAAGCTACAATGTGCCATCAAATTTTAAAGATAAATCACATATAAAACTTTGTGAAATAAGCAGCAGATAACTTGTTATTGTTCAATGAAATACAAACATTGTTTTATGATAAGCCGTTTGAAACTTTGAATCTTCATCCAAAGTTATAAAAATAACAATAATAAGAACAATTATAAATATTAATATTATTAATAATATTCCACATGTTTATAGCACTTACAGTAATACATCAACAATGTCTATGAGTGCTTTATAGATATATCATTACCCCAGTCATCGGATTCAGGCTTGCTCACACACAATGTATAAACATTCTCCACTCCCTGGGGAGCATTTCAGCCAGGTGCCATTTTACAGACGCTCACAATACTGAGCAAACTACATTAACGTTAGCATCCTACCGGTTACCCATTAAACACCAAGCCTCATACAGTAACGGATAAGCCAAGGTAAACTAATGCAATCTTTCTGTTTTTGTAATGACGTAACTGTAAATGCTTCATATATCTGTATCTTATAGCACAGAGCTCGTGAATACGAGTAGGAACTTTGATGCGTGCAATTGCAATTCACTCACGCGTCATGGTTTCGCTCCACCATATCAGGACAAGACTTTAAGATGACTACAAAGTACTTCTATTAACTACTTCAATCATTCTATCTAACCCCAGTCGCTGAAAGCATTCAAAGAAGTGCTTAAAATCTGGCCCCGCTTGCTACAAATGGTTTGAGGGCAGCAGATATAATTTAAACCACAACCCCTGAAACCTACATTTTATAGCCTCGTTAAAATTTCATATGAGGCACCCAAACCGTGATGTTTGAACGAGGCTTGAAGGTTACATTCATCTACTGCAATAATAATAATAGTAGCTAGTTCTTATATAGCGCTTTTCAGGACCTCTCAAAGCGCTTTACAGATATAAATATTATTACCCCGGTCATCGGATTCAGGCTTACCGGCACACAATGTATGCACATTCTCCACTCCCTGAGGAGCATTCCAGCCAGGCTTCTTCTTTTACAAGCGCACACTTGCTAATCTAAGCACATTAGCTTTCGCATCCTACTGGGTACCCATTTAACACCTGGGTGGAGAGTGGCAAATGTAGATCAATGTCTTGCCAAAGGACATTAGTGCCGCGGTGGGACTTGAACCGCGGACCTTGTGATCCTCAGTCCGGTGACACATCCACTCGTCCACGACACCTCTATGAATATGAGTACCTTGTGAGATAAAGGGACTACAAGCAATTAGACTCATTCCCAGCCTTGAGTAAGAGATGAGGTGCAGCGTATACAGAGTCTGTTAGCTTCCATGGCAGTGTGCTTCCTGCATCGATTGCAACGGAAATGGGTAGCAGGCTGGATGAATAGACTACACGTCATTAGCTTGGTCATATCATCTGTATAATAATAAAATCAATAATAACATATAAGACTTGTCAAGTGCCAAATCCATTTGAAATCAAATACTCATATCATTTGTATAATAATAATATCAATAATAACATATAAGACTTGTCAGGTGCCAAATCCATTTGAAATCAAATACTCATATCATTTGTATAATAATAAAATCAATAATAACATATAAGACTTGTCAGGTGCCAAATCCATTTGAAATCAAATGCTCCAGGCCAGGCAAACAGACAACGAGAAAACATTATGCCTCTGACTACTTCAAAAGAACTATATTTAGCATTCGACTTTACCATGAATAAGTCACCAATGGAGACATTTTACAATGGTCCACGTATATGTAAATGTTTGTAGTTGTATAATGCTTTGCATATGGAGACCTCCCCCCCCCCCCCAACCCCCTTCCCTTCTTCAAATCCTCCCACCTACCTCCCATCTGCCTAAATTAAACCACACCAAAAAAAAAATGAATTCAAAAGAACACAAATTGTTAATGTTGGATGTTTATACCTGGTATAGGAAGCTCTGCAGATACCGCCTTACACCCATCTGGTATATCTAGTGGAGGGGTTCCCATGGCAACCGTTGTGAAGGATGACATCAGAAACTCAGACAGATCTGATTCACAGCTGGTCTCTTCTTCTTGAAGTAACTGTCGATTTGTAGAAGAAAAAAAAATATTAACTTTTATAAATGTAATGCTTCCTGGGAGAAATTTCAACTATTTTAACATATTTGTGCCGTACACCCAGTAAATAAGATTGATTTATCGATCTGTGTTGGAAAAACAAGTCAGAAAAAAAATCTTGGAATCAGCGGGACTTGAACCTGCATCTACTACTTGCCGGGCAGCGACTATACCAGCAGGCCATCAATGGTCCGTGGCCCAGTCACGATGAACTAGAAACAGTCAAGAAACATTGTTTTATATCTTAATTAATATCCAGAACTTGAGAGGGAGCTATACAACATGAAGAGTTTATTATTTAAAATTGTATAACTTTAGACTCGATTTCAACCGCGACAACAATCACTGAATATTATAGGATCGCATACACTTCAAATATGTTCATTTGAACCAAATTCATGACCCCATACCAAAACTTTGTATTACCTTTAAAGATATTATTTTGTTGAGGATTTCAATATAACAGAACAGGTATGATGAGTAAAGGGGAAAGTAATGGTCTCCTAACTGGGAGGTTCTGCATTCAAAGTCAACTCAATGAGCTAGTGCCTTTGAAAAGGTCACCATTAAATTACAAGGTCCCTTTATAGAGAAAACTATTAATTACAATAATAATACAATATTTGTAAAGCGCATAATAAACTAAAGTTTCTTTATGCGCTGTACAAGCATGAATGACGAGAAATATAATCACATGAAAGGAATCAACAAAGAGAAATATACAAGTATTATAACTACTAAAATGACTAACTTAACATAGCTCATCAGTAATCAATTCGCTTTTCTTAGTCAACATTAAAGTGATAACCCTCAATTCTAACAGTTAAAAAAATAAAAAACAAATAAAATTTGGAATAGAAAGTGGTTCATAAAATAATAGTGGGCTACAACAAGGAATCAAAATTAGAGAGTTTCTGTCAGGTTTGGTCAACATTTTTTTAAATTCATGTCATAACTAATGTCAAACAATTCAATTCAATTCAAAAATATTTTAAATGAACATTTATTTTCTTCCATTCAATTTGACATCTGTTCAAACAATACAATTTATACGTAGGAACATAAATATAATTAAAGAACTTGTATTACAAGGAAGAAGGCACGAAACCCGATATTAAAGCGAAGGTTGTAATGGGTACGCCCGAATACACAAATACAATTATACATTATAAATGGAAAAAAGGAAGAAAGGAAGAAAGGAAGAAAGGGATATACAAAGAGGAGAGGAGGATAGAGAGCTTGGAGAAAGAGAAAAGAAGAGCGGAAAAGAAGAGGACTGCAACATACCGGTAGTAGCAATGGAGTATATGGCATGCATAAACAACATAATGGCAAGATATAGGTGAAGGGTATAGATGATAGTGTTGAAATATTTGACTGCATATATATACACATATATACATATATATTTACTTCATTACAAGTACATGCATTTATACAACATAGAACTATACATACAAGGAATGATATTCAAGAATCTTTTACCTGGAGAAGATGTAGCACTTGGGCATCCTGTGTATAGATTGAGACATCATACTCCCTGCTCTTGGGAGCCTGAATGGCACTGTGGAATGTCTCTCGTAGGACTGTGAGGGCGTCCCATTGGTTCGCTAGATGAGGTTGATACCACTCAGGGTCAGGGGTCATCCAGCCAGATTTGAACACACTTCCTGCTCCTAAAGTTTAAAATAAAAATAGAGGTGTTGTGGTCTAGTGGAAACATCACAGGACTGAGGATCGTAAGATTTGTGGTTCAATAGACCAGGGGGGCGTTTCACAAAACTTGTCATCGGTTACAAATGACAGTTTTTGTTATAAGCTACTGAAATCCTTGCTTCTGATTGGTTATCAACAGATTTGTCACTGATTTTTTTAATTTGTCATTGAAAAAGGCTTTGTGAAACAGGTCCCTGTTCATGGTTAGCTAATGCCCCAAATGACCCCGAATATCCACAGATCTTCAAAACATGAAGAGGTGCCACTTTTTACATTCTGAAATAATCACTCCTACAGCGATGTAGGTGCTACATAAATTGCCTTTGTTTCCCCCTTTTCAAAGCAAACTTCCACCTGTGTATCATGGAGTGCACTGCTTGTGCATAAATGAATGATTACATAACTTTCATGAGGACGTATATCTAGTATTTTGTCTCTGTGTATTTCATAATTTGTTCTGCAATGACCTTTATCTGCTCATGCTCAGACTGCAACCGTGAACTGGCTTATTCCCTAATCAGTCAGTAATGTCTTTAGGCAAGAGCTTACCACTTTGGTTGCTTTCCTCGCCTCTCACATACAATTTTGCACAAAACAATGGGCATTGATGGAAGGGTTGCTTTGTGGGATACAGAGGCCTTACCAAGTTACCAATTCCTGTCTTTTTTTCATCGTTTTAATAATAATAATAATAATATTGGATTCTTATATAGCGCACGTATCGACCTTGCAAGGTCCTCAAGCGCTCCAACATTACCCGGCTATGCTAGGCTGCCGATTTCGACGCTCACAGCATTTAAGGAATTCCTTCCTACCGGTACCCATTTAACACCTGGGTGGAGAGTGGCAAGTGTAGATTAATGTCTTGCCAAAGGACATTAGTGCCGAGGTGGGACTCGAACCGCGGACCCTGTGTGATTCACAGTCCGACGACTTATCCACTATGCCACAGCACTTGCGAGGTCCTCTCCAATTTGCTCTGTACATAAAATATCAAAAGCTTTTATTTTCGCAGTTAATGAGGACGGAATAGATAGAAGGTTTTGTCATACAGGGGTTGTATAGACGAGTATTTTTGAAATAATTATATTTAGGGTGCATGTATAACTGAAAGTTTTCTTGAGGGAAAATGGGAGGGGACCTCGATACATCACAGAGTGGCCAATTTGTGTTTGAAAAAAAAAAATCATAACTTCTTATTTGCTCAAACTTTCTTATTTGCTAAACCTTTCACTGACCTGTTCCTCTCATTTTTCTGCTACTATTACAGTCAATTTAATATCAAGGTGGACTTCCCCTTTAAACTCCACAAGTAAAAAACTGACGTTATAATGTTGACTTTTCCGTTTTGTTATTGTGTATTGTAATTGTTTAACCCTGCATGCGATGCATTCAATGTCATTCAAATCTCGGTCCTGGGTTTATGTATCATCTTTATTACTATGTTATATGTACTTTCTTCAATAAAGATGAATAAACAACATATACGAGGAAGATATTTCTCACTCTGCCTTTAGGTACCTTCTTGTTGTTTGGAGTAATGAAGATGTACTTCTTCTGCTAGATGTGGTACGATGGGAGCTAACGACCTTGAGATGACCTCCAGCATATGATGGAGTACCGTCTGACATGAACGTCTCTTCTCACTATCTCCTCTCTCACAATATAACCTGAAAGATACATAATAAAGGTCAGACTCCGTGGGTTGTATTCTCGAAAGCGAACTAACTTTAGTCCATGGTTTAATCCACCGACTAAGTATGGAATGCTAATTGCCCATATGAATATATTTTTGAATAATTTGATACAGGTATGTCCCTAAATTACATGATTAAATAATTATATCATAGTTACATGTATATTGTTGTTTATTAATTATGTTATTACATTTTATTTTAATTTAGTGACACATTAAATTATTCAAAAATATATTCATATGGACACTTGGCATTCCATACTTAGTCTGCTTTCAAGAATACCACCCCTTGATAACATCTCATGTATCTCGCATACACTCTGGAAATTGTGGGTATGAATATAGCATCGTATGCTGTATACATGTAATTTAGCCACATAAGGGATACTCTTTTTCTAAACTTTTATTCCCCTTTTCAAATTATTATGTTTTGTACGTGTTGATCGTAACATGTTTTATTTACTTGGTCAGTTTTGCTACTGTCATTTAATTTTAGTATGAATATTTAGTATTTAAAATGTTACACTCAATATTATAGGTAATTTTATAGGCAACTGCGTGCAACACAAGTCCTAACCATATTAATAGCTCTGTTTTATAAGGTACCGGTACTGTAGGAAATATGAAGCATACTACAGTCATCATGAAGAAGAAAACAGAAAAGGCTGCAGTATACCACTGCATCTGATCAAGGTTTAAGAGTCCAGCTACACAAGATGAACGTGATTCTGTAGAGTACTAACCTATCTTTCACTGTCTCTAAATAGAAAGACGAAATCTTGTTGTGAACCAGATCCATAGCGCTCCTTGTCACTTCACTGAATTCATAATCCTCATACGCTCTCGTCACGTGATCACTGTACTCATGGAGCAGATGAAGCATGTATCGATCCAACGGTGTCGTCTCAAGCACGCCCTCGCTTGGCTTGCAATCGTACAGGTTTCCTAGGAAGTAGCGGAATGTATTGCGTAGCTTTATGATGTTCTGATTGGTCATTGCAAAGAGGTCAGGTCCGACGTTGATACGACCCATCCAATCGGAGTCAGCCATTCGCCATCTTAGGACGTCTGCTCCGTAAGCTGGCTCCTTCTTTTTGTTCTGTCAAATCAAAATCAGAGCATCAAAGTATTACTGCAGAATTCTTATCACACTTGCGTATTAAAGTATTAAATCATATGATTTACACGGTAAACTCTTTTTTCTTTTTTACTTTCTCTCTTTCTTCCTTTGCTTCTCTCTCTCTCTCTCTCTCTCACTCTCCTTTCCTTCCCTTCCCCTCTATATCTCTCTCAACATTTTGTAAGTCTTCCCCCTCCCTTTCTTTGCTTCTCCATGTCTCTTGTCTTCTCTGTTTCCCTTCTCACTGCAATCATAGCAAAATGTTTAATACATTATACAATACAGGATACAGGGAAAGGAAAGATACGAGGAGAACAGGAAATATACAAAGACGGGAGAGAGATAGGAAGAAAGGGACAAGAGACCTAGACAAGAACAGAAAGGGAAACGGAGAGTTAAATTGACAAAACATTAAAGAGACTTAAAGGGAAGAGGGAAAGACATAGATAGAGAGAGAGAGAGAGAGAGAGAGAGAGAGAGAGAGAGTGAGAGGGAGAGAGAGATAGAAGGAAAAGAAAAGAGGAAGAAATAACCGGAGTAAGAAACTAAATTTTGCAATTTTTCTACTCATTTCCCAGTCGTCACTAGTATTTAAAAATAGATTACATACCTCATAACTTTGGGTACATATTACTTTGTGCAAAACATGTATGATAATGATATTGAATTCAAGTCATTCTCCTGGAGACATGTTTTATTTCATCTTAATATATTCAAATCAAATCAAATCAAGGAAGGAACAGGGATAATAATACAAAATAATATGTAGCTTTTATATTGCGCTTAAAGGGAAAGTCCACCCCAGGATTTTTTTTAGCTGACGATATAGACCTAATAATACCATGAAGAATGATACAAGTCTCATTAAAATCCATGATCACATAACGAAGATATATCGACTTTTTTATCGAAAATCAGCCGCCCCCCAAATGCAAATGCGTTACATGGGCAAAAAACGATCGCCAAAAAATAACCGATAGTATCGAAATTGTGACGTATGTTGCGAGCTGCCTTCTTATTTCGCAGACATTCACTTTCGCTCGCGGTACACTGTTATCGCACTGACACGACGAATCATGAATGAAAGTGAAAGCGAAAGTGAATGTCTGCGAAATAAGAAGGCAGCTCGCAACATACGTCACAATTGTTTCATGCCCATGTAACGCATTTGCATTTGGGGGGCGGCTGATTTTCGATAAAAAAGTCGATATATCTTCGTTATGTGATCATGGATTTTAATGAGACTTGTATCATTCTTCATGGTATTATTAGGTCTATATCGTCAGCTAAAGAAAATCCTGGGGTGGACTATCCCTTTAATATATCCCAGACATCTCTAAGACAGAGATGCCAACCTCTTGACACAAAAAACAGACTGAGTATCCTAAAAAATCAGATTTTGGAAAGAAAAATCAGATTTTTAAGAAAACTCAACACTACTACTGGCACGTCGGTGCCGGGACAGTAAAATTTCAGAAAAATGTTTGCTCTTTCATTAAAATTTAATGAGAAAATTGTAAAGCAAAGTTTTTGTTGGGGTTGCGGGAGTTTACTTGTACATGTTTCTAAGCAATTCCGCTGTTTTTATGGGTTTAAAAAAAATGAAAAACGAAAAATGAAAAAATGAAAAATCGTATTTTAAGATCGTATTTCATTCTTATTATCGTACTCAATACGATTAAATCGTACTGATTGGCATCTCTGCTAAGAGCTTTACAAACATACTATTGTGTAGACTAACCTTCCCACCGCGCACAATGACATCAGGGTTAACAACGTTCCCCAGAGATTTGGACATCTTACGTCCTTCTGCATCTAACGCGAACCCGTGCACCGAAACAGACCTTCATGAAAAATAATGATGGGTAAATACAGAATCAGCTTTATCATACTTAAAGTGACTCGGTAACATTGCCTCAGATTCTGAAACAAAATCCTGGATTTAGCTCATGCTGCAATCATAATTATAAACCTTTAGGTCAGTCAGGAATCCCATGACTTTTACAAGTCGATTGACTGTCTGATTATCCAAGCTAAGAAATATTATGATGATGATGATGATGAAGAGCATTTGTATGGCGCCATATATCTGTTTCAGAAAACATTCAAAGACGCAAGCTCCTCCAATAAAATTAGCATTTAAATGTCCAAAGGAAGATGTGAGTTTTGAGTGAACCTTTGAAATGGTCCAGGTTGTCAATTTCGCGAATAGATGAACTGATTATACTAAAGAACCAGACTAGGCATAAATGGTCAAATTTGACTTAACACCAAAAATACAATCAACAACAACAGTTATCTCATAAGATGGATCATACTAGAGCTACAATGTATTTCTTCATTAAAAAAAATATATCAGTGACATTTGTTATCATTTCATCAATTCATCATTTCATCAATGAACCCAATCAAGGTTGATGCATTTCAGTCAATAGTAATATATTGATAAATGGTCACATGTTTAGACCAGCCCCTAGGGATTGGGAAATACATGATTTCAAGTTCGGTGTTGGTGTTGCAGTATACCGCAGGTAACTATGCGGACATCTGGCACAAATCTCACGATCATGCCAACGTAAAATCCATTGTAAAGTCAAAACAGCTGTAAATCATGGGAGCTATAGAGAGAAATGAAATTTTATCTATTGATTTGTTAATAAGACTTTACATTTGATATTCGATATGATGTAATTTATTGGAATTTCTGAATGGATTATGCTTTTATCGCAAGACTTTTCGCCTGTAAAATAGGACGTCACTCGGTGTTGAGGCTGGTGTTGAGCTATCGATAATGTGATAGGTATCGTCCTTCTAAACTGACCATCGGTGTTAGCGCTCGGTTCAGCAGTCATTCCACGCTCTCAACACCAACACTGAACACCATACTTGAATTCACTCATTCCATCTAAATCACAAGAAATTTTTGCAAAATTACAGAAATTCAAAGTTCTTTGTCAATCCCAGCCTGAAAGTTTTGCCAATCTTGCCAATTCATAAAATTCACCAAAGTTTCTAGTTTTATAGTCTTAAAGCTCTTCTAGGCTTTTTGTGAGAGACACATTAGACTAGTACATACATGTATAGAGTCTTTTCAGACTGAAACCATTTCTCACCTATAAGGAGCAGTGCCTTGTGCAGCTACGCTGGTGAGTAAACTGGTCTGGAACCATGCTCCATATTGATCCTCACCCTCGATATAAACATCAGCCTGATGGCCTGCATCTATATTACACACACAAATAACATAGCAAAACTAACTTTCTGTGAAGGACTAAGTGGATGGAGGTCTAAAAAAAGGTTACATCTATCTACACTCAAACATTACTGGCTTAAAGGGGAACTGCATCCTGTTATTAAGTTGTTTTAAATAGAAGCAGAAAAATGAGAGGAAATGGTTAGTTAAAGATAAACTCCAGTTCTGGTAAAAAAAAGAAAATTAATTATCACAGAATCAAACGAAACTTACACTGAATGTTCAAGATTACAAATAAATGACATGTGCCAAACAATTTTGGAAGAAAATGTATACTGGCTGAGTAATGAGCATAGAAAGACAAGGAAATCAAGGTAGTACTAGCCCCGACACCATGTGTGTTGTCCCATATATAGCTTTCTGTGTACAGTGCTTGTTACTTTACCAAGACTCGGTCAAATTTATTATGATTTTGATGACTCCAGAACCTTGCAGTGCACACCTATACTTACATGCCACATGATCAACTGTTTCTGATCCTTTCCACACCTTTTCTTTCACAATGCAATCGCATTACCAGTACTAAAGTTTATCTTTAAAGTTTGAGCAAAAACCAATCAATAAAGCATAAATTGGCAACTCTGTGACGTATCTTGCGAGGTCTCCCATTTGTTTTTTTCAATCATACATTTACCGTATTAAAGTATAATTATTACATAAAGACTGCATAAGGACAGTCACGCATTATGCCTGACACTTAGTAGCTCTGCTCTTATTCAAGTGAGGAAACTAATGTTCAAATTTTCTTTGAAAAAGGATAACCATTTTATTTGCATTTAGTGACACATTCTTACCTTTTAAAACATGAGACCATGAAGTACCACTATCAAACCAAATATCCAAGATGTCTTCACCCAGGACTACGTCATCTAGACAGAGATCAAACTGGAGAAAAAGCAACACAAAACCACAGCAGAGTGAATAAGAAAGACTGTACACAATTCTTCACTTAAAGGCATCGTTTAACAATGTTAAATCTGAGATGCATGTCCTTACGCGTTATCAGTGTCTGTGATATGGTGTCATATTGAAGCCCTAAAAAAATTACGCCTCAAAATAATCATGAAGTGCCCCTCAAAAAAGCAAAAATCTTGTGAGCGGTTTTACTATACTCATTTCCCCCCAATAGACTGTAGTGTTATACAGGAAAACCCACATTTTTATTTTGATTTCCAATCATAAATATCTTGATAATCGGACAAGCGATCGGCTTGTAAAAGTCATGGGATTCCTGACTGACCTAAAGCTTTATAATTATGAGCTTAATCCAGGATTTTGTTTCAGAATCTGAGGCAAAGATACTTAGTCACTTTAAAGATACTACCGGTATGTCCCTTTTGCAGCCAACCTCAAATGCTGTAGAACTTTGCAGGAATTATGAATACAGTATGTCATGTATGTCCTATCTGTGAAATTTAAACGTTAGCTGTGTCCGAATATTCAAATTATGCAAGGAAACCCGTTTACTTGCTAGACTTCACTGTCAGACACTATTGAGTGACTGACTGGCTTTTTTCCTTCTTTGGTTATAACATACATAAAATGAGCTGTAAAGGGTACATGAGCATTTGTCTACATCAATAACCCACTTCTTGTAATGGCCAAAATTAAATTGATTGAATCTTTGCACAGCATAAAACATACAACCATGCGGTACAATGGTCTGAAAATCAAGACTATTACTTACGGTATGTAGTTACTTACTAAAGTAGTATTATCTTTCAATTGCCGTTGACCATTTCATTTTTTTGGCCTGCAAATGGGACATAGTACCTTTTAAGCAAGGTCATCAACATTATCAACTACCTTGCATTAAAACTTTCAATAGCTTCATGGATTTCTTAAAACAAAAAAATGTAATGTTTTTTTAAAATAATTCTATACATATTTTAACCCTATTTAGCCCTGGGGGGGGGGGCTTGAGAACCCCCCCCTCGACATTTTTCGCGATAATTTTTTAACGCAAGAAAATCTTGCACTGAAATTTTGTGACTTTTTTCTTTCGAGTCTTGCGCAACTTTTGAAAGAAATTTTTCGAAAATCGGACCTACCATTACAAAGTCACGTGTCCTTTAGTCTTCGCATGTCAGCCCGAAAATCGCTCATTTTTGTTATTTGTGTACAAAACATATGGAAATCTCATTTTTCAAATAAAAAGAGGTAAAACATTGGTTATTTGGTCTTGTTTACATTTTAGGTGTTTATTTTGGGGTCAAAATAGTTGAATTATAGTTGGAAATGAAATAAAACAACAAAAACAATAAAATACATAAGTTAAAAAAACAAAGAAATACATAAGAAATTATCAAAACAATAGATAACATAAGGAATAACCCTGGTTTTTCAAATTTTTGTGTTGTATTATTATTCCAAATGGTCTAACAAATATATGTAGTGAGAAAGAATGCTTAAATATGAATAATGTCTGATTTACAATGTAAATGTATGCCTTAGAAGCCCCCCCCCCCCCCCCCCCCCCCCCCGGGCTATGCAGTTCCAAAATAGCCCGGGCTAAATAGGGTTAAAGACATATATATTCAAGACATGTTGCACAACTTTCTTCTGTCGGCTACCAATGAGATGTCAATCTTATGGCAGGACATACACGGTCCATCTTTGATGAGCAAAAATAATAATTCATACTTAATAACAATAATAATTCATACTTAATAACCATAATAATAATAACAATAATAATAACCAAAATAATAATATTATCATTATCATTCTGGTTAATTCATTGACGATATCAACAAGTACTTTTACAGATATATTATTAACTCAGTCGTCAGATCCAGGCTTGCCCGCTCACAATGTATGCACATTCCCCACTCCCAATGTGGATCAATGTCTTGCCAAAGGATGTTGGTGCTGGGCTGGGATTTGAACCCTCAACCCTTGGATTGACAATCAAATGAATGAACCACTACACCACGACACCTGCACCACCACCTGTTTATTTATGGAGTTCTGTGAGTTTAAAGGTAAAGACCAGTTTTGGAAATGCCCCCCTCTCAAAAAAATGAAATGGAAGCTCTTATTACCAATCATGTGAAAGAATATGTTTTGACCGATACGTAATGATACAAATTTTGCCGAGAAACATCCTACTAATTGATATATTCTGTAAATTATCTATTTGGACCTGATAGATATCGCACACATGTACATCTTTATGTGTACAGTGCTTGTAACTTTACCAAGACTGGGCCAAATTTCTTATCATTTTGATGATTCCAGAACCTTGCAGTACACACCAATACTTATATGCTAGATGATCAACCTTTTCTGATCGATTCCACAACATTTCTTTCACAATGCAATCGCATGACCATAACTGTTCTTTGTCTTTAAATCGAAAGATCAATAAAAGAATGAAAATAAATGGCATACCTGATGTAAAATATTCTGAGGAACGATTTGATCTTTGCTCAGCTTCCACCAGCAATCACTCCCATGATGCTTCACTAGATCAGTCACATGATCTACTAGTTCCCTAGGTAACAACAAACAAAATAGTCATATCAGTGACGAAAATCCATGGGAACCATGTGCAATTTACATAAAGCTCTGAAAAGCTACTAAAGAGCTCTGGTAAATAGGCCATTTTCGTAATGTAATCAAATTTAATGTTTAAATCTTTGAGAAAGGAACCGTGAGCAATTTACATAAAGCTCTGAAAAGCTACAAAACAGCTCTGGTAAATAGCCCATTTTCGTAATGTAATCAAATTTAATGCTCAAATCTTTGAGAAAGGAACCGTGAGCAATTTACATAAAGCTCTGAAAAGCTATAAAACAACTCTGGTAAATAGGCCATTTTCGAAATGTAATCAAATTTAATGCTCAAATCTTTGAGAAAGGAACCATGAGCAATTTATATAAAGCTCTGAAAAGCTACAAAACAGCTCTGGTAAATAGGCCATTTTTGTAATGTAATCAAATTTAATGCTCAAATCTTTGAGTGCCTCATTACAATTATTTAATTCACCTGTTACAAATAATTATATTTCAATAGTCAGTCTGTGAATTGCATACATTACTTGTTGTAAGATAGGACAAGCCATAATGTTTGTTTAGATGGCAGGAATTCATCAACATCTCTATTAAAGCGATCTGCAGATATATCACTTGAACTATTCTTAAAAATATATATTTTCATACATGTTCTTACTTATTGTTTATTGCCGTTATGAATTAATGTTCAAGATTTTGTTATTAATATTTATTAAACTATAATGTACCTCATTATGTTTAACAGGGCATCATGGCCACCATTATTGGTGATAATGAGTCACCCTGTCTAAATATCAGATATAAATAAAATAAAAATCACCTCGCTGAACTACTTTCCTTCAACTTACTTGGTAAATATAGGTTCATCGGTACGTAGATCACATGGCAGGAATTCATTGACAATATCTCTTAGCGCTCTGCAGATATATCATTATTTTACTTGAACTGTTCTTAAAACCAGGGGGGTGTTTCACAAAGATCCTAAGTTGAACCTATCTCTAAGTTGGACTTAACAATTATGGAAAGCCATTAGCATCCTTGAAAATATTTGTAAAATTTATTTTAAAAGGCATACAATGATGATTCAAATCATTCATATTTTCTATTATCATGGGAGATTTCATGTTCTTGATGTGGAATTTATGGAAAGTCTAAAGTACTTGAATTTTTGTTTTTGAATATATTTCAGTATGAGGCTACAAATGGCTCTCCATAATATTTAAGTCCAACTTAGAGTTAAGTTCGACTTAGAATCTTTATGAAACACCCCCCAGCTCACTGAACTACTTTCCTTCAACTTACTTGGTAAGTATAGGTTCATCGGTATGTTTGTTATAGACGACAGGGATAGGTACGCCCCAGACTCTTTGCCGTGATATACACCAAAAGGTCCTAGCTGCCAGTTGAGTTCTCATTGTAGCTCTTCCATACACTGGTCTCATATCAATCTCATCTAGACACTCCTAAAACAAACAGTCAAATCAATTGAATTGACATTTATTTCAATCATCGTGAAAATATATTATACAAAGATAAAAGATATATATCCAAAATGACATTTAAAGAGAAGGTTGAGTTCTGGGAAGAGGTGAAAAATAATTTGTGAGCATTACTCATTTTTATTATGCAAGTGTGGAAGAACATCAGATAAGACATGTTTCCTGAAAAGCATGGCTCTTCAAATGCCTTCATCTTCTAAATATGCATGTAACATCGTAAAAATCGGGGGGCCGGCTTTTTACGCCACGTGTTCGTGTAGTCCCATATACATCTTTCTGTGTACAGTGTCAGTAACTTTACCAAGACTTGGCCAAATTTCTTATCATTTTGATGATTCCAGAACCTTGCAATGCACACAAATTCTTATATGCTAGATGATCAACCTTTTCTGGTCGGTTCCACACCGTTTCTTTCACAATGCAATCGCATGACCAGAACTCAACTTCATCTTTAAATTGACATACTGTAATAACATTCAAAATATAAAGAAAATATGAAAATATAAACCATAGCACAAATGGGAAATGGTGCACCAATAAAAGCCAAAGAGGCTTGACAATTGAATGCACCAGGTGCAACAGTAATAGTAACATGGGCTGTCGAAAAAGAAAAAGAAAAAAGATTCATTCAATCATAAACATTATTTTAATCTCCTCAAAAAAAAGTTTTGCAATTCAAGTTTTGATGCAATGAATTCTCTGTTGTTATAATTGAAAAGCCTGTTAATTCCCCTTTACGATGACGCCCTGTTTGTACTGATTATTTCATCACAGAACGTTGCAGTACACCTAAATATGGGGCCAAGTTGAAAGAGAAATGATGCAAATGCATTGTTATTGTCAACAGTGAATTCTTCATTTGTTGGAGGATGGATTGTGTTCAATGATATTGGGTGGTATTCCAGAAAGCGGACTAACTTTAGTCCATGGTTTAATCCAGCGACTAAGTATGAAATACCAAGAGGCCATATGAATATATTTTTGAATAATTTGATATTTCTCTAAATTACCACAATAACATAATTATATCACAGTTATACTGTTGTTTATCAATTATGTTATTACATTTTATTTCAATATAGTGACAAATTCGATTATTCAAAAACATATTCATATGGACACTTGGCATTCCATACTTAGTCAGTGGATTAAAGATAAAGTAGAGTTCTGGTCATGCGATTGCATTGTTAAAGAAACGGTGTGGAGTCGATCAGAAAAGGTTGATCATCTAGCATAAGTATTTGTGTGTATTGCAAGGTTCTGGAATCATCAAAATGATAACAAAAATTGGCCAAGTCTGGGTAAAGTTACAAGCATTGTACACAGAAAGATGTACATGTATATGGGACTACACGAACACATGGCGTAAAATCTGTCCCGATTTTTACGATGTTACATGCCATATTTAGAATATCATGATGAAGGCATTTGAAGAGCCATGCTTTTCAGGGAGCATGTTTTATCTGATGTTCTTCCACACTTGCATAATAACAATGATAACACTCACAAATTATTTTTCACCTCTTCCCAGAACTCAACCTTCTCTTTAAACCATGGACTAAAGTTATTACGCTTTCGAGAATACCACCCATTGAGGCAGTCATGCATTTATAGTGCAAATGGTGTATTCTCCTAATCATCGGAGAATGACATGTAAAGTGACGGCAGACTACATCTCCATTGTATAAACTGTATTTTAACTTTAATAGACTGGACTTACTGAACCAGATTTTAATAAACATAGAAGGAGTTAAACACAGCTTAGACTGGCGTTGCAGTCTAATTCAGGTTGAATTTAACTCTAGTTTATCTTAGAGTGGAGTTTAAGTCGAACCCAATTTCAGAAAACTGGCCAATGCGGATGATTCTATGAGGCACCTCTGTCTACTAGACTTACCGAGGCTGTATCTCTAAAACTAGTAGTATTGATAAACCATTGTCTAATAGACTTACCGAGGCTGTATCTCTAAGACTAGCAGTATTGATAAACCATTGTCTACTGGACTTACCGAGGCTGTTTCTCTAAGACTAGCAGTATTGATAAACCATTGTCTAATAGACTTACCGAGGCTGTATCTCTAAGACTAGCAGTATTGATAAACCACTGTTTACTAGCCCTGATGATGATAGGTTTCTTAGTTCTCCAGTCATATGGGTAGCTATGTTCATAGTCCTCCTGATGAAGTAGATTCTTGGACGATGCCAGCATGTCGATTACTGTACAAAACAGAACAAAACAAAACATAACATCAGCGGTAAATATCACTGCATAGATCTTTGTAACATATCAGTTTGTAGACAGCATAATACTCATCAGGCCCTCAATACAATTCAATTTCCCTTTTTTCAATATCTGGACCCTGCTTTATAAAGAGTTACGACTGATCCAAATTTATCGTAAGTGCTTGAATCAATCCCAAGCTTGCATTCCCATATTGATATGAATCACAAATAAGTTGTGATTAATAAGACAGGGCACAGAGCTCCCTTGATGGTGAGCTAGAGATTTTGGCCATTTTTTACTCTGTATTCAAGTTTGGCCACGGTCTATCCCTGTATCCATAACGGGCCATATTGTTTATATCTTGTTTGTTTTTTGTATCTTTTTTTTTGTTTTGTTACTGCTTTGATGTTTTGACGTAAATTCTGATTCTGATTTATTCTGATAACAAACCCGAGGCATTATTAGGATCCCAAGACTATTCAACAATGCAACAAAGGCCAGCAGAGAGGTATTGCCAGAGTGCAGCAGGCAGGAAGAAGGCGGATGAGAAGGTCAAGATCCATGTGGGTGCCTGCATGGTTATCGGAAGACAGTAGCTGGGCCACTACTTAAAATTTCTCACCAGAGAGCTCCGCACCGAAGAACTATCTGAGGATGCCTCCAGAGCTCTTGGATGATATCCTGGAAAAGTTACAACGGCAGTCATCGATAGACAAGACAGGAAGTTCCGCCCTGCTCGACCACCTGGACTAAACCTGTCAGTGACTCTGAGACATCTGGCCAATGGGGACAAGTACTTGCTGAAAACGCACCTTTTTAATTCATGAATGATATTCTGCAGTTATGAGTCGGCCAAAGGAGGTGCACACCATCTTATTTCTTGTTTGTTTGATCCTATGTTTGACCTTATGTATGTTTGATCTCATTTTTATTTTTATTATTATATATGCATGATTTATTGAATAAAGAACAGATTTATATCGAAAATAATATCGCTAGTGATATTCGTTTGTCTCGCAATGTGGTCAATAAGGAATCTAAAAGATCACGACGTTTCGTATGCTACTGCAATACTTCGTCAGGTGATAAAACAGATTTATAATTTGTGTGTTTATTATAAGTTTTGGTAAATAATTTTTTAGACAGACAATGGTGCGCTTAGAGACAACCGTATTGAGCACCTAATAAATGTTGTGTATTATTAATTACTTGTCACTCTCCTATGCGTTCCGGTGCAGTAAGGCAGCCATCTGCTACATGGTACCAGAAGTGTGCAAGGCCATCGTGGAAGCCTACAATGACAAAGTGTTCACCGTTCTTGTGACGCCCGATGAGTAGAGAGCCCTTGCCCAGGAGTTTGAAGATAAGTGGAATGTGCCTCATGCGGTAGGAGCTCTGGACGGGAAGCACATTGCCATCAGCAAGCCTACCAACACAGGCTCCTTGTACCACAACTACTAGGGGTTTTATCAGTTTCCCTCTCTTCGCCTTGGTGGGTGCCCAGTATCGTTTCATATGGCTTGAAGTTTGTGGAGTGGGACACATGTCTGATGCCTAAATCTATGACTCATAGCTCTGTGAACTCCTCGGAGAAGGCCAGATAGGATTGCCACCACCATGCCCTCTGCTGAATGACGACCAGACCCAGGACATCCCTTACTTCATCCTGGGAGACGACGCATTTGCCTGAAGAAGCTACCTGATGAAGCCATATGGGAGAAGAGCGAAGCCAAGAGAAAAACTCATTGTCAATTACCGGATCTCCCGTGGAAGACGTGTGGTGGGATGCCTTCGGGATCCTGGCCAAGCGATTCAGGGGCCTGTTTCATAAAACTTGTTATCTATAACAAATGCTTAATTTCTATGACAAATTTGCTCTCAGCCAATCAGGTGCCATGATTTCAGTAGCTTATAACAATAGCTTGTAACTTGTTATTGATATCAACTTTTATGAAACAGGGCCCTGATGCTTCCTTCGAACTTCGGGACAGGGACGAGACACAAGTTAGTCCCATTATGTTACTGCACCAGTGTTTTCATAAATACTTGTAATAATATTTGTAGTACATTTCCATGTTATATATGTAAAGGAATAGTTTAATGATGGATATTTGTAATGTACTGAACATGGATATTTTGTATGTATGATAAATAAATTTCAATTTCACTACAGTGTGAGACATCATTGAGGCCGCTGTCATGCTCCACAACCTCCT
This sequence comes from Strongylocentrotus droebachiensis, assembly GCA_035222895.1. Lineage (NCBI taxonomy): Eukaryota > Metazoa > Echinodermata > Echinoidea > Camarodonta > Strongylocentrotidae > Strongylocentrotus > Strongylocentrotus droebachiensis. The sequence goes on along the minus strand of JAVYIG010001550.1, from coordinate 208,078 downwards.
ATTAAAGGAGAAGGGTTCCAGTGAACCTACCAAAATGCATTCTTATCACATTGTATAATACTTTAGTCTTGCCCTACTTATCATACTGTAATGTCGTATGGGCTTATACATATTCTACCAAGTTGGAAGCACTTTTTATATTGCAAAAGAGATTTGTAAGAATAGCTTCATCATCTACATACATGTACTTAGCACATATTATTCAGAAAGTTAGTCATACTGAATATTTATAAATTAAATAATTATTTAATGCAATACTACTTTTTAAACACAAGCTTGCTTTATTACCCAATAATTTATGCAATATGTTAACTTTAAATTGTTCAGTTCATAATCATAATACTCGAAATAGAATGAATTATTATTTATCTGCTATTACAAAACAATATGAATTACACTCTTTTAGACATAAAGCTCCTTCTGTATAGAATTCTTTACCGTCAGATATTACTTCTATTAAATAGTTTGAACTCAAAATAAAAGAAAGCTTACATTATATCTTATTTCCAATAATCTTACATTGTAAAAACACTCACTTACTCCACAGTGCAAATTTGTTTAGGGTTGTGCGGTCTACATGTATGTTTTTGTTTTTGCTTATGTTCTACTTTGTTTTGTTTTGTTTTGTTTTGTTGTTGTTTTATGTTATTGTTTATTCAAATACCATTATCATTTTGTATGATTCCTATACTAGATTTACTGTTTCTGGTGGCTGTCCAGACAAACCCTCTAGGGCTTTTATACAGCAACCAAATTCCTATTTGTTTTGTTACTGTAAATATTGTACTATGTTAATAATAATTATGTAAAATTAATAATTTGAGATTACTGTTTTTTACTATAGAATTAAATAAATACTGAACCTGAACCTGAACCTGGGGCCCATTTCATAATTTTTGTTATCTTTAACAAATGCTTAATTTCTATGATAAATTTGCTCTCAGCCAATCAGATGCCATGATTTCAGTAGCTTATAACAGTAGCTTGTTACTTGTTATTGATAACAAGTTTCATGAAACAGGGCCCAGAAGGAAGGAACAAAGACACTCTGGACGTGAAGCAACAACGAAAGTACCTTGAAAGGTACTTCAACTCCCCTGCTGGTGCTGTAGAGTGGCAGGACAGAATGATCACTCCCCAGTGACATATACTTCACACCAAAAAACACAGATCCTATTAAACGGGACCACCACTTCCTCCCAAATTTTAAAATTGTACAAATGCAATTGGAATGTATCATGCACGCAGCAAACTCTTCATCCACTTTAATCATGTGTAATGATTTCAAAGACCAGAGTCTGAGAAAGCTTTTGTCGGGAAGCGCCATGATTGAAAACCCGATTGAATACCCTAGCTTACTGCGAACCTTGACAAAACGTGGCAAAACCCGCAGCAACCATGAAGCAACCGTGACAAAACATGCAATAAAGGCGGCAAAAGGTGACAAAACTTGAAAGACCGAGAGATGCCGAGGAATACACATGCTTCCCGTTCCACTACGGACCGCCTCCAAGTTTTATAACGGCCTATCACGTTTTGTCGCGTTCACCCCGTTTTACTACGGCCTACTAGGTTTCTTATCCAAACCGTGACTGCCGTACTAAATTTTTTACAGTTTGAAAATCTGGCCCGGCATCCATGGCAACCACAGCCTTTCACGTTTGCCCATTACGTCCCCCCCCCCACGTTGTCTCACGTCCATCCCGTTTTGTCCACGGTGGCCTGAAACGCAATTGCAGGTGCCGCAGGGAACATAATGTAAACCTAGCATTAAGGCTTGTTCGGATGTGACGCAGCAAACCGTGGCGTTTTTAATGACATAAAGGATAATTGGCTTCACATTTCTGTGTCTTTTACCCGCAATTCCTTTGAGCCCAGTTGCCATTCATATACATGTTAAAAAACTTGGCAGCTTTTTTTTTGCGAAGGTTTAACGCGCAATGTCTGAACAAGCACTTAGTGACCTAAGCTTCTGTGTTTGAGTTACAGTGTCACAGCACCATCGTACCTGTTTGGTTTGCATCCAGAAGAACATTCTTTCCTCTCAGTTCCTTCCTTACATCATCGGTATAGAACCCCTCGCTGTCTACCTGGCATGTCTGATGATAATAATCACAATAATAATAATCATCATCGTCATCATCCACATCATCTTCATCATCATCATCAAACTCATCATCATCGTCAATGTTGTCTTCGTCATCACCATCATCATCATCATCATCATCATCATCATTCATCGTCACCATCATCATCCTCATCATCACCATCATCATCCTCATCATCATCATTCATCATTCATCATTCATCATTCATCATCGTCATCATCGTTGTCGTCATCATCATCACAGAGATGCCAACCCTATAGGATGGCTGTCAGTAACATTTACCATATTAGTCTGTAACAAATGGGGGTCTTTCCGTAATGCAAGACACCGCAGCATAATTTTCGCGCAAAACGTACACAAACACCCAATCACTCTTACTGCATTTCGAACCTACCATTTTCAAGTCAAAAATAAAGATGTGCATAAAAACGTTTTTAAAAATCTGTTTCCAGTCAAAGGATCTCCTTCTCGGGTACTCGCTCTTTTGAGTGAATCCATGATAATATTCAGGAAGAAAACACCTTGTTCAAGCGTCGAATGGCAAATTCAAATCCACAGTCAAATGGCAGAACTTGTATTCTACACACGCACACGTACACTCACCAGTACCACAGACACACCAGCCCAGGCCGCTAGGCCCGGCGTTCATGAACAACAACACACCGTGAATGCGTGCGACATGCAGCGCTGTGTGCGGAGGCTATGTGATAAGGCGGCATTCGCTATATAAAGTACTTTTGTTTATCGTTTCCCTGTAACCTTTTGATTGTTTACCGTAACGCCGTAACAAGAGCATTAAAACCGTAACAAATACGGCGAAACCGTAACGGTTGGCATCTTTGTCATCATCACCATTATCACCACCATTATCGTCATCATCAACATAATCGTCATCATTCATCATCATCATCATCACCATCATCATCATCTTCATCATCATGAGTATTTGTTTACTGATGAAAAGAGTAAACTGCTTCATAGTTTTGAACAGCTACATACCACTTTGAGGTTGTGCTGTATTGCTACTCCATAGTCTTCTGCACCATGAGCTGGGGCGGTGTGAATCAGACCGGTACCCAAACCCATCTTGACATGGTTCGCAGCAAGCAATGGCACATGATGACATGCATCCAATGGATGATACAGGGAACACCCTTCAAGGCATCTTCCTGTACACAAGGTGAAAAAGGAGAGGTAGATTCACTTTTATCCTCTAAACCAAATATACAAATAAAATGTCAAAATGTCGGGTTACAATGTTTCTCTAGTAACCTCTTTCTCTCTCTCTCTCTCCTTTTCTCTGTTTGTCTCCTCCCTCTCTTTCTCTCTCTCTCTTTCTATGTTGCTCTGTCTCCTTTATTATCAAAAAAAGGTAATCAGCATTGACAAACTTATCAAATATTAATCCACAAAAAACACATTTTGTTATCATACATTGTATTTTTTTTTTTTTTTTTTATAAACCAATACGACAGTTGTTTCAATATTCTATATCACGATGTTAAAAAAGCAATTATGTATTTTTTATTCATAGATTTGTTATAGGAAGATGAATTTTGATTGATTTTAATTAGTCAGTCCTATTTACAAATAATACTGATATTATTTACAGATCTTTAAGAAACAAGTTTATTTTAATTTCTTTATATGTACCTGAGAAAGTCGTAATAATCGTGAGATCTCTTCCCCATACTTCTTTAAGATCTGCTACTCTATCGGTAGCAATTATCAGCCTATCACCAGTCCCCTTGCATTCCAACAAGCAGTAGTCTTTATCAGCCATGTAACAGACCGCCTGATTGGCTGGAATAGTCCAAGGGGTTGTAGTCCATATAACAACAGACACATTGTCTGTATTGCCTGCAAGATAATTCAAACAATAAGCTTTATCATTTCAATATAGGATGGCAAAATAAATGAAGAGAATGCTACTACAAGCAATAGTTTCAAGTCCATAGGCACAACCAGAGATGCCAACCTCTTGACACAAAAAAAATAGACTGAGTATCCTAAAAAAATCAGATTTTTATGAAAACTCGACACTACCACTGGCCTGTCAGCCCTGGGCCAGTAACATTTAAGAAAATGTTTCACTGGTAAGTACGGTCAAGTAAAGTATTTGCTCTTTCATTAAAATTTAATGAGAAAATTGTAACACAAAGTTTTTGTTGGGGTTGCTCGGGTTTAATTGTACATGTTTTTACGTGATTCCACAGTTTTTATGGGTTTTAGTGGATAAAAAAAAAAATTATCGTATTTTAAGAGGCGATATCGTATTTCACTCTTATTATTGTACTAAATACGATTTAATTGTACTGGTTGGCATCTCTGCACAAGGCATGATGGCTCAGTTGTAGAGCAGTGGTCTCGTAACCTAAAGGTACTGGGTTGAAAACCAATTCAATGTGCTGGTTCCCTTTGGTAAGGCATTGATCCTCATTTCCTAGTTACTTAAAGCCGTCGGTCCCATGCAGGAACAGCAGTATTAGTGCTGACTTGGCTACCCCTAATTAACAAGACCAAAGTATTATGATAATTATCATTAGACCAAAATGATTACAATGTATTATTACCCCAGTCACTGGGTTCAATTATGGTTCTGCACTTTACAGAGCACACTGTCCACTCCTCTAGGAAGCATTCCAGTCGGTTGTCATGGTAATCGAGGCAGAATGGCATTTGCATCCTTCCAAGGCCTGTATTCAATCCAATACTTTTGTCAGAAATTTAAGTATTTTACATAGTTTTTGGCCTAGGTAAAGCTATTTGAAGCTTTTGGTTAGTTTTTAACCTTTCATTAAAGACAGATACCCAGCAGATTTCAACCAACAATTTGTAGGGGTTGAATGGGAGGCATATCGTTTTCATATACACACTCATTATAAGCTTATAAGCAATTATATTAACGCGCATTTTATGAGACTCGTTAATTGCCAACATTTTGGATCGACTATGTAGGAATACTTTTCAGGTACTTTTGCAGATATGGTAAGATACAACAATTTTTCTTGTCAGCCCAAAACCCTTCACTACAAAGTAGTACTTATCAGTAGGAAGCAAACAAGATCACTTTTTGGCCTTTAAAAAAATTGTCCTTTGCGACCGACTCAAAAATCTTGAAATCTACGGTCTGCTTTAAAAAATAAAAAAAATGTTACCGTTCATTCAAAACTGAGAAATATCAGAGGGAGAAAAAAAAAAAAAAAACAAGTTAGAAAAAAAAAAAATTCTGACCGAACGACCCATGTTTTGGCACCTAAAGGGCAATACAACATCTTCTTTTTTTTTGGGGGGGGGGGGGCCTTACCCAAGGCATCAGCTAGCAGAGTTGATGGAGCATGGATGGAAAACTTGACATAGATGGCTGGCGAGATATGATGAGGGTTGTACTCCAATTCAGCCTCAGCTAGTGCAGTTCTGCAAACCAAGTCACAAAATCAGAAACTCTATCAGTTTCAGGAGGAGTTTTAATTGCAAAAGAAAATGATCACAAAGTATTGGCGACTATTCCAACAAGCAGTAGGCTGCCATTAGTTGTCTTTTATTAAATAGACATTGTGTATGTGAAATATACGTATACTCCAAAACAATAAGATGGACTAGGTGATAATTCCATTGTTGATGATTAACATGTCATCCGTGCAAGAATGATTTCTATGAAAACCAAGTCAATGATAATTTATTTATAATCTCTTGATAATGATATGAGCTAGGGTTCAATTGCTAGATGTACCGGTAGTCCTTCTCAGCCTCTACTTTTGAAGTTCTACAAATACTCTATCAGAAACTTGATCCATCTGGGAATGTTCAACTGCCATACTTCTACCATCATTATCTACAACCAATGTAAGCAAACTTTCCCCATACATTCTTTTTAAACTGCATGTATGTAAACATTGTATAAAAGAATGGGCTACCCCAAGGAAGTGTCCTGGGACCCAACCTTTTTCATATCTATGTGAATGACTAGCCAATCCCCCCTAACAAGGGTATTTCAATCATGCAGATGACATGTGTATCATCACACAAACTGCAGACCTGCCAACCTCTGGAGTTCATAAACTGTATTTTTCAATCCCAAAAGTTGTATTTTACTAACAAAAGTTGTATTCTTAAAAATAAACACGGACTGTTACGCAGATCAATGCCTCTTACCATTCCTACATACAGGAATAAATTTTTCAATGGATCATTGGTTGAATATGCATGTTTTTTTGTCACGACTGTTGTGTTCGATGAACCAATGAACATCCCCAAATTGCTGATGTGAGATGCGTGTAGGATACTTTACAAGACAGAATGGGCATTTTGCCATTGAAAATGGCACATACACACAAACAATTTTAAAAAAAGATTATTTAAAAAAAAAAAAAAAAAAAAAAAAATGTTTTTTTTTTTTTTTTTGAAAATCGTCTTTTATTGAGGAAAATCTTACTGTCGTATTTGCCTATGAAAATCGTACTAAATACGACTAAATCGTACTGGTTGGCAGGTCTGAAACTGTGGAATTCCCTGATAAATCATGTGACAATCATGTGAAAATCATGTGACAACCATGTGACGATCATGTGAAAATCATGTGACGATCTTACCTTGATGATGGAGACCAGTTGACAGGTTTCACGTCCCTATAGATGAAACCCTAATTGGTAAGAGAAATAATATTAGTGAAACACAAATTGGCAACATTGTGACAAATCTGGCGAGCTTCTTTCCAATTTGCTCTGTACAGAAAATTTCATAAACCTTCATTTTAAAGTTATTTATAACAGAATAGACTCGTTTCATACAGAGGTTGTATAAACAAATATTTGCAATAACTAAATTGTATATTTAGCAAATATATCAAAATTGTAAAGAATCACTATCCACCCGGTTTTCAAAATTTCCCAAAACTTTGTATTACCTTTAAGGGTAATTACAAATTGTTTAAGTTTTTTAGTACAGGGCAAATGGGAGGGGAGCTCGCAAGTTACGTAACAGAGTTGCCATCAAATCAAATATTCATATTAACTTTCTTATTGTCAATCAGTTTTTGCTCAAACTTTCACTGGCCTGTTTCTCTCATTCTGCTGCTTCTATTAAAAGTAATTTAATATCAGAGTGGACTTCCCCTTTAAATGTCAAATCTATCAAAAAAAATCAGGTACATGTAGGAACACAGTCATTGTTTCATACCTTCTGATACATGTCATGGAAGAGTTGTAGTTGTGACGCTTCATATTCTTTGTCGAATGTGTAGTAACAATTATCCCTGTCAAAACACAAAACCAGAAAACATAGAAATAGTCATTACGTTCATCATAGAAAAAGTTCACATGAAATTAGGAAAAGGCTTGTATATGTTTATTTCTTACTAAAAAATGTAATAAATTGAATTCTGGTAAACCTGAAATTTTGAATCATGAGGAACAAGCACAAATACCTGATGCATCAGATATCTAGTTTTGATCTTATTCATCTAAAATAAGTTTCAGGATCCAAAAAAAATATCTACAGCTAACCTTAAACCTAACCCTCATTCTGACCCTAACCCTGACCAGAACCTTAACCTAATACTCAACATAACCCAACTCCTAACCCTTACACTAACTTTAACCCTAACCCAAACTATAACTCCAATCCTAATCCTTACCCCAAACTTGACCCTAATACTACCCTTAACCATAACCTTAACCCCAATGAATTGCACGGATGTGTGGTTAAATATTCTGCAGGCGAGAAATATCAACCAACCTCAAGCATATATTTAAATCTGAATAAATCAGGGACCCGTTTCACAAAGCCTTTTTTCGATGACAAATGACAAAAATCTGTGACAAATCTGTTGATAACCAGTCAGAAGCAAGGATTTCAGTAGCTTATAACACAAATTATCATTTGTCACTGATGACAAGTTTTGTGAAACACCCTCCTGGTGTTGTGAGGGGATTTAAAGTGACTTACCAGTCTGCCATGATCCCCCATCTCTTGAATGCAGTCATCTGGCTCTCAATTGCTTTCAATGCAAATTTTCTAGCTGAATAAAAATAAATATAACAAAATAAATAATAATAATAATAATAATCTTTTAAAGTCCACTCCAAATCTTATTAAGTTCAACCGAAAATGGAAAGTCGTTTTGCCCAATTAATCGTGAGCCCGGCAGCCACTGAGCAGCGCCAGATCGACGTTGCTCTATCCCTTATTGTTGAACGCCAAAAAAGGTATGCCATGCAGTATTTTTAATTTTTTATACTACCCTTGTAAACAAGAATCTGTTCCGTCATCAATAACTAAGAGATTGAAAGTTTTTCAAATTTTCTGTACAGAGCAAATTTGAGAGGAGCTCACAAGATACGTCACAGTATTGCCAATTTGCTAACCAAGTTAATATCAGGCTGGACTTCCCCCTAAAGTCAACACCTAAAATAAATATTTTGTCCTGTATATTGAGGATTCAATGTCGCTATACTATATTATATTACAAATATGAGCTCCAAATGTTCAGATATTGCAAGTTTACATACATTCTCAAGCAACAAACAAGTGACTGGCAAGTAAACTAATCGATGCATCCGTAATCCCTCACAAAGAATACGGCAAGGTGTGGAACGCAAGGCCGACTTGCGTTCCCTGCAAAAGGCTTGATGTTACTTCATTTCCTTCATTATCCTTCAGCTCATGTTAGGTATACTTTGAAATGTTCTTCCTGTTCACAAGTTATATTTTTAGGTGATTGGTATTACGTATACCTTTTATTTAAAGATAGACAACAGGTTCTTACCTTGATATCTAATTTGCAAAGCAGAAAGCTTTCTGAAATCTTCCTTGGACTCTGTGAGAGCTTTGAGTTCAATGGGAAGACCATGGCAGTCCCATCCAGGTACATAGTGAACCTTGTATCCTCTCATCAACTTGTAACGGTTGATGATATCTTTCAGAATCTAGTAAAAAAAAAAAATATTCAGTGAGATGTTATCTTTGAGTTCAATAGGGTGACCAAGGCAGTCCAATCCAGGAACATAGTAAACCTTGCATCCTCTCATCAACTTGTAACGGTTGATGATATCTTTCAGAATCTACGGTAATCAAAATAAAATGTTCAGTGAGATCTTTGAGTTCAATAGGAAGACCATGGCAGTCCTATCCAGGAACATAGTGAACCTTGTATCCTCTCATCAACTTGTAACGGTTGATGATATCTTTCAGAACCTACCGGTAATCGATATAAAATATTCAGTGAGATCTTTGAGTTCAATAGGGTGATTAAGGCAGTCACATCCAGGTACATACATGTAGTAAACCTTGCATCCTCTCATCAACTTGTAACGGTTGATGATATCTTTCAGAATCTAATTAATACAAAATAAAACATTCTGTGAGATCTTTGAGTTCAATAGGGTGATTAAGGCAGTCACATCCAGGTACATACATGTAGTAAACCTTGCATCCTCTCATCAACTTGTAACGGTTGATGATATCTTTCAGAATCTAATCAAAAATAAAATATTCAGTGACAATCTTTAGGCGCGTCTTCATCATCTCGAGATTGCCAAATAGCCCGCTATTTCTGATTTGGGAAATAATCCCGAAGTTACAAATCGCGTCTTCATCAGCTCGAGATTCGACCTCGAAACTTGAAACTTGACCTTGAGAAATTAGCTCGAGATATTTTGCTCAGCGTTCACGCAAAGTGCGAGTCTTCGGTCTGGTGAAGATGCACCGGACAAATAGCTGGATATTTTGCCAAATAGTGGGATATTTTGCAAACTATCCCAAGATATCTTGGGATGACAATCCCGACCAAACATCCCGTTAATTGCAAATTCGGTCTGATGAAGACGCAAATTAGCTGGATAGTTTGCGATCGGGATAGTTCAAATAGCGGGATATTTGGCAATCTCGAGCTAGTGAAGACAGGCCTTTTGAGTTGCAAGATTAGCCTGGGGCAGTAGGATCCTGGTACACCATACACAATGATAGGAATTTAGCAACCTCTCTTCCATTTGTAACTTCTCTCAATCCCATAGGCCCTATTAAATATACATGTACATGTACAGGTGTTAAATGGGTAGGATGCGAAAGCCAATGTGGTATGGTTAGCGATTTGAGCCTAGTAGCTCTTGTTGGAATGCATCCCGGGGAGTGGAGAAAGTTTCCTACATTGTGCGCAGGCAAGCCAAAATCTGATGACCAGGGTAATAATGTAAAGCGCTTAGAAACTCAGACATTCACGACGTATTAAGCGCTATATACATGTAAGCAAAAATATTATTTGTATTATGTCATAAAGTATAGGTTGGTCCATACAAAAAAAAATACAGCATGACCAACATTCATATCTCATTCAGTCCTGGGGGGTGTTTCATAAAGCTGTTCGCAAAGTTATGCATGACTTTACGAATGACTAATATCTGAAAAGCCAAATGGGATGCTCAATCTTTTTTTAACTGCATCAACTAAAAGTTGAACTGTGCAGATGTAGATTAACATTCTTATTATAACAAACATTTTTAATACAAAGTATAATTTTTGCCATAATTCAATTGAGGTTATTGGAAATATAGTCAAACTTTGTGAAAACTTCAGGAAAAAATTTTGGAAATCCTATCTGGCACTTCATATTCAAGTTGTTCGTAAAGTCATGCGTAACTTTATGAACAGCTTTATGAAACAACCCCAGAATAGTCCATAAAAATGCTTACCTTATTCAAAGCATGACCAACATGAACATCTCCATTAGCGTATGGTGGACCATCATGTAAGGTAAAATTCTTCTCTCTCAGACTGTCCCTCTGCCACGCATACAGCTCTCTGAATCCACAAGCCTGGTACGAACATACATGTACAGTGTAGGTCATTAAGAAAATTATGTACATTTATTTGACAAAAAGTGAAAAATTATTTGATAGGACCTTACAGTTACACCTGAATTAGCACTAAAAGAGTACAAAATTGTCCACATTAAAAAAAAAAAATACTTTCTTTGACCGTAGACATGCAGTTCTAATATAACTTCCACCCCGTTCCAAGCTCAAAATTATTTTGAGATTCTTTATTTTTTTTTTTTTTTTTTTTCATTTAGAAAAACTTAACAATACTCTGCTGCTTTTCCTCCATAGAGTACCGAAGCTGTGACGTCATAAAAATCTTTTTTTTTAATTTCTCAATTTTTTCTTCATTTTCCGAAAGTGCATCAAAATTAATGTCCAAATGTTGAAAACAAATTGAATTTAAGTATTGGCTGAGATATGACCATCTGAATAAATATATTTCCTATAGGAACTCCCCCCTCCCTCCCCCCCCCCCCCCCCCCCCCGATCCGTGAACGGAGGGATTTCATGCGAGTCACCAATATGTCCGGTAAAGGGGTACTTTTCACGCACCAAAATCTGGCCCGTATTGACTTTACACACCGGACTTAGGGGGGTGTTTTCAAAAGGAGGAAACATGCATATGCGTACCCTAAATAACACTGAGTGAGCCGTAGGGGGGGGGGGGGGGGGGGTAGGAACGTGTTATTTGCTCTGGCTCGTAATGGTTAGTAGGGTGTCTTAGTAGGGTATCTCCACGCCGGAGTTACGGGTCAAATTTTGGATAGGTGTCTGAACAAGCGCCGTAAATCTTTCCGAAGTGCTTCTTCTTCTACCTGAAAAGTGCAGGCTTCATGAAATGAAGATTAATGCACTGTAGGATGATGCGCACAGTCAATAGTACGCAGATATGCACATTGTTTAGTGGTGTGCGGTTAAAATAATAATAAAAATAAAAATTAAAAGTAGCTTGTCTGCATGCTAGACTGTGCCACTTTGAAGGCATCGAGTGAGACAAACTCTAGTCTTGGGTCTTTCTTCAGAGAGTTCCATTCTTGACTATTAAATCCACGAAGAAGAATTACACACAAAACTTGCGCATGCGCAATGCACTCTTCTGTTCGCTCAAGCCCGACTGACGTCATTTTTCATTCATAAAAGTGCTAGCGTCACGATGCTCGTAGTTGATTGGGTGTTTATTCATTTCATTTGCATATTTTCCCACAATGTTAAACCTATGAGTGCGCTGATTTCTGCTTGCGACTTCTCGATTACGTTGATATCAAACTCGTTATATTTCCATCCCGACTTCGATTTTTGAACAATTTTTTATCGCCATCGGTGTTATCGATATTTCTAGATCTAGGTAGATCTACTTTCAGCAAAATCGTATGGTGGTTCTTTGTTTCGGTAAGTCATATTTTTTGATGATTTCGTTGGAGGTCTTTGTAAAGGATATGTATGTGTAGGTTGAAGTGTGTGTATTAAAGCTACGTGCAAATTGTATGTGAGCGACATGAGTGTGTAGAGAGCGAAATCGTTGAAACCATATGATATACACTGTAGATCTATGTGTCTTTGGTCGCCAGTTTTTGCTTGGTGTTCGAGTTTAGTGCAGGGCCCCGCTCACGCAACACGTCCGCTACAATACACCGCACACAGTGTAGCGAATCGCCCATGCCTCGCAGCTAGCAGACAAGCGAGGGTCGGGTGATCAGCCAATCAGCGGCGCGTATTTCCGTTCACTGAGTTGGATAGGGGTAGGGAGGCCAATGCCCGGGCGTAAGGCTTCTACGCCTATGATTTGTGCGCTCGTCGCCCACTTCAAAAAATTAGCAGAGGGAAAAAAATGATGTAAAAAAAACATTGATGAAAATAAGAAAAGAAAATACAATTATACATTTCACAACATACCTATAATCACGGATCTGTAACAGTCTTTCACCATTTGTTGACGATCTTGCAGATTTTGACGTATTTGAGTCCAATAATTGTCGTAGCAGAACAACTTTACGGACGCGCATCACAGACTAAGAAAATCCTAGAGGGCGTAGAGGTTTGCTCACTAAAAACCTTCTCATTGGCTGAAGGTAGACACTAAAAATATGGGATCCGTTTTGAGTAAAGAACTTTTGATAGAGATCAACATTTCAGATGTTTCAGAAAATATAAAGAAAAAAGATTATATCTTTTTAAATACAGATTTTTACAAACTGAACATTCAAAAGTAGATAGAGTACGATGTTTCTGTTAATCTTGCGTTGGTTTGAGCCCTATAGCTACATCCATCTCAAAATGAGAAGAAAAACTGTGAACAGTGACGTCATTGTTCGCGCCAAAAATAAAGGGTATTGCGACATATGTCTGAGCTCCACTGAGCTCCGGTCAGATCGTGCGCAAAGCGTAGTCTTATTTATAGACCCTAGTACCTTATTCTCACAGCACTAGATACGAGTGTCGTGCAGTAATGTATGAGAAGTGTTAAAAAAGATATTTCAGTAAAAAAAAAAGTCTACGTGAGCAGTCTATACTCCAATTGAGAATTGAAATGAAAGCCATGATTTGAAGGTGTGTGTTGTATGATACATGGTTAGTGAGTGTGTATGTTACGTATAGCGAAAGGGAGAGAGAGAGAGAGAGAGAGAGAGTGAGAGAAATATTAGTACACGTACGTTGCATGGATCATGCTGCTGTGTTCGCTGCAAGATGGATGTTAATTGGACCTCGTAACTTCTCGATCGTTGATAATAAGGAATACTCGTGAGGAAATCAAATTGTTGGAATACACATCTAAGGTAAATATCAATGAATTATATATGTTTCTTAGCTGCCAATTTTTATCTCTTCTTCATTTTTGAACCATCGCCTTCGGCTCGTAGTAGTAGAAGATGGAATCGTTCGCACATTGATGGCTGGATTTCAGCCTGCATTGGGGCTTGCTAGCGCCTGTGTTGGTGTGTACGTGTGCGACCGATTCAAGGCTAGCCGCTGTTGAGTGATTGCACTTTCGCGCGAAGTTTTAAACTTCATCATGAACTTTGTCCGGACAATGACACGCCCATTCCCTCGGGCCTGTCTAATTATGAACGTAACTTCGCGACATGAAATTTATCTGTTTCAAGGCTCTTACGTACGGCCAGCCGTAGAAGGAAGGGTGTTTTTAAAAGCTGGATATCTCCTATTTGATGGAACTTCTGGAGTCGGCAGATGGGTGAATTTTCTTAGTGAAGGTAAATGCTTTCTTTTAATCTTAGTTTCATTATAAACAAATTAGTAATTAAAAAGTTAGATTTGGGCATTGGCCTCCCTAATTAGGCACATTCATGGGGCACTAGAGGGCGCTTTGCGCCCGTACGAAAATCTGAATGGCCTTGCTGCGGTGGGTCGGCAATAATCAGCCCAAAACTTGGATATGGGAGGGTGGAAGGATACATCTTTTTTATAATGTTATCCGGTCTTACCCTTAACCATCCTATGTTTAATCTATGTAGAAATAACATGCGAGTATGATAAGAGAAACATCGGGACCATTACTGAAGTAACTTTTTAAATATTAGCCTAGAAATGACCACCAAACGGAAACAATTGACATTTTTTCCCGACAAATCTTCATAAAATCTGAGTTATAAACAAGTCACATCTAGGTACACTAATACAAATACGATTTTCTGAAAATTCAGGTATGATTTTTTATGTTTCTTTCAAGTATATTTCTGCGCATTGCAGCGCCAATATTCTACACTGCTTCAAAATCACCCCTGAATTTTTTTTTTTGCAACGAATTTGTTACGAGGTCCGTGAGTGTTCCCCGTTCCTTGCGTGTTGAAAGTTTGGTAATACATAGTTTGCATTGACTCGCGCACGAAAAAATGGTCGAAAACAAAATGTCAAATGAAGAAATAAACAAGCTTTTATATAGCTATAAAAGTTCTACCGAGGTTTCTTCGTCGATTTAATTTATTATATAGTCTCAATTAGAATTCAGAATTATCTCACTGAAAAGTTAAGAAACCGACGATGTTCTCGATCGTAGTTATTTTCATTTTGCCAGCAGCCGATCTAGCGTTGTTTGGGCAAAAAGCTAGGCCGCTGCCTTCCCACCGCGAACCTTTCCGAGTCCCGCGAAAATGGCGCTCTGCGGAGCTCCGAAGCTGCGTTTTTCAGCTGTCGAATGTATACGACCAATTTTAGTACAGATACTTGGTCAGTTTTCTTCATAAATCTTTGGTTTTACAACATTTAAAAATATAATTTCTTCAAATTTGCTCCTGACTCGGTTCAGACTAATTGTCTGATGTGTTTTCAAGTCATTTTTTTGAATATATTTTTTTACATGAATTTGCCTACCCTAGATGATAGATCTAATAGATCTAGAGTAATAGGGGATTCTTCTCCGTGAAATCTGGGCAGAAATTGTAGAATTACCAAAATGTAAACATACAAAGTAAGCTTATGTTGCTATGACTAAAAGTGACATCCCAGAAACATCAGAGACTGAAGCTTCAATACGAATAAATTGTCGGTTGAATACGTGCGACATCAAATCAGGCATATGGGACTGAAATAAAAGCCCCATCACCGTGCACGTTGCCTGCCTGGAGCGCCGGGGGATAATAAAGCAACGTACCGCTTGAACTGACTGCTCCCTGTTTCCTGCACCCCATAGCTCAAAAGAAGTATTGGGTAGATTCAACGTGTCGCTGTATCTACTACTTTTATGACGTCTGAGAGTTTGATGAAACCTCAACAATCCACAACACGTTTTAAATCGTTTAATTGTCCGTGTTGCTTCTTTATAAAGTTGCATTTTGACGGTGGTCTCGAGCACTGGTATGGTGCACACAGTACACATGAATGTTAGTATTCCGTCGAGTCCACACGTTTATTCTAGATTCTTTACAAGACTTATTTTCACATTATTTTGTGACATCAAAATTGGATGACCGGATTTGATTGGATTAAATTAGGTTGATTTGAGTAATAATAATAATAATAATAATCTGGATTTATATAGCGCCTGATACGAAAGACCGTCTCTTAGCGCATATATACAAATATTATTAATAATATTATTAATATTATTATTGAATAACGCCAGCTCGCCGTTAACGTTAATATCATATTCATATAAAGGTAATACAAAGTTTTGGTATGGTCATGACTTTGCTTTGGTTCAAATGAACATATTGGAAGCATATGCGATCCTAAAATAATCAGTGGTCGTTGTCGCGGTTGAAATTGTAACTCTCTTTGTCTGCTCCCTCTCAAGGCCAAGACATTACTTAAATTAAGCTATAACTGTGTTTCTTGCCTATAAAGGTGACCGATTAGCTATTCCCGTTGGGAAATTATATATCACAACTACATATTCTGAGATTTTCATTGCACGGCCGTATAGGCGCTATTTGAAATTTATCAAAATTTACCGGGAGCACCGGTAAATTTTTATATTCAATTTTTCACGAAAGCAGAAGTGTTTTATTATTTAGAGCCTATCCAAATATATCAAAATTGTAAAGAATCACTGTCTACCCAATTTTTAAAATTTCCCAAAACTTTGTATTATCTTATTCACACTGCACGGTTCATCGAAAAAGGCAGCTGCAATCATAAAACGTTTAAAGTAAAACTGCACAGAGAAACACACAGAGATTTGGCAATATAATAGCCTATAAGGCTTGAGATTTATTTTGTTGTTGTTGTTGAAATAAATCTTTATTCAGATAAAATTACGGATATATACATCGTAAAACATAAATATTCATAACAAAGCCCTAATTAATCACATGTTTAAATGAGATCAAAACAAATGATATATATCTATTTACTTGATAGCAGATTGTAAATCAGTAGTTGTCTTCTACCACTTAATAACATTCAAATCTGTTGTCTTAGTTTTATTTTCCTCTACTTCTAATTTTTTTTAAATTGATTTCCACTAAAGCACTCGCTTTATAGATTGCAAATAAAGCATAATGAAGTATTACATCAATATCTGTAACATTTTCTTTTGCGTCATGAAACCATATACAACACAAATGGGTGAGGATTTAATTTTTTACAGAAGGAGTTACATAATAATATTTCAATAACGTTCCAAAATCGGTAAATATTTTCGCATTCAAAAAATGCATGTATAAGAGTACCAGGTTTTTTACAGTAATAACACAAATTGTTTTCTGTAATTTTCCATTTGAATAAACAGGTGTTGGTAAAATATTATACATAAATTTAAAGTTGAATTGTATCAATTAATTATCACGAGCATATTTCAATTTAAATAACCATAAAGAATCCCACTTAATAGAACATTTTGTTTTGTTTCAGAAGTCTACCGCCCTAGATGGTTTTTGGATTAATTTTACGAGTTCCGTATATATTTTTTTCACAGTAATAGAGTGTATTGATAATTAAAAACTATTCAAATTCAAATTAGAGTATATCACTGATTTACGTTTGTAATTAGTCGTTAAAATCATAAACTTGTTCGCCATATTTTATGATTCGCCTCCATCTTTGTTGTATTGCGGTTCTTATTTTGGCATATTCACTCACCCCAACCATCTACCATCATAATAGATAAGTTTATCTTTCAATTCTTTGACTGTCAAAAATCTATTTATATCCCCTAAAAATAATATACCCGATTTTATCATCCAATTTTTATACAACAATGCTTTTCCTTTAAATTTGATATCACAATTTAACCAAATCATTTCTTTTGTAACACTTTCATAGGTGTGTTGTATATCTTTTACATAATTAACTTGATTTACAGTAAACCATGTACAAAGTAAATCACAATAGAAATCAGGTATTTTCCCTCTATAAGAAGTCACATATTTTGGTAAACATTTACAATTCATAATGATATCAATCCATCCGAGTGTTTCAATCAAATTAATACTCCAAAAAAATTATCCATTTCCCTTTCTTTTCTTGGAGTTCTTTAAAACTTAGCTAAACAACCATTTTATTCGTAACGACATAAATTGTGTACACATGTCAACCATATTCATGCCTCCATTTTGAAGAGTATTTATCATGTTTTCCTTTTTCACTTTTGCTCTACTACCCCACAACAAATTATAAAATAACTTTTCATACGCTTTTATCCATTCCGTATATATAGGGCACGATAAAACTTGAGCTGTATAAATCAATTTGAAATAACAAGGCTTTTAAAGATAATTACTTTCCCTTTAATGTCAAGTTCCTCCGTTTTAAGAATCTAAAAGCTGTTGTATTTTAATGAATCTTTCTTGAGACCAATTCACCAATTCATATTCACACTCAAAGATTTATTCTTACTGAAGTATATACCCAGAGATTTAACAAAAGTATCACACCAACTTATATTCTTAACTGTTTCTGAAGGAAAAGTTTTGCCCAACCATATAGCTTTAGTTTTATTCGTATTTGAATGTATTCCCGATACCCTTTCAAAATGTTCAATCCCATTTATTACCTTCCTTCCAGATTTAACGTCTTGAACAAAAATTGTCATATCATCAGTTAGTTGAGCTACCTTAATTTCTGTTTTATGTCTTCCGATAGTAATACCTTTAATATTTATATTCTGTCTTATTCTGTTGCTTAAAACTTCGATACTTAGGATAAAAAGTAGGACAGACAGGGAACAACCTTGCCTTATGCCTCTAGAAGGTTCAATATTGCCAGTAAACCATCCATTTATTGTAACTGATAAGCTTGGATTTGAATATAACAATTCAATCCATTGCCGAAAGGATTGCCAAAAACCATATAACTGCAAACACTTGTCAATGTATATCCATTCCAACGAGTCGAAGGCTTTTCTAAAATCTGTAAACAAATAATTGCCCCATCTTTAGCCGTTAAATGATGGTAGTCAACCACTTCTTCAACTATTCTAGCATTATAAATATCGCTTCTACCCTTTAAAAAGCCTACTTAATCTTCATTAATAATTTATCTGCTAACAAATTTTGTAATCTTTTGGTCAAAAACATCGCTAATATCTTGTAGTCTATATTTAAAAGAGTTATTGGTCTCCAATTTTCAAGTTCCTGTTTATCTCCACCTTTAAACAATAAAGTAATAACGCCTTTCCTTTGTGAATAACTGAAACGTCCTTTCTCAAAATCCTCGTTCAAACTATGAAGAACCAGATCATTTACTTCTGACCAAAATTCTTTTCAAAATTCTACGCTTAAACCGTCAAACCCTGGTGCTTTATTAGGTTTCATACTAGGTTTCATACTAAAAGGGAACAAAAAGAAGAAAAAGAAAAGAAAAGGGTGAAAAGAAGGGAGAACAGTTGCGATTAATCCCGCCAATAACGTGTAGATCGGGGGGGGGGGGGCAACAGGCCCTTGGCTTCCCCAGCAATCCTAAAAAAAGAGAGAAGGAAGGGAAGCAAAGGAAACGAGGAGAGAAAGGGAAAGACAAAAAAAGAAAGAAGAAAGGTAGGGAATATCAGTTACGATTTTCCCGCCAACAAGGTGTAGATCGAGGGGGGGGGGTGTTACACCCACAAATGTAATAACACTTTACCCACAAATGTAATAACACCCACAAATGTAATAACACTTTACCCACAAATGTAATAATTTCACCCACAAATGTAATAACCACTTTACCAACAAATGTAATAATTTTCAATCACCCACAAATGTAATAATGACTTCACCCACAAATGTAATAAATTTGAAGTGATATTTTGTCGAATTTGTTCAAAACTAAAACCCTGTAATAAAGCATGGGTATAGCGCGCAGTCTTTACTCCAGACCCGGTTCTTTCAAAACTTTTTAAAAATCTTTAAAACTAAGACCCCATCATCTTATTCCTGTGGAAGAACAGGAGTATTGAAAGTAGTCTTTCCTCCAGACCCGGTTATTCAAAAGTAAAAAAAAAAGAAAAAAGAAGACCCCTCCATCTTCCAAATTAAGACCCGGTAATAAAGCATGGGATTAGAGCGTAGTCTTTACTTCAGTCTCGGTTATTTAAAAAAAAAAAAATCTTCAAACTAAGACCTCACCATCTCATTCCTGTGGAATAACATGGGTATAGAGCGTAGTCTTTCCTCCAGACCGTTATTTCAAAAGAAATAGAAATTTAAACAAATCTTCGAAACTAAGACCCACCATCTTATTCCCCTTTTTTTTATACAGCTATTTATGATTTGTTATATGAAAGTATGCATTGTTATTTACTTGTTAACCGATTATCATTTCAGACTTGTTCTTGTATATAGCTGCTTGAGTGTTTCAGAAGTAGGGAAAACTGTAATATAAATGTGTTTTGTTTGTATTTGAATTTGAATAAATTTCGTTCTCATGAATTCACACCGTGTACCGCGTACCAATTGGTAGTCTTCAGTATAAGTAATTGATACGTTCATCACATGAAGAAAGGTAATTCATTCACGCACTCATGAAAATATAACATCGCAATCCAACTACCATCTCCGATGATTCCTGTGGAATAACAGGGGTATAGAGCGTAACAGGTGGTCGACTTCGGCAAAGATACATACCACTTTCTCAAGTTAGCTCATTGATGACTGACAGATGATGTCAAAAGGGGAATGAGATCTGGAGGTTTGTGGGGTGGAGCTTAGCAAGTTTGAAAAACAAATATTAAAACAAATATTAAAAAATCTATGAAACAAATTCAGAAGTTTACATATCAAAATATGAGATGTATGCAGGACTGCACACCAACAGGAATACACTTGTATTTCGATGTCATGGGCCCTTTAAACATTGGCTGAATTGGTCATGTTACTGTGCCGTGATGTTCGTGGGACAAATTCTTCATTTGTTCCAATAAAAGAAAAGAATAAGATCCCTTTATCGAGGATTATATGCTATCCATGATACTTTTAGTAGTACCAAAGGGTGAAGGTGCCGAGGAGAAAAACATAAATGAACAATATTTTTGTAAACTACGATCAGGAGAGTTATTCAGGGGGTGTTTCACAAAGATCCTAAGTCAAATTTAACTCAAAGTTGGACTTAAACATTTTGGAGAGCCATTCGTAGCCTTAAAATAAATTATATTCACAAGCAAAATTTGAAGTACTTTAAAATGTTCATAAATTCCACATCAAGAACGTGAAATCTCCTTGACAATAGAAAATATGAATGATTTGAATCAACATGTTATGCCTTTCAAAATAACTTTTAAAACTTTTAAAAGATATTTTCAAAGATGCTAACAGCTTTCCATAATTGTTAAGTGCAACTTAGAGATAAGTTCAACTTAGGATCTTTGTGAAACACCCCCAAGGACTACATGACAATCCTCTGATCAATTGCCAATTTGAGATTTATTATTGGTCTGAATTTTTTGGCCATTCTACTTCTCTTATCTTTCTGTTTTCACACTAATGACTTTTTTTTACCAAGGTTGGATTTCCCAATAAATGTAAAACACAAATTAATTTTCAAAAATTAAATGACAAAATAAAAACAATTGACATCATAACTTGTAATTGTTTTTAGGCTTACTTTTTATCTTCATCAAGATGAAATGATAAATAATTTGATATATACAATTTTCTGTTTGAAACCTGTAGATATTTACAGATGGCACTGGCATCATATTATACACTGATCACTTTGTATAGCAAACATAGCTACACTCAGCAACACCAACAAAAGTTAGACACAACAAAAATCATATAAACCATTAATAAAATATATTCAGAAAAACTAATTCCCTACAAACATCATTTAGGATCAACTTTTTAATATTCAGGCTTTGATGGGCACATTCATCTAACCATTAAAAGTTCTGATTAAGAAAGCAAGTTCCCACTCAAATGTTAATAAACATTTGGATCTGTAAGATTTTTATGTTCAATACTGAAAACAAAGAACTAAAAAGTCAATTCTGACAACTTTTAGGTGGTTTTGTGGTGCTGGGTCATATGAATATGAACTGATATAAAGTAATAATATATACACATTTATCTAGAATATACAAACAATGCAATACAATGCAATACAAAATAATTGTTTCAAAACAGTACAGAATCCACCAGATGTCAATGGGGAAGATTGAAAATGACAAACCAAATGACTCATCATCCGCAAAACAGAATGCAGTTTGAAAATTGTTGAAGATTATATTCCGCATTTCATTACAGACACCTTATCTCGGATGAAAAATATTATGACTGGTGCATTTTACAACTCTTTGTATGCCACACAAAAAATCTCCCAGTGCCACATTGTATTTATCATGGTATAGACATTACCATTAAAGGCATTTTTCACAGTTGCCTCTCATTACGCAGGAGACATTAGACACCAGTGAGCATTGGAGACAACAATAGACCAGAGGCCCGTTTCACAAAGCCTTCTTTCAATGACAAATGACAACAATCAGTGACAAATCTGCTGATAACCAATCAGAAGCAAGGATTTCAGTAGCTTATAACATAAACTGTCATTTGTCACTGATGACAAGTTTTGTGAAACGCCCCCCAGTTTATTAGTGTATGCATAGTTGGAGATGGCATGCTTTACTCTGTAACGCTCGGGCAAAGTAGCACACTAGCAGACAATCTTCTAATGCTAGTAGCTTAAAGATGAAGTTGAGTTCTGGTCATAATAATAATAACAGATCACATTTATAACGCGCCTAATACATTGTTTCTAGGCGCAGTGGTGCTTTTGTCCCAGCAGCCATTAAGTGAAGCAATGTCCTTACACGAAATAAAGCCGGGACGTGAAAGAAATGGTGTGGAATCGAACAGAAAAGGTTGATCATCTAGCATATAAATATTTGTGTGAATTGCAACGTTCTGGTATCATCAAAATGAAAAGAAATTTGGCCAAGTCTTGGTAAAGTTACAAACACTGTACACAGAAAGATATATAATTATGGGACTACACGAACACGTGGCGTAAAAATCTGTCCCGATTTTTACGATGTTACATGCCATATTTAGAATATGAAGGCATCTGAAGAGTCATGCTTTTCAGGGAACATGTTTTATCTGATGTTCTTCCACCCTTGCATTATAACAGTTCGAGTCCCGCCGCTGCACTAATGTCCTTTGGCAAGACATTGATCTACATTTGCCACACTCCACCCAGGTGAAGTAAATGGGTACCTGGTAGGAATTTATTCCTTGAAACGCAGCGCGCGTAACAGCTGCACTGCTAAAGCCAGGGTAATTATGCTGCATTATTGTAGAGCGTTTAGAGACTTCTGACAAAGTAAGTGTTAGGCGCTATATAAGCACTGTAATTATTATTATTATAACAATGATAACGCTCACAGATTATCTTTCACCTCTTCCCAGAACTCAACCTTGTCATTAATTGCAGGGCTCCATTTTGGTTCAATATCAACTAAAAATCACATGACATACTCTTTTGATAAAAACATTAAGTATATATTCTACTGTGCTACAATAGCTCCTGATATGCTTAGATTTACAGTTAATTGAAAAGATGTGCTTTCAGTTTTTATTTAAAGATATTCACAGATGGTGATTTCCTGACTTCAAATGGTAAGTTATTCCAGAGTTTTTGGGCTGCACAAGCAAATGCTCAATCGCCTAGGGTTATTTTTGTTTTGTTAGATGGGAACTGCAGCAACAAAGTATCTTGGGAACTGCGCAAGTTGCGATTGTGTTGATTAAGTTTGAAATTCAACACTTCTTTGATGTAAGTGGGAGCTTGATCAAGGGGTGCTTTATGTACAATCTTATATACAATCAGCAAGATTTTGAATGTTATTCTCTGGCGTACTGGTAACCAATGTAGATTTCTTAAAATTGGGGTGATCCGTGTGAATTTGGAACAACCACAGGTCAGCCTTGCACAGGTGTTTGGAACCCGTTGCAATCTCACTATTTGAGAGTCAGGGATACCTTACAGTAGACCATTAAAATAGTCCAACTTATTGGTGATACATGCATAAACAACCGTCTTTCATAATGTTCTTATCTAAGTATTTACGAATACGTCTGAGATTATAGATCATGTAGTATGCTGATTTACAAACATTTGTGATGTGTTCTCTCATATTCAAATCCGCATCGAACTGTACTCCCAAGATTTTCTTGCATTAACAGATGTTTCTATTTAAAGAATCTCCACTTAATACACTGTTTAATTTGATTTTGGATGTCTGTCTAGGTGTGCCAATGATCATTAAATGCATTATGATATAACGTCTGTTAGCGCTTTAATAGAAAAATATGCTTTCCATGTAGCACAGGTAGTCATAGCAAATCAATGAGTTGTCACAGGTTGTTACCCGCTGAGGCAGGGATTTGAACCCTGTACCTTAAGATTCACAGGCAAGTGACTTAGCCACCAGACCACCTTTACCACTGTCAGACATGTTTGCATGTATGCTAAGCACATGTTTAAGTCATACATGTACATGTCTATGTACCTGACAACAAAATGGATACATGTAAATTTGAAAGTTCTTTGGACATGTTATACTTTCTAATTTCCAACTTAAATTATTATCATGATGATTATGCTACTCCTTGCAACAGTTCCAAACAGCAGTGAGACTCAAAATGCATACTTCTGCCCTTTCCTTACGACAGTGGCTGGTCTACAATTGCAATACAGAATAACTGTCGGCTGTTAATAGCAGTCAATGACATACTCTGTAGTCTCGTAGCAGATGGAACAGCAGAGGTCACAGCCTTGTATGAGGTATCCCTGATAGCAGCATGATGCAGCTTGACTGCTTCAATACTCTGGTGGGTTCAAGATGAATAACCTCGTCTCTTCTTTCTGTAAATATCAGAAAACAACACAGCACTTTTTGATTGTATTTTCCATGTATATCAACGTTAAATTCTCGCTATCGCCAATACCCCCCAAATACCTTGATGTTTGACTCTTGCTTGTGATATCAGGGGGGTGTTTCATGTAAGCTGTTTGTAAAGTTAGGCATGACTTTACGAACGACTTGTCTACAAAGTGCCGGATAGGATGCCCAAAGTTTTTTTCTCCAATAACCTCAATTAAATTACCGGGTATGGCAAAAAATATACTTTGCAATAAAAAATGTTTGTTATCAAAGTTAATCTACAATCTCCACAGTTTAACTTTAGTTGATGTAGACGTAAAGTCATGCGTAACTTTACAAACAGCTTTATGAAACACCCCCCAGGCCAATATGCGACTTGCATAAAGTCTGTTACAGCTAGTGACTTACATCAAAGCAGTGTTATGAGCCCGTTTTAGGGAATTTTTGTGCAAAAGCATGTCTTGAATGACATTTTGTAATGCTGCATAGGTATAAACAAAAGCCAGTCAAAGTCAGCTTCAAAGGGCCCCCAAAAAGTGGCCTTACATCAAATCTCAAGGCAAACACAAAAAGATAGAAAGGAACAACAGGAGAAACACATGCACACATCTTATAATATAACACAGAAGAATTCAGGGAATATGTGCAGAACGTTTATTGCGTGTGGTAAGCGTTCATTTGCATGTTTTTTTTTAAGCCCCACTGTCCTACTTGTAGCTACTTGCTCCCTCTATATAGAAAACTTCCCCAATCGGTGCCTGTTGGTCCCCCATGATCCTCTTTTTCTTATGTTAGTTGAGAGCTGAGTTAATGAGATAGCCACCTGTCAGTGACCTCGCTGTGTGGTCTAATCCCTTCTGGCCCAGTAGAATTGACGGTCTTTAAACTGTGGCTTTTTTGCAACGATTGAAAGCATCCTATGTGAATTAGCCTTGGGAAGCATGTACTTACCTTGATCCATTTGAGTAGTTTATTGACAGCAAATATAGCAGCTTGTTTGGTGGTTAGAGGACCAAAGATGGCAAACAGTTCAAACCCTCCAGTTACCTACAAATCAAATCAAAATACATGTATGGTTAAATAGAACGATTAAAACATAATAATAATAATAAATCCGCTTTTATATAGCGATTAATACATCAATGATGTATCTAAGCGCTTTACAGATATACTATTACCCCGGTCATTGCGCCCGGGAGGGGAGGTGCGATTTTTCACATTTTCGAGGACCAAGAAAAAAAGAAAAAAAATTAGTGCTCACTACCCCCCCCCCCCCCCCCCCCCCCCGACAAAAGACTCATGCATGGCTGTTTGATAAACTCATGGAAATGCAAGCACTACTTTAAACAAGACAGCAATACTTCTACCTAAATTTGCAACAAAGCAGAAATATATGCCTAAATGTACAATGTTGAAGTGCATTCGCGATATCTAGCCAGATCGTTATGATAGTTGAAATCTATCAATTAGTAGGCGATTTCTCGGCAAAATTGTATCATCACGTACAGTATTAGTCAAAACATATTCTTTCACATGATTTATAAGAGCTTCCATTTCATTTTTTTAAAGGTATAGTTGAGTTCTGTTGCAGAGGGCGCTACACAACATAATTTTGTTGTGAGATAATGAAAATACAAGTGTCAAATTTGAAAGAACATAATATTTAAATGACAAAATCATCTTTGTCTAATCAAAATCGGTTCAGAGACGGCTGAAATATAACGATTTCTAATACTTGTGTACCACCACAAATATTAGATATTTTGAAAAATTTGAAATAACGCCTTTTACGTCGTATTTCAGCCAATGCCGATTTGGGGTTTTTTGTTGGCATTTTCTTGTTGCTTATATAAAGCACAACCAGCCGGCTCATGTATTGTTATTTTTAATTTAATAATTAATTAACAGTCACCATGTTTTGGGGAAAGTGGAGCTGAATTGGTATGCTCGTACTGGCTAAATTTCACACATTTTGGGGTCTAAATTTACCTACATAGCAATTTTAGGTTCTAAAAGGGCACTAGAAATGTCATAGATAAGAATAAGAGCAATAACCATGCACTTTGAAGGCATTTGCGGTCTGAAAACAGAACTCAACTATCCCTTTAACTTTAAAGAACCAACCAAATTAATTTGAAAGTACTTACCCATCCTAGAACAGCTTCTTTTGATCCTACGGTAAACATGATTTTAAGTGGTCTTGATGGACTATGGACTCTCTGATGAGTGTACTGGTATAATGATAATAACCTGCAAAATACAAGAAAAAGTCTCATCATACATACAGTTAATAACTCAATTATTGATACCCTGACCAAGTTTTGTCATTTTGTAGCTGATTTGTTCTGATCTATGTTTCTTGAGAATGCGACATACTGAAGCTTACATCTGAAAGTATTCAAAGGAGGCCCCAAATTCAACAATTCCACCTCTCTTTCTTCAGTTATGAAAAACACATCAAATGCACAAGATGTATAAATAATTTACAGCCTTTTCACACACGAGTAAAATTCTTCAAAGCTGATTAGTTTAAAGCGCTTTAAACTAATCAGCTTTACATACGACATCATTCACACACAGAAGTTTTGGTGCGATCGTTAATCGTTTCGTGATTAACTACTGCTCTTAAAATGCGCAGTAGTGCCACTACGCATTGAAGGTCAGGTCATATCGAACAAAGCACACGCTCCATCCAGTTTAAATTTGTATAACCGTTCACACACAAAATGTCAAGCTCCAGCCTGCTTTGAAAGGCGACTTCGTATCTATCCAAACATCGTATAAACGATGTTCACACAGGGGAAATTTTCTTTAAAGCTATTTAAAACTGTTGAGTTAAACAGCTTTAAACTAATCAGCTCTAGATACAATGAATTGTAGCTGTGTGTGAAAAGGTTTTTAGAGTGACTTTGTACATGGATCTATCCAAACATCGTATAAACGATGTTCACACAGGGAAATTTTTCTTTAAAGCTGTTTTTAGCTATGTGTGAAAAGGCTTTTAGTTGTTAACTGAATGTACATTATTATTATTAAAGTGTACGAATCACCAAAATAGGTTTTGGTTTTGATGCAAGGGTTTCAATGTGCCTATACTGGTATACAAAATATGAGCTTTAAATATTACTTCTACAAAGGGATATTGCAATATGAATTAATTCTCTGTGCATTATTCAAGGGTACTTGATACTTGATGGAGTGATTCCTTGGGCAGCTCACTCAGGAAGCTATACTGGGATGGTAGGTGAGGCAACTAACTGCAAGAAGTGCCAGGAAGCGCAGAAATGGTGTGTGGACAAAGCATGTAACAAATTACAGTAAAATATGTTGAGTCCAGTCCAGTGTAAGTAAAAACTACGCCAGCAGACTTAAACTATGTAAGAGCCTACAGAGGAGGCTGCATCATTCTAATGAAGGGTAGAGCAGCTTCCTTGAAGTGGGTTGATCCTTGATTCTGAGCTGATTGAGCTCTTCCTTATATAACAGTATTACTGTAATATGCTTTGTATTGTAATATTCTATTATTGCAAATTATGTCCTGAAGTATGTTAAACTTTAACTTAATATTAGGGATGTTAGACTAAAAATTGAAGTCCATTAAATCATGACAATTTTGCACTGTATTTGGAGAACACAATTTATCATTCAATATGGAAAAAAAATGGAGTCAAAATATAAATCGATTCTCGAGATATTAATTTTTTAATGTTTTTATTCAGGGGTATTTCCTGAAGTTTTTGCATAGGAAATTACAATGTAAGCATGGCACCGAGTGTAATTTAAGTACATAGTAAAGACATGTACCTCAACATTGCAAGCATTGTTTGATGTGCCATATCTCAAAAAATATATCTTGTTTCTCATTGAAATTTGAACAGAACTTTTCTTCATTATATTCTTTTTATCAACATTTTTAAGAGAAACCTTGAAATTAAATATATTGTTGCCATGGAAACAAAACAAAGAAAATAAGAAAATATTTAAAAATTAATATACCGGTATTTACTTTCCAGATCAAATTGCTACTCAAAACACTTTGCATTCCAAGATAATGGCAGGGACATTTTTCCACAACATTTTTAGAATTAAAATATAAGGTTGCCATGGCAACAAACAAAGAAAAACAAAGAAAAACAAAGAAAAACAAAGAAAAACAAAGATTAAAAAAAAAAAATATATCACAGGAAAAATGTTTCCTGATAAAATTTGAGGATCGATTTGAGGATCTGGAGGATCGCTGATTTTCAAGTAAAGATTTTCAAATAATCAGCGATACAAATATAAGATGATATTTCAATGTAAACTTGGATTAAAATTCTGGCAGTCATGGTGGAAAAATATATCAATTCCAAGTACATGTAAAATTGCTTTTTGATAAAGGAAAACAAAGATTAAAAAAACTAGATGGAATTTTGACTGCGCGCAGTCAAAAATGATGCCTCCGCCATAGAGCAATTTTACAAACCAAAACGGAAGCAATTTTTAAAATTCAAGTTTGATTGTAATCAATCTGTCGCTTTTAACGATAATGCATTCACAAGCTATTTATAGTCAAACATAATGAGCCCTGTGACCTTTGCTCTCGTGACCCCAAAATTTAATCAGTTAATTGGCTCTGCACGATACATACATGACCCAAGTTTGGCAGGAATCCATCGATCGGTTCTTGAGATAACGCGATCACAAACTATTTTTGTATACATAATGAGCCCTGTGACCTTTGACCTTGACCTCATGACCCCAAAATTTAATCAGTTAGTTGGCTCTGCAAGATACATACATGACCCAAGTTTGGCAGGAATCCATCGATCGGTTCTTGAGATAACGCGATCACTAGCTATTTTTGTATACATAATGAGCCCTGTGACCTTTGACCTTCGACCTCGTGACCCAAACATCTAATCAGTTCATTGGCTCTGTTAGATACATATATGACCCAAGTTTGGCAGGAATCCATCTACCGGTTCTTGAGATAACGCGATCACGAGCTATTTTTGTATACATAATGAGCCCTGTGACCTTTGACCCTCGACCTTGTGACCTAAAAATCTAATCAGTTCATTGGCTTTGTTAGATACATACATGACCCAAGTTTGGCAGGAATCCATTGATCGGTTCTAAATCGGTTCTTGAGATAATGCGATCACGAGCTATTTTTGTATACATAATGAGCCCTGTGACCTTTGACCTTTGACCTCGTGACCCCAAAATCTAATCAGTTCATTGGCTCTGTTAGATACATACATGATCCAAGTTTGGAGGGAATCCATCAATTGGTTCTTGAGATAACGCGATCACGAGAACGGGACGTACGGACGTACGTACGGACGTACGTACGGACGGACGGACGGACGGACGGACAACCAGAAAACATAATGCCTCCGGCTACTTTGTAGCGGAGGCATAAAAATATATATCACAGGAAAAATGTTTCCTGATAAAATTTGAGGATCGATTTGAGGATCTGGAGGATCGCTGATTTTCAAGTAAAGATTTTCAAATAATCAGCGATACAAATATAAGATGATATTTCA
The DNA here is from genome assembly GCA_035222895.1 of Strongylocentrotus droebachiensis. Lineage (NCBI taxonomy): Eukaryota > Metazoa > Echinodermata > Echinoidea > Camarodonta > Strongylocentrotidae > Strongylocentrotus > Strongylocentrotus droebachiensis. The sequence continues at coordinate 177,864 of JAVYIG010001550.1, read as the reverse complement.
ATGTAAACTTGGATTAAAATTCTGGCAGTCATGGTGGAAAAATATATCAATTCCAAGTACATGTAAAATTGCTTTTTGATAAAGGAAAACAAATATGGTAAATGTCCAGAAAACCTCTTGTAATGTTACAAATGTATTAGGAGAATAACACCTGTATATTTACAATTACAGCTGAGTCACTAGAATTGCTCATTTCTACGTAATTTCCCTCGAAACAGTGTTTAGTTTCCCTTGAAACATTGTTTTAATAATTTCTTGCATTTTATCTTTTTTTAAAGAGGGAGTTTGTACACTTAGGAGAAGAGCCACATGCCGGCGCTTACAATGGAAATTTCCACGTGCGCGCACGTGGCCATTGCGGCTTGATGATAACATCACGCTTTTCTTTAATTTTTACTTCCTCCCGGCATTTCACTCGTACACACATTCAACATTTCAACTTCTTTTTCTATAATAAATACTGAGTTATTGCTTTAATAATGGAGTCTTTAATTATGAAAAACTTATATTCAACGTTTGTAGTCGATCAAAATTCTCAATTTATCCATGGAAAGTAGTTTCTAACTGCAAATATTTCGTTCGGTCCGTACGTGATCAGCACAGAATCACCAGGGGTTGAGGGCGAGTGTCAAGACTTACGGTTGTTCAGTCTTGGGTAGTATACATCGGAAGTTTGTGATTATCTGGAGATGATCCTGAATGAATTTCCCTTAGATTTTTGGCTCAAAGATAGCTTGAATATCACTTATAAATATACTAACATTGACTTTTGCAAAAAGTTCATTTTTATAAGAAAAAGATCGCTATAAATTGGAACTTTTTTTTACTGCTCAAATATATTAAAAGTATGGGGTAGGCAAAAAAGTCAATGCGCATGGATTATTTTCTCAAGTTTCATGAATGGCATGTCCAAATTTGGGCATTGTGTGACCCCAGGATCACCTCCAGATTTTGATGTAAACATGCGCAGTTTTTCAGAGAGTCACAGAAAAGCAGTGCCATGGTTGCCACAATGCCTTTCAAACGCTTGCAAAGGGCCAATGGGCGAATTAGAGCTCATCTTTACTGCCATATTTTGATTGATTCTACGATTCTACTTGTGAAGAAAATGCTTCCAATATTGGAATACAACTTTAATCTACGGTAATTCTTAATCAATTAGTTCTTTCCTGCTAATTTTGATTTTTAATGAATTTTTAAAGATTGCATGTTTTTATTTAGACTACAATCACCGTTGGCTCGTACGCACATTGATGGCTCGATTTCAGGATTGCAGCGCGAGCGTCTGACATCCCTATTAATATGTGTATTTTACTTTCTTTCTTGAATTATTTGATGATCGTATGCCCACAATTATACAATTTTCCACACAACTGCGCCAGGAGTGTCATTTTCAACAGACATGGCGCAATATAAATTTTCACTATTATTATAACTATTTCCTCTTCCAAGGAAGCGTCAAATCTAGAAATTCTGTTTTTTGTCCAGAGAGACTTTTTTGTCACGGATGATAGACAGACACCAATCTAATCATTAAAGTACATTGCTTTTCCTTGCAGTTGAGATTCTACAAAATGCTGCAAGATAAACTGACATGGGCATGCCACTACAGCATTACAAACTGCAATCTCTTTGGTAACTGGTAACACCTTAATTACACTGCCAAACCAACTCCTAATAGACTCAAATCCTACTGCTTCTTGGCCACAGGGGTAATATTTTGTCTTTCTCAGTCTCTTGTTTGTAAGGTGTTGATTCTGTTGGTACGACTAGGGTAAAAATGAGAGCAGGGGGATGTTTCACAAAGACTAAGATCGACTTTAAGTTAGACTTAAATATGTCAGGCCATTCATGCAACTAGTTTCTCTAACCATTCATGGCATTGGTTTATCAAGGGACGTATAAATCATGGTCACAAATCTACATATTTCACCTTTATTGAAGTTAAAAATATTATCTAAAGATCATAATTGAGAGACCAATGATGAGAGCAACCAGTGGCATGAATGGCCTGCCATAGTTAGGTCCAACTTAAAGTCGATCTTAGTCTTTGTGAAACACTTCCCTGAGATATCAAATATCAATGCAATATCAATGGTAAAATGAATCATCACCATACCTATCTCTCTCATCTGGTTGTGTGTAGGGAGCATCCAGTTCTGGTGCGGTGTACTGGGCGGTGCTTCGGGATTTATACAAGAAGTGTCGAAGGTCACTGATGCCGACCTCTTGACATCGGAAACTGCCCTTGGACACAGCTCGTTGGATGGCAGCTATACAGTTGTTCTTCTGTAATTTCTGCCACAAAAAAATAAAACACAGATTGAGGGGACTGACCAGTACGACATGGCCTAAAATGAAACAATTTAAAGCCCCACTGTCCTACTTGTAACTACTTGCTCCCTCTATATAGAAAACTTCCCCAATCGGTGCCTGTTGGTCCCCCATGATCCTCTTTTTCTTATGTTAGTTGAGAGCTGAGTTAATGAGATAGCCACCTGTCAGTGACCTCGCTGTGTGGTCTAATGACCACTCCAGTAGTGTTGACTGTCTTTAAAAGTCACGTGATATGCTAGTGTCACACAAAAATATAATTCTCTTTTGCTCCATCAGGGATGCCAGTTAGAATTAATCAGAGGGCCTGAAAATCACCTACAACGAGCTAGTTTGTACACAAAAAAGGCTAAACTATGGTCTGAAAATAACTTGCCAGGGCCTGAGCTCAGGCTATTGCCTGAAACATGGCATCCCCGGACCTTAGAATGGTTTTACAGCTCTATCCTAATAATAATAATAATAATAATACCAAAGCTGCTTTCTTACATAGTGCTTTACCATTAACTGACCTAAGTGCTCACGGTAACCAGTCACTGAATCAATCACCATTCTGCATTTTATAGTGCACACTCTCCAGTCCCTTGGGAGCATTCCAGCTAGTCGCCCCTAGTGAGAGGCGTGACACACATGCTAATCTGACCACTACACAATGATGTTCGCATCCTACCGGGTAAACCATTAACACCTGGGCGGAGAGAGGAGCAACGCTCAAGTGCTGGGGGCTCAAACCCACCACCTAAGTTTGCATTTCAACTCAAGTCATTAAACCACTCAACTACAACACCTCTACCAGGGATGAAAATGAGCACTAAAATAAAAACATTTTCTTTTTTCAACCAACCAACCAAACCCCCACCCCTCCCCCCCCCCCCTTGAGTAAAAAAAAAGAAGGATTCAGGAGAAAAAAAAAGGCATCTAACAAAATTCCCCCCCCCCCCTCCTTCAAGTAAGAAAATTGGGAAACAATAGGGAAAATATGGGAAAATAAGGGAAACATCAGGAAAATAGAGGTAAAATCGGGAAGAAAGAAAAAAAAATAGATTAGGGAACCGATTTAAATCAGATAATTATCAGGCCTGACCTCTACAAATGTTTATGTGACAAACAGAATATTGAGTATTTTCAGTCACATTTCAGTCACATAGTGATCAACTTTAGATCAGTGTTCACAGCACGAATAAAAAATGCACATTCGCCTACTCTCGATTACAAATGTTCTATATTCTGTAGCTTAGTATTTTCATCCATTGTATAATCATACGTAACATTCTTTTTACTGTAAATGTATGTATTTTGTTGACTATAGGGCCCCGCTCACAAGCTTAGCTTCTAAAGGGGTCCTTAAACCATTCAGTTTATGATGTAATCAAGTTAGAATATGTTGATTGATGTACTATTACAAGTCTCTTTTTTATGTAACAGATTATATCATGCTTTGTGTGGTTTTGAATAAAATGAACTGAACTGAACAACGCGCAAATTACCTCTAAGATTTTCTCCTTGCATTCTGCAAAGGCCATTTTATCAACCGTTAGGAGGACCAAACAAGCAGGATCAACTTTAGATCAGTGTTCACAGCATGAATAAAAAATGCACATTCGCCTACTCTCTATGACAACGCGCAAATTACCTCTAAGATTTTCTCCTTGCATTTTGCCATTTCTGCAAAGGCCATTTTATCGACCGTTAGGAGGACGAGACAAGCAGGACTCTCGGCGAGGTACGAGATGTGCGCATGAAGGAAACCACTACTATCAAACTTAGGTAGGCAAATTGGCAACCAGGAGTCCGAGTGCTTGAAGGAAGTGGATTTGTTGAGAAGATTCAAAACGAGATGCAAATCTAAAGCAAAATGAGATAACAAGAATTAAAGATAAAGGTGAGTTCTGGTAATGCGATTGCATTGTGAAAGAAAAGGTGTGGAATGGATCAGGAACTGTTGATCATGTAGCATGTAAGTATTGGTGTGCACTGCAAGGTTCTGGAGTCATCAAAATCATAATAAATTTGGCCGAGTCTTGGTAAAGTAACAAGCACTGTACACAGAAAGCTATATATGGGACAACACACATGGTGTCGGGGCTAGTACTACCTTGATTTCCTTGTCTTTCTATGCTCATTACTCGGCCAGTATACATTTTCTTCCAAAATTGTTTGGCACATGTCATTTATTTGTAATCTTGAACATTCAGTGTAAGTTTCGTTTGATTCTGTGAGAATTTTTTTAATTTTTTTTTACCAGAACTGGAGTTTATCTTTAATGTCAAACCATTGGAGTATCATGACTTCAAAGTGAAAAATCATATCACATTTGCCAGGGGGGTTTCACAAAGATTATCTCTAACTTATCTCTTAATTGGACTAAACATTTATGGAAAGCCATTAGCATCTATGAAAATATTTTGTAAAAGTTATGTTTAAAGGCATAGGATGTTGATTAAAATCATTCATATTTTCTATTATCAAGGAGATTCATGTTCTTGATGTGGAATTTATAAAATGTGTAAAATACTTGAAATTCCGCTTTTGAATATATTTTATTTTAAGGCTACAAATGGCTCTCCATAATTTTTAAGTCCAACTTAGAGATAAGTTAAACTTAGGATCTTTGTGAAACACCCCCCTGAAGTTCTCTACAGCATGCACATGGGGTGTAGCAGTAAAGTGACATGAAAAAGATTACTTATGAAAATTTCTCATACTCTATTTTGGACATCTAATGGTTTACTTATTGAACATCTGTCTCACAGCCTAGGCTATATTGTACAATTTTATCAACAAATTAAAACAAAATGCATTTAACAAATAAAAACAAAATGCATTTTATAACAATAAATGCTATGGTAAATGAACACGATTAATATAAACCAGTTGTCTAATTATCACTAGGATTAGCCTTCAGTTTTACGACCAACAGGCTTTATGTAATGCTCCGTCTTTTCTCCTTATGGTAAAGTCATTATCTGACATTTCCACCACCCGACAACACTCCGAGAGACGAATGTACACCCATTAATGGTGTTTCCACCAAGTCTAGTTTCAGCGAATTACGACCTTCTGTACACAGAATCTGACGATCCACTGGCTTTAAAGGCCCACTGCACTACTGGTAGTTACTTGCGCCCACTATATAACAAACAGTGCATAATCGGTGACCATTGGTCCCCCATGATCCTCTTTTTCTTATGTTAACTGAGAGCTGAGTTGATGAGATAACCACCTGTCCAGTGACCTTGCAGAGCGGTCTAATCCCTCCTGTAAACTACGGCAGATAAGCTTTAAAGGGATCCAGAAACTTTGTCTGATCCTTTAAACAAAATCCTAGATTTAGCTCATGCTGCAATGATAATGATAAACCTTTAGGTCAGTCAGGAACCCCATGACTTTTACAAGCCAATCGCCTGTCTAATTATCAAGATATTTATGATTGAAAATCGAAATCAAATTTTGTGTTTGCCAAACGGTTTTCATAACACTACAGTCCATTGGGGAAAACAGGTATGGTAAAACCGGTCACTCACAGGGTTTTACTTTTTGAGGCACTTTTTGATCATTTTGAAGCGCAATTTTTTTAGGGCTTCAATATAACACCATATCACAGTCACTGATATCACGTAGGGCCGTGCAGCTCAGATTTAACATCGTTAAACGATCCCTTTAATTGTAAACTTACCGGCTGGATGAAGGATATACTTCTTCATTCTCACAAGAGTGACTAATTGGTTGTCCGCTATGAGGATGGCAAAGACCAAGTCTTTCACCTTTGCACTATGCATAGCACTACCGATCATATCACGTATTGCACTGTCCAATGGTAGACACCTAATAGCAGTCAGGAGGAAGCATGGATCACGGTCCATGAGCATTATCAAGTTATCAAGGAAGATCTCTGTACCTGAAATACAACAAGAAGAGATGATGAACCCATTAAGTTAAAAAATAAAAATAAAAATAATCACGAAAAATTCTGAATTTATATAGCAATTAATATAAAATACTGTCTCTAAGCGATTTAGAGATATTATTACCCCAATCATCAGATTCATTCACGCACAATGTGCACCATCTCCATAGTATCTTTAAAAGACTTACAAGAAAAAATCAACTCAATTTAAATGCTTACCTCCTAAAAGCTTTCGTAGATCATAATTATCCCTCCTCTTGAAGATACTCGAGAGTTGTGAGTATGTCAAGACGCTGATTATATGGTTGTACACATACGTCAACTGCATTAGTAACTGTGGAAGAAAACAGATTATTATCTATATAATGTAAGGCTCCGAAGTGGTACAATAAATCAGCGTATTCATCATCTTTAGCGCAGTACCCAGATGACCGACCAATATTGTTTTCGTATTGCTCCGGGAACTTCAACTATCGATATCACACCCCCAAAAAGCTATTTACTGAGGTAAGTCAAATTTTGTTATTTTGCTTGTCAGCCTGATATAGATAATGATAATTATTAGGTTTGTTTTCTTGTCATACAAGAATATATTGCTCTTGCTATGACAATATTGGACTCGTCTCCGACTCGTTCAATATTGTCATAGCTCGAGCAGTATATTCTTGTACCACACTCAAAGCCATCCAATATTATATAAGTGTTACAGGATTGGGGATAAAGTTCAAAGCTAATTTGAAATAGCGATATCTTTTTAACCCTTACTGTACTGGGCTATTTTGAGCACCCACTGACTGGGGGGGGGGGGGGGGGGGGGCCTGGGAGGCCCCCCCCCCCCCCCTATGATCTCGGCCGTCGATTGTCCGATGAACACGAAAATTCGCATGTTTGTCGATATTTACGTTAGGAACAAGATGGTATAATTAGTTTTTTTCCGAATATGCAAATTTTTGTCGTTAGCCTAATTAATTATGCAAAATGCGCAAATTTTATGCATTTTACAGAAAACGTGTCAAACTCCACTTTTTGAATGTTGAAACTCATTATTCAAATGAAACTACTTTTCTAACACAAAAAAGTTATTTTAATGTAATTAATAATGATAATTTATGCAAATTTTGATGGATTTTTAATTTTTTGGGTGTTTTTCTGATGACATGCGCATACTAATTGTTATGTAACGCCTTACAGGTATATCCGATTTCGACGAAAATGGTATCAAAATGTGCGTAAGACTTGAGGGAAAAAAGTCATGAAACGACATTTCAAAATTCCAAGCGGTTGCGGCGCAATCTCCGAAAATGTCGAGGGGGGGGCCTCCCAGGCCCCCCCCCCCCCAGTACAGTAAGGGTTAATGGTTGTATCAGTGCAAATGTGTTCTAAATCAACAATAACAAAAATCATCAACCCTACAAATGTCATCAAGGTATTATGCACTGAAATGGCAACTGAAATTCCCACAAAACACAAATTGGTATTGTGTCAGGTGAATGATCCCATGTAAATGTCGACTTAAAAAAGACTTCAGCATTCTAAGCAATTGTTTTTTTTACATCACGCCACTGAGCTGTGCAATTATGCATATTTTGCCTCCTCTCTATGACAACAGGCAATAATCAGAATAATAATAAATCAGGATTTGTAAAGCTAGTGCTTAATACGGAATACCGTCTCTAAAGCGCTTTACAGATATTATTATTACCCCGGTCATCGGATTCGATCACACACAATGTGCACCATCTCCACTCCCTGGTGATTATTCTTACCATATTACTGCGAGGGCTAATGGCAAGTTCTCTCACAAAGGCTTTCATCATCCTACCAGGTCCCTATTTTACCGTGCACAAAGGTTGATGCTTGTGCAACAAATTCATCAGTATCACATGACATCTTTTCAGCTAATAGCATACTCGCTTTATACAAAACCCAAATTAATATATTCTGATATCCCCTCAAGGTCATTCAAGTAAGAATACCAGTTAGGCAAATAAAAATTGAGACGCACCTGTTGCTGGGATTCCTTTGTTTTAGATACAGCAACGAGTATAAGAGGCTGCCGTAATAAGAATACATATAGATGGTTACCAGCTCGAAATGACCTGGAAAAAATATATAAATAAATCATACGTTAAACTTGTATGTGATGTAAATGTAAAAGCACAATTTACCATCTGCTAAATTCTCCATCATGTACACTGTATGCTGACAGTCACTGAAGGCGCATCCCATGTTCCAGTAATAACCATCTTCAAGGTAAAGACCAGTTTTGGAAACGCCCCCCTCTCAAAAAATGAAATGAAAGCTCTAAGTTATTACCAATCATGTGAAAGAATATGTTTTGACTAATACATGATGATAACAATTTTGCCGGGAAACCGCCTACTAATTGATTTATTTGGTAAATCAGTTTATCTATTGGAATGTGATAGATATAACGCACGTGTCGCGCAAATGTGCCTAGTCCCATCTTTCTGTGTACAGTGCTATTAACTTTACGAAGACTGGGCCAAATTTCTTATCATTTCGATAATTCCAGAACCTTGCAGTACACACCAATACTTGTATGCTAGATGATCAACCTTTTCTGATCGATTCCACAACGTTTCTTTCACAATGCAATCGCATGACCATAACTGGTCTTTATCTTTAACAAAAATCAAGCTTTTGATTTTTAGTGTCACACTAGACCATTTTTTGTAATGTAATCAAATTTGATGCGCAAATCTTTGATAAGTGCCATGTTACAACTTATTTAATTCACCTGTTAGGAATAATTGTATTTCAATTTCAAGAGTCAGAATGAAAATTGCATGTATGTTGCTAGGTAGTACAAACATAATGGCCTGTCCTGCCTGACAACAATGTGATTAAATTTCACTATGCGTTGCCTATTTAGAGACCTCAATGATTTGTTTTTCTATTAAATCACTCTTATCCATAAACTCATGTATTGCAAAAGAAATAAACTCAATTTTCTATTGACTTTTGCACTTTCTGCTCATGTATAATTTGTGATACCAAGCATTAATTAAGAGATAAGAGTAAAACGTCACTAAAATGTGAATCTAAATTGCTATGGGTTAATGGAATAAACTATGATATATAGTGAAACCTGTCTACAAAGACCACCCAAGGGAGGCAAGAAAAGTAGTCTTTAAAAGCAGGTGGTCTTTACGTACAGGTTTCTTTAAGACATGTTTCAATGAGAAACCATTATCAATGGAACCAAATAAATGTGGTCTTTGGAGATACATGTAGGTGCATACCTGCCAACATTTGAAAATAAGAATTACCGGTAGGAATTTTTAGCACGGTATGCCTTCAAAAATAAGAGATCGTACTTGTAGCGTATGCAGCCATTCAAATTGCGGCACATGATAAAACAAGCTTAATTTGGCTTCAGCACACCCCCCCCCCCAAAAAAAAAAAAAAAATAAATAATAATAATAATAATTAAAAAAAAAAAAAATCAAGTCCTAAAAATCCAGAAAATCAAAATATTCTGAATTCTTTGGAAGGGTTGGCAGTGTATGCAGGTGGTCTTTCTATACAGGTGGTCACTGTTAAGCAGGTTTCATTGACTGTATTATGTGTATTGTGTACATACCTGAGTGTGTTCTTCTCAATCTGTACAAGAGATACCAACGTAAGCATCACACCCATAAGAGGATTCAATTTGTCTTCTTTTCCGTATCTAATCAAGGAAAGAAAGAAAAGCATAGAAGCTAATAACATTGATACATGTATTTACAAAGCGTAAACAACTCTTGCTGATATATACAATAACAGATTTATGCATGTGGAACAGTCTACTATCTAACATTAGATTTGATTGTATAAGAGTAAAGTGTGTACGCAACCACATTTCTAAAATATGGGCCGTTTGAACATATTTATTAATTATGTATTATTTGAAACATAGTTCTGTATAATGTCATTTTTTCTTTCATTTCTGCTTTTCTGCTTGATACACTGTCATGAGAGGTTAAGGCAGTAGGCACATGTACATGTACATGTATATAGTTGAATAGAAATCATGCAATATAAATTACAATTATTATCACTGTTATCATTAATATTATTAATATTATCATAAGTAGTAGAAGTAGTAGAAGTAGTAGTAGTAGTAGTAGTAGTAGTAGTAGTAGTAGTAGTAGTAGAAGTAGTAGTAGTAGTAGTGGTATAAGTAGTAGTAGTAGTATGCTTATTATTATTACTGTTATCATCATCATTATTATCTTTACTATTATTATGTTTATCACTATTTTTATTATCATTTTCTAATTGAATCTTAAAGCCTGTTAATACTACTGGGCCAGAAGGGATTAGACAACCCAGTCAGGTCATTGACAGGTGGCTATCTCATCAACTCAGCTCTCAACTAACATAAGAAAAAGAGGATCATGGGGAACCAACAGGCACCGATTTGGGAAGTTTTCTATATAGAGGGAGCAAGCAGCTACAAGTAGGACAGTGGGGCTTTAATACATTCATCATGTACTCACCTTGAATAGATAGGCTTGCCAGCATCACTGAACACAAACACATGTTTCTTCTGTTGCTTCCATTCGGTGCTGTAAATATCTGAAATACAAATTAAGAACGTTTTCACTTTCTTTCATTCTACAACTTAGAGAACAGGGAAGCAATCTTCAATCACAATTATTATTACAACCATTTCTCCATGATATCTATCTATGCACTCATATATTGTAATTATAATAATAGTAATAAGGATAATAATAATGATATTGTATGTTTTTTATAGCACACATATCCACCCGCAAGGTGCTCAAGGCGCTCAAATATCAGCCAGGCTCTGCTAATCAACCGATTTTGGTGCTTACAACATTCAAGGAATTCCTTCCTGACAGTATCCACTTATCATGTGGGTGAAGAATCTTTAATACTGAAGGATATTAGTGCTGCACTGGGGTTTGAACCAGAGACCATCGTATCTCCAGTCAATTGTTTAAACCACTCGACCACGACTCCTTCACATCTAGCTATCTATCTTATCTAACTATTTCTCTCTTTCTCTCTTTCTCTCTCTAACACTCTCTCACATCTATGTATCATGTTAGACTTCCGGTACTCACCTTCTACGACTTGATCTCTCTCTGTATGCTCTACTCTATCCACCATACTCCCGGATCGTATTCTTATTTCTTCTTCTTCGGTCTCAGCAGGTGCCGAAGCCTCCGTTTCTATCCATCTATCTTATCCATCTCTCTCTCTCTCTCTTTCTCTCTCTCTTTCTCTCACTCTCTCCCTCTCTCTCTCTTATCTCTGTAGAACGCTGGACTTCTCACCTTCTACTACTTGATCTCTCTCTGTATTCTCTACTCTATCCACCATACTCCCGGATCGTATTCTTATTTCTTCTTCCTCGGTCCCAGGAGGTGCTGAGCCTCTGTTTCTATCCATCTATCTTATCCATCTCTCTTTCTCTCTCTCTCTCCCTCTCCCTCTTCTCTCTCATCTCTGTAGAATGCTGGACAACTCACCTTCTACGACTTGATCTCTCTCTGTATGTTCTACTCTATCCACCATACTCCCGGATCGTATTCTTATTTCTTCTTCCTCAGTCTCAGCAGGTGCCGAAGCCTCTTTTTCTCTGTTCAAGTCATTCTCCTGCACTCTTACCTCAGCACCTTGGCTCAATGAAAGTTCATTGACCTCTGATATGAGTTCATTGACCCTGTCAACATCATCAGCACGATCTCCCTGCTACAAACAAATTTAAATTACATGTATGTTAGTCTTCATGGTCATACACACATTCTGTTTTTTAAAGATCTTTGTTCGCCATAGATGGCCACATTCATAAACTTGGTCTACACACATGACACTGTATACCAGACTGTGAAAAATATATCTGTTTTGAAAATCCCAAGTTTGTAGTTTTACATTATTTCCTTTTGAAACTCACACAGAGTTTAGGAGATGTATCTCTGAAACTTTATTGAGGATGGTTAAGTAGTTTTTAAGACATTGTCAATCAATTTGCATCATCAACAAGTTCATGACGGCAAGATTTGATTCATAGTGGCTCCTTTTCAATTCATGAGAGCATGTTTGCGAAATGCGGAGGACAATCACTATAAGGTACATTATTTCTCATTGGTGACTTCTTCCTCTTCTTCCAGTTAAGTACCAGCTTCTTAAATAGAGTATTTTCGTACTTTGTGCATTGCGTTTGTGCCGTGTGTAGGGTGTGGCTGCAAAGCTGTCTTTCAAATACTCAATAACAAAAAAGTATGTGTGGTGCAAGTAAAAAATGTCCCCTGCGTACTGTCTACTCTGGCCTTTAATAGTGTGATTCCCTCTAGCTCCCTTTTGAACTGCGTAAGGGTGGGGGGCTGCTCTAGTATTATGTCACAGGCTGATGACACTAGGGAAGAAGGAGTGGTAACTTACTATACCTGTCAACATTTGAAAATAAGAATTAGGAATTTTTAGCACGGTATGCCTTCGATAATAAGAAATTGCACTTGCAGCGGCAGTGTAACTGGCAATACGCGATAAATCTGTACCAAAAAGCGAATACAAATTCGCTGCTCGATCATGCAGCCATTCAACGCACACAATACACTGTAAGTGAACTCTTAAATCGCAGCACATTATAAAACAAGCTTAACTTGGCTTTAGCACAAAATAAATATTTAAAAAAAATAAAAAAATAAAAATAAAATAATTTTTTGAAAAATCGGAATACTCCGGATTGTCAGGTCCTAAAAATAAATAAACTAGACATATAATACTTGTTTGGAACAAGTATAGGTGGGCTGGTCAACTAACATTTGAGACAAAATAGAGCAAAAATAAGCGACATACTGCTTACAAATTCTTAAAAGACAATATCATGTAGATTCATAACGTGAACTAAATTCACCTTCTATAGGCATAACACGCAAATTATGAAGTTTTTGACATGAGGCCTTTAATCAAAATTTTCACTATGATGAAGTCATCAAAATGAAAAATGGTTATTACTGCGCTTGTAGAGAATTGTTTTAGCTACAACATATCGAAATTTTGAAGAAAATTGATCAATATTTACAGAGATACAATCAATTTTACATAAATATGCTGACGTCATAATATGCAAATTCGTATTTTGAGTTCCAAGGCCATTGTGATGATGTCACGATACACTTAATGGCCAAATGAGACATGAAATCATGTTTCCGACTCATACTCTATCTTAATATGAAAAAAAATTGAGGATCCCGGTGCATTCCAAAGAGCTATAACGGATTTTGTATAGGCATGTTTTTGCCCATATATGCTATGTATTAAAAGACCTTGCGCGCACTGACATTTATCTTGAATTTACGCTCATCTTGTTAATAATGGTCATAAAGAGATAAACATGGAATCAAATTCCTTGAAAAAATATGAGAAATATCATGAAAGAAAAAAAAATGGCGATTCTATGTTTTTTAATGGTGTTAGGCGCGAAAACGCGCGCGCATGCTCGTACGCGCGATTTTTTATAAAATGCTTAAAATGACCTGAAACGTATGCAAAATAAATTTGAGACGATTTTGAGCATTTAATTTTTTTGCGCGCGCACTGACGCGCGGACGTACGCGCACGCGCGCGTTTTTTGACCTGAAATTGACCGGACGGATATTGACCTTGATCATGATAAATATGAATGAGAAATAACTTTTGGTTATGAAGATATGATCATGAGTTGATTTTCAGAAAATTTCACAAAATGGCGCCTAGATGACGTTATCAGTCAAGGTCAAGGTTAAAAACCTTACCGCGTTTTGTCCATATGCCTATACATATGTGTGCTAAATTTCAAGGTATTTGATTGAACCATTTCAAAGTTATCTGGTTAACAAAAAAGTGGGTCAAAATAAGAAAAATAAATAATAAACTAGACATATAATACTTGTTTGGAACAAGTATAGGTGGGCTGGTCAACTAACATTTGAGACAAAATAGAGCAAAAATAAGCGACATACTGCTTACAAATTCTTAAAAGACAATATCATGTAGATTCATAACGTGAACTAAATTCACCTTCTATAGGCATAACACGCAAATTATGAAGTTTTTGACATGAGGCCTTTAATCAAAATTTTCACTATGATGACGTCATCAAAATGAAAAATGGTTATTACTGCGCTTGTAGAGAATTGTCTTAGCTACAACATATCGAAATTTTGAAGAAAATTGATCAATATTTACAGAGATACAATCAATTTTACATAAATATGCTGACGTCATAATATGCAAATTCGTATTTTGAGTTCCAAGGCCATTGTGATGATGTCACGATACACTTAATGGCCAAATGAGACATGGAATCATATTTCCGACTCATACTCTATCTTAATATGAAAAAAAATTGAGGATCCCGGTGCATTCCAAAGAGCTATAACGGATTTTGTATAGGCATGTTTTTGCCCATATATGCTATGTATTAAAAGACCTCGTGCGCACTGACATTTATCTTGAATTTACGCTCATCTTGTTAATAATGGTCATAAAGAGATAAACATGGAATCAAATTCCTTGAAAAAATATGAGAAATATCATGAAAGAAAAAAAAATGGCGATTCTATGTTTTTTAATGGTGTTACGCGCGAAAACGCGCGCGCATGCTCGTACGCGCGATTTTTTATAAACTGCTTAAAATGACCTGAAACGTATGCAAAATAAATTTGAGACGATTTTGAGCATTTAAAAATTTTGCGCGCGCATTGACGCGCGGACGTACGCGCACGCGCGCGTTTTTTGACCTGAAATTAACCGGACTGATATTGACCTTGATCATGATAAATATGAATGAGAAATACCTTTTGGTTATGAAGATATGATCATGAGATGATTTTCAGAAAATTTCACAAAATGGCGCCTAGATGACGTCATCAGTCAAGGTCAAGGTTGAAAACCTAACCATGTCTTGTCCATATGCCTTTACATATGTGTGCCAAATATCAAAGCATTTGATTGAACCATTTCAAAGTTATCTTGCTAACAAAAAAGTGGGTCAAAATAAGAAAAATAAATAAATAATAATAAATAAATAAAGGCAATTTTAACAAAAATATAAGGTGGTCTGTATTAGATACAGCCCACCTGATAAATAATAATAAAGGCAATTTTAACAACATTATAAGGTGGTCTGTATTAGATACAGCCCACCTGATAAATAAATAATAAAGGCGATTTTAACAAAAATATAAGGTGGTCTGTATTAGATACAGCCCACCTGACTAGACATGTAATACTTGTTTGGAACAAGTATAGGTGGGCTGGTCAACTAAAATTTGAGAGAAAATAGAGCAAAAAATAAGCGAGATACTGCTAGAAAAAAACAATGTCATGAAGATTCATGATATTTGTCATACCTTTCAACGTGTGTGTTTGTGTGGAAAATAATGGTGGTGTAAAAATATAAAAGTTCATTCGGCGTACCATACTCCCTTAACCTTTGACATTAGAGCAGCTTGGTTTGTTTGGGTTCGTTGAGCTTGCTGCGCTTACGCTTTTGCATGCTGCATGCGTCACCGGCACCTCGTCGCGCACACAGTGCAGGCCTGCCTTCGATTCAATACACGAAATTACAGACAAGTTCTCGATCGAATGCTGACAAGATTTTCGAGTTGGAGCCTTTCTTCGACCTTTTGTGGATTGTTCTCGTGTTTTCAATTGATGCCCGTTATCCTGCCGACAGTTTAGTGGAAACTGATACTGATAGTGATATTTGGTAAGTTCTAATTTTGTAACAATTATCGTATTTATTTTGGTAAGTTTATATTTTGTAACAATTATTTTAATGGAAAGCGCCACTGCCCAAAGCCAAGTATTGAAGTAAGGTGTTCGATGTTGGTGTGTGTGGAGCTGCGCATGTAGACTGGCATGTATAAAGTCTACATGTTGTATGGAGTATGACTATGAGTATGACTGAGTTCTATAAAACGTAGACTAGACTATATCAATGAAGGTCTACGGTGTTGTCGGGCTAACTCGGCTCAAAGACATCTCGTCTCAGCTGCAAAAATGGTCAATTTTGCAGGTTTTGGGTTAGAGTTAGCGTTTGGTTAGGTTTAATGTAAGAAATTGACAGTTTTTGCAGCTACTGTAGGCAGCTTTGGGCCGAGTTTGCTCGGATTCTAGGTTGGAGTCGGGCTAACTTGGACCAGGGGACAACTTGGCCCAGCTGCAAAAAAAGGTCATTTTTTGCATGTTTAGGTTTAGGGTTAGGGTTAGGGCACTCCAGCAAAGCATAGAGAGTCAATGATAAAGTGTTTTGACCTCTAGCACTGCATGCTTGCTGTGAGGCGGGTATTTTTAGACCCATACACAATATTGCATAGACTGTACACAATCATGTCGATGCAGCTGTAAGCAAAGTTTGACACTAGACTTACAATTTGAATTTTTAAATCATTGCTATTTAGGTGTCATCAATTGTCACTAAAGTACCGATTTTGAGTGAAATCAGTTGAGTTTTGTACAGTGGTGTTTGAAATGTTGAGAATCAAAAGCACAGCTTTTACTACACAGCCAGGATAGTGATGCTCCTATGTGTGGGTTAGGGTTAGAGTTTGGGTAAAATGTCAAAAAATGACCGTTTTTGCAGCTGGGCCGAGTTGTCCCCTGGTCCGAGTTAGCCCGGTTCCTCTAGGTCGTATGTGTGGTGGCTATACAATGTGTTTCCAAAATAAGTTTACATCTAGAAAATTGATAATTATTAAAAAAATTATCTATCAACAGTAAATTATTATACATCTTATGAAAGAGTGTTTTATTCCAAATCATTTGGTACCATTTTTGAGTGGTAGATCTATGTGTTCACACTTGGATGAACAGGAGGCATTGTTTGCAAGAGTGCAAAAATCGACTTGCGCCAAAGTTGCTTAGATCTATGTGATGTTTGAATAAAACAATTGGGATTTGGGTATTAATTCGGTCTTTGCAGATCCAAATAACATCCCTAACAAAATTAATCATGCCACACATGTATTACATATCAAATAACAAATATCAACGAACATTAGTGCGTGTGTGTGGGTGTGTGTGATTTTTTTTGACTCGCACGGTATAGGCTACGGTATGTGTACTTCTACAAAACTGGGTTATGAAACTGAAAGTGTGAAATGTATGGTAAACAATGAAATATTTTAGAAATATGTTTAAAATGGTGCATTTTTACAGAATGTAATTATTTGTGTATTTGCTGTGATACAAGGCAAAATGAGAAACTTAAACGTCTAAACAGTTAATAACTCTGAAGTCTGAACATTTGCAGAATACCTTACCACGGTTTTACGGGGGCACAGATTTAGAACCCACAATTTGACAAATATTAGAAATAGAAAATTAGAAACGACCAATGACCACTACCAGTCTAGTTACAAATTTCTGACGAACACACCACATTCAGCGCTGCAATGACGCACAAAACGGCGTATAATTCAACTTTTCATCCACCAAATGAATACAAACACTTGCATTTAATCTTTAATACCTGTATCACCGTTATCGCAAACAATAAAATCACAATCTATATCTATGGCTAATGTTTGAAGACTAACAATATGGTAGGGTATACTGCAATTACGCCTAGTATAACCTTGATATGTTATAACAGATACCGATATGTATTGTTGTTGTTGTTGGTATTAGTTTAATGGCGTTCATTCAGTATACACCAGTTTACAGTTATGGGCCCCATTTTAATTTACAGGTAAACAAAACATTGACCTTTAGTGGTCAGTGGTTATTTAGTAAATTTAGATTAGTGGTAAATTTAGATAGCGCCCATGCACATATGATGTGAGCACACAGCGCAGGCAGTGTCATCAATGTTTCCAGATGCGCATGTATTGTTGCGTCACTGCCTGCGCTGTGTGCTCACAACATATTTGCATGGGTTTTGCTTAATTTACCCGAGAATTGACCTCTAGAGGTCAGTGGTTTGTTTTCTCGTATGTTTACCAGTTTATTAAAATTGCGCTCATGTCAGCGCATGGCACTGTTGTAACTGTAAACTGGTGTACTGAATAAATATGCCATAGTTTCAGTTTTATAAGAAAATCAGCTATCCATAACTGAATAAAAATTTGTAATGATATAATTCATTAATCAGTACCGTAACCCAATTTATTAGGAGCCTCTGGATGGTTTACAACTTCGTATTTCTGTTTTTTGTTAACGTTTAATCTGGTCAGCCTGGTTTCGATTGCATGGAAATCTAGCTTTGCCCGATTTGAAACAGGCTTCTCGGCTACTCGGCGTGCGTGCGGAGTGGTCTGTATTAAAATATGAATTGAATGGCACATGCTCTCAGGGCTGTCAACTTTGGGAAACTGCTTGGAGGGAGATTTTTTTTTGGAGAAAATATTAGTGCCAAATCCAGCAAAATTAGGGGTGGCGGGAGTCTCCCGCTACATGCTTTTGGGTCGGCGTGAGACTCCCTCCAAATGCGGGAGGGTTGACAGCCCTGTCAGCTCTTTTATAGATGTCGGGTAACTTTTATGCCCTCCAGGCTCTATGCGTTTTGATTTGTAGTGATGAAAGGCATCGATTACTGCATACGTTTACACATGGGAAAAAATAATGTTGAATCATACTAACTATTGAATGTGGTGCCCCATAATCATGCTTTTAACCTACAACATGACTGCAATAATTCAGTTCTGTAATTTTGTGCTGATTCACAGCTCCAAATCATGTAAATATACTGCCGCTGGGTTTTTTCTGTTCTGTCTAGTCACGCATTTTGACGGATTTGTGTTAATGATTTTACATGAGGATTAAGTGTGCTTGCGCGCATGCGTGGCGACCAAAATATAACAGAATGATGACTGGCTTGTTTGGCAGATTCATGTTTTGTATTTTTAAGGAATATTTGTTATCATGGGTAATTTGAAAAGATTGTCTTTACCTGCTATTTAGTAGGTGTCATCAATTGTCACTAAAGAACTTTTGAGTGAACTCAGTGGTGTTTGAAATGTTGAGAATCAGTAGAGGTCATTTAGGCCATTAAAACAGATACACATGTTTAGTTTCCTGCCCGCTTTCTTTTTGGAGGCCGCCTCCCCCTTTTGTTTTTCTTTTTTTTTGTAATTTAATTTTTTAAAGAAAAAAAACATGAAAAACACTGCTAAAATGGATCACTATCTGATTTTACAAATTTAAGAACCTGGCGGCCATCTTGAAAAATAGTTGACTGTCACAGAAAATGTACCATGCCTCCATTTTGAGCAGCCATTTTGAAAAGAAAAAAAAGGGCCCCTGATCACATGCAGAGTGTGCAGCATTTTTTACGTAGGCAAAACCAAGACCGCTCTCATGAGACACTTTTATGGATGCATGCTCGACACTCCAGTTAGCCATCATTTTAATTTCCCCAACCGATCTTTGACATAATTCTATAGGTCCTAGGATCTCTAGGTGACTGTATTGATTTACTAGTTGCAGCAGGGTGAAATATTGGATGAGACCTTGTTCCCCCATTTACTCCTGTGGGCTCACATACCTGCCAACCACCCTGATTTAGGAGGAGTTCCTCCGCATTTTTCATACCAACTCCGAATTCCGAGTGCATGCCTCAAAACTCTGATTTTTTTTAATTTTAAAATATTTTTAAAACAAACGACTGTTGCATAAGACTAAAGCTTAACACAGCACTGATAACCAGATCACGCCGACATCCGCGCTCGCGCCCATAGAAGATATACACAGTGCAGCCCTAACGTGATCGTTAGTTCCGCAGTCATTATCCATGTACTGCATGTACTAGTACATGGAAGCACGTGCGCAAGCTATATCGATAAAGTGTGTGCGGACGTTGTACTAATACATACACTACATGCAGCGTTGTTGCATAGTAACTGCATGCGTATAGCCCACGTGTATTTATATTACATGTGCAGTTGATACACCGTGCATAAACACTGTATACATTGGCGTGTTTTCTTCAATGCTTGTGCGATGACTGCGATCGTGGAAGCTTGTTATTTACCGGACTTCATGGATTTATTTTGGATTACTACTACTATATTCTTCTTCTTCTTTGATTTCTCCATTTTTGAAGGACAAAATGGGTAAGACTCGTGCTGTTCATAATCAGAAGTATAAGAAAGAATACGGGAAACAATTTCCAGTTGCAGAATCAGCACTCGGACTTCAACACGCATTTTGCATTGTGTTTTCGGCCGACTTCAGTATCAACCATGGGGGAATGAATGACATTCAGAAAAATTTACTCCTAATTTCTCTTGTCTCAGGTTGGCAGGTATGGGCTCACCATTCAAGAAGCCAGTGATTAAGTTCATCCTCATCATTCTCTGGTTCTTGCTCTATTTTTTTTGTAGACCAACTGTATGTTTTAAACAAGTTTATTTTTAAGCTTAGCACAGCTTTGATGTAATTTGTTTGTGTGTGGGAAAGCTGTCATTAGAGGTGATTTGGATTTAATACATATTCTTGTTTCTTCTGTTTGTTTTCAGATCTTCCCCTGCTCTGACAACGTGCGGTCAAGTTTGTAAGGCCAGCTATCTGGCTGATGCTTTAGTTCCGTGCAGTATACAAACAGCAAGGAATTGGCTGCACCGTCGCTCATTCTTGAAGTAAGTTGGGAGGGGGAAGGTTTTTTTTATGCCTCTAAAGTTGCCAGGGGGGTGTTTCATAAAGCTTTCGTAAAGTTACGCATGACTTTACGAACGACTTGTATATGAAGTGCCAGATATGATGCCCAAAGTTTTTTCTGATATTTTCAATCAACTCAATTAAATTATGGCAAAAAAAATACTTTGCACTAAAAATGTTTGTTATCATAAAAATGTTAATCTACATCTGCACAGTTCAACTTTAGTTGATGTATTTAATAATGATTGAGCATCCCATTTGGCTTTTCATATACAAGTTGTTTGTAAAGATATGTGTAACTTTATGAACAGCATTATGAAACACCCCCCAGGGGCGATATGTTCTCAGTATGTTCAACATCTCAGTTGTTTGTATGCCCTGGCTTCTCCACTCAGTGTTATTTAGGTTATGCATATGCATGTTCCCAGCAATTCTAACTTTTGAGCAAAAGTCAATACGGGTAGACCTTTTTCTTTTGGTATACAAGCCTTTTTTAGCACCCCCCCCCCCCCTTTTTTTTAGCAAAAGTTCCTTGTGTAAAGTCAGTACTGGTAGATCTTTTTCTTTTGATAGGAGCCGGAGATTTTACAAGCACCCATGGTATCCCTCCATTCATGGAGTGGGGTGGCGGGATGTATGCATGATTAGCTCAAAATTGTGATATCAGATGTTTTTGGCAGATTACTATCAAAATGGAGTTGACAAATTTGTTTAGTGCATGTTAATTGGGGCTTTTTTATATATATAATGTGCAATGGCGGAGCCGTGGAGGCATACACAGTCAGAGATCCATCTAGTTTAGTTTTTTACAATTGCATAATTTGTTTCTTTTCTAATTTACAATTTGGACAGCTACACAAACCATTAAGGAAGTTTGCTCTCTCAGGTCTGAGGTCCTGAAACGGGAGTCTCCATCCAGACTACCAATGATAGATTACCTCTTGTGACCGCCTTTTATCGCATCCATCCACGCCTAGTGTGACCGCCTTTCATCGCATATAACTTCGCCTCTGTTCCATCCTACATGGTACCGTAATCACCACATTCTCCACACTCTCGACCGTCTGCATTATTCACGTAAGCATCCCTTTGTTTACCCCCCCCCCCCCCCCCCCATTCTCAATTTGGCCTTCCTTACTTCCTTCTTATGCCTTCCTCTCTTTCCCCATCCAAATGCCTTCCTATTCAAGGTCTTTATCACTGCTTTGATCAGGCCTCCCCTATTCTTATTTACATTTTTCTTTACCCTCTCCCTTGTCCCATGATATATGACCTATATATATATATTTTTTTTTTTTTTTTGTGTGTTTCCTCTCCATTCCCAGCCAAGTTTGATTGGCCGTTCAAAGCCTCTTTATTGCTCTATGTTTACACCCCCTTCCTTAGCTGTATGCATATGTTTGTATTATGTTTAGTATATAGTATTATGTTTTTTATGTTCCCTCGTCAGTTAGCCTCTGATGAAGTTTCTGCTAGGATAAAAAAGTTAGGCCCTACAATAACTCTCATTAAATTAGATTGATCAGATAAAAATTTGACATAATTTTGTACCTCCTTTATGAAAGCACAATATCGTAGATATACTTCATGTGTGTCTACTTAAGATATAGAAAAGAAGATATCATTTTGAAGGTTGGATAGGTTTTGTTGCATCTTCAATTGTATGTGATAAGGGGAGCTCAACACCAAAGCTATTTTGTAAAACACATATCAATTTTAAGATTGTTTATAGCCTTCTAATATGTTTTCTATAGAGTTTGATAGCAAGTTTTGAGAAAATTGCAATTTATAAACAAGTAGTCAACAATAACTTTCCACAATTTTGTGTTGGGATCATTCAATTCATACTAGTTGTACATACCTTGAAAACTTGTGTCTGAAACAAAAATTGTTCATTTCATAAAATATTCAAACTCATGCAAAATAATATGAATGTTAATGATTTAAATTTTATTTTATATTTATATTTTGTATTACAGATACTGTACATATCAACAGTTGATTGAAGGTTGGAAGTTCCCATCACACTTTGTCATCAAACCAGACAGCTTTCAACCAGAATCTTCCAGGTGTAAAAAAAAAAAGTAAAGTAATACATTAGTAATATGAAATGCATATATTTTGGGTTGTAAATCATTTCTTTATTTTAAAAAAATAATAAAAATACATACAGTTCTGTACATGTACAAAATCACACACTCAAAATAATGTTTATAATTATATGGAAATTACATGTACACTGTAGGTTTAAATGTCACCCTTTATATTTTGCGATTAATTATAGGTTTTGTCGTCAGAATAGAAGATGATGTAAATCATAGCAGGGGGGAAAAAAAGATTACCTTTTTTTTAGGTTGGAGAGGTTTTGTTGCATCCTCAATTCTATGGGTGACAAGGAGGGCTCAACACCAAAGTTATCTTGTAATACACATATCGATTTCAAGATTGCGTAAAGCCTTTCAATATGTTTTTTATAGAGTTTGATAGCAAGTTTTGAGAAAATTGTAATTAATACACAAGTAGTCATTGGTCATTATACAAATGATGCACAGGTTTGAGTGCGTCGGTAGGGATTGTGTGTGTACAAGGAACCTTTGAATGGTTTTAGACCAAATTCAAAGGTAGCGCGTGCACACAATTGCACCGACCCACAAATTAAACCTGTGCATCATCTGTTTTATAAGATGGGACCCCCAAAATTGTCAAAAATACAAAATTTTGTTATTTTACAGATTTATTGGATGCATGGCAAAATCATGCGTCTGGTAATTATAATTATTGGACGCATGATTTTTAAATTTGCATAATTTGTTTGTTGTTACTTAGTGCAATGGATTTAAACAAATGGAGAATGACTTAAGCCTAAACCTTAACAAAATAAAGTCAGGCCTAACTGACCTTTACATGAAACCCAAAAGAAAGTCATTAAATCAATGAAAACTTATTTTGCAAGCTTTTTTGAGTGTTAGAGAGGTGCAATCTAAATTAGAAGAGGTTTGGATCTTGTCCATATCAAGTACAGAAATTGAGGCTTTATGTGTGGTGCTTCCTGGCTTCTCTCGCTTCAGTTTCACCAACACAGTCTCAAGAAATTGAAATTTGTTACGGATATCTTAAGTACAGTGATCCAAAAAGTGGCGTTGTATGCCACAGCGAAGGTACTAAAGTCTAGGTTTACAACTCACTGTCGGTCTATGTACAGAAGCATAGAACTTAGTTTAGAACTATAACAGTTTGTCCAATTCTGGCGTAAAAATGTCTCCTAAATTGACGTTCTTGATTTGTGCAAACTTTTCCAACTTTGAGAATCCATACTTTAATTGAAATTTTCATGCTAGTCACATTTAAATCATCCAACAATTTAGATAATTCTTTTTCTTATAGAAGCTGGAAAATCAAATCGCCGCTGCGATTTCGCCATTTTGTTTGGGATATCGGTGTTATCGATTTCAATATTGCATATATCGTGTTGATATTGCGTGCATCCAGTAAAAATAATTACACGGTAATTGACCAATCAGATTGCAGGGATTCTTTTAACCATCTTATAGTACATTATGTGAATGAATCATAATTGAATGGCCTTTTTTATATTCAATATCAAAACAAAATATTAACATAAACTGATATATATCCAAACAATACTGATGGTTTAAAAAGCATTCCATCTCCTTGTTTATGTCTCATGCATATCTTTTTCTTTTCTTTTCTTTTCTCTGTCTGCAGGTCCTGGATTTTCAGTACGGTATATGTTTTGTGTTCTTTGTATAAAAGACTTCTATACACTCCTTCCATTTTCAGACGTCTTGTTGGACTGAAATATTTTTCACTTCCACTCATTTCACCTCCCCTCTAAGAAGACATTTCCCATAAGCAAAAAAATCATTACATGTTCATTTTTCATAAGAATTTATCACAGCTGTGAGCTCATTTCATCCATTTCACCTCATTTTTTCATGAACGATTCATCCCAATAACGCTTGCAATAAGATCTGAACGAATTGGAAAAGACTTGAAACGAATTGGAAAAAATTTGGAACGAATTGGAAAAGACTTGGAACGAATATTAAATAACTGATTACAATTCCTTAAAAAGTGTAAACGTGTGAATTTCTTTAATTCTTGGTGTAAAAGTGAATGATATTTTGGTATACGAGTTGTTAAGCTTAATGTAAATAAATTAATGATAAAGAGTGAATTTTCTGATATTAAAAAAACAACTTTGGGCTGTGGTGAGTTGCTTTGAATTATAAACTGGTGGAATTTTCAAAGATTGGTGACAAGGTTGTGTGTGTATATTATATAGAACGTTAAAGACAATACAAATATTGCACACAAAAAACGGGAGATTGCATAAGAGACTATAGGAAAAGCGAAACTGACTGTCAAGAAACAGATAATTGAGCATAGTGGTATATTCGAGATTGTAAGAGAGACTAAATAAAGGAGTGAGTCTGATTCATTGAAAAGCGGCAAGATAGTCTTTGTGTAACTTACAGGAACGCAAATAATTTAGCAGAGTTGTTTGATAGAAGAGGCACAGTGTGATTGATTGTTGAGGAAAGAAATTTCAAGAACGTGAAACCAAAAGTGACGTAAAATTTGTTTATAATCGAGTAAACGAGGGGTTTTGTGAGAACGTGAAGATCAAAATAAGCAAAGTGTGCTTAAGTACATATAAAAAAGAGTGACGGTGAGATAAACCTGATTACTAAAGTTCCGAGTATATGCACGAATGTATGTAAGCCTATGTTATAATCATTAAAAGAAAACGCATTATATATTGAAGAACTATATATCATATAGATATAAGCCAAGAGATTGCATTTTTTCCGTCTAAATTATATACGTGAAGTTCTGAGCCAAATCGTATCAATTTGTACGGCTAATCATTAAAACCATGTTGGAAACGGACACATCACTTGGACCGAATAGTAACACGTATATCATGAAAGGCAATGGGGATTGTTGCGTCTGTGGCCTAGATATTCAAGAGAATGAGAACAAAACAACCTGTGAAACATGCTTGAACCATTACCATGTGCCATGTATGGGATTACCTTCTGCAGAAGAGTTGACCAATGCTCAAGTAGTATGGATATGTTGCTATTGTGGTAACAACAATTTGTCTAAGCGCTTATACGACCAATTTGGTATCCCTATTGACGTAAACATGTACGAACATCTAACGAAAGACAATAATGATAATGACCACGCAGCACAGCCAAGTCCTATAACTCGTGCACAAGACAAGAGAAACAAATCTTCATCAAGCGGGAAAAAGCATATTCCTCGGGGCAAGAAAAGACTACTTTCGCCAAACCAATCAACCACAAAGAAAAGGAAATCTGATGAATGTCAGAATAGTAACAGAATCGAAGATAATGATTGCCAATCGTGTACAAGTGACATTAAAACGACATTCACAAGAACTACATTTAAGAAGAGAACCAATTATGATCGAACTGATGTAACTGCTGATGATAATGCCGAAATTTGGAGAACGGTAAAGACAAGGAGAACTAAGCCGCTTAATGAAAGAGGTGTGTCCCGTAAAGCAACGAATGCGAATAATGACCCATATTCTAGCATGGACAAAGGCAAAGGTCGAGAGAAAGGTGTCACGTACATTGGGAAAGCAATGGCATACTTGTACACAAGATCAACAAGAAGAAAACAAAAATCAAATTTGAAGCAATCTCAAAATGGAAAAAATAAAGACCTTGCCAACGACTCAACAGAAAAGAACATCACCACCAATGAGAACGACCTTGCCAACGACAAAACAGGAAAACACTCCACCAAAGAAAACGAAGATAACAATAGTAATAGAGTTTTTGTAAAGAGTTTGAGCACTCCTGTAAAAGAGAATGAACAAGAAAGTCAAATATCTTCCGACCATAGTTATCAAATTGGTGTGATGGCTACACTTTTGTCTAAGAACAACGACATGAGCAAATGGACCTCTTCAAATCTTGATACTATCGTGACATGTGCTAAAGACGCTGATATACCGGATGATCCACGTGAATCGGCCAACAATCCTAGTGGAAAGATAATTCATGCCTTTGACAAATGTTTTGAGTTAGAAATTTGTGAATCCCACACCGGTCCTCTTATACAAGAACACACTGAAACAAATGTACCCTCTGGTAAAGTTCCGTTGATCAATGCCCTACAAGATGCACTAGATACACAACAAAAGTCAGATGGATGCCTAGTCGAATTTAACGAACATACTTTTGTTATAATGCCTCATACCACTGGATATTATATCTTTGACACACATGCACAAAAAGAAATAGGTGGACGACACATGTTGATGCACACGAACACATGGACAGGTGCTTACGCATTTTGTTTACAATTGGCACATATAACGAATCTTCCAAATAGTGTAGCATACAGACTCATCCAAGTGAAAGTACATGACCCTCAACAGGACAATATATCGCAATGTTCGAAGGACACAAACAAAGATGACGACAGTGAAACTGTACAAAAGAACACACTTGCATCTACAAGTAATCTAATTGAAGAAGGCATAACCAACAACCCACCACAATGTCCCAAACAATTATCCACAGTGACATCAAATACAAATGAAAACCGCCCCATCGTTGATTCTCCAAAGATTAAAATCCCCACAGAAAGCATCGATGAAGAACAGGTATTTGCAGATGATAAGTCAAACCACCCGCAACAGCTAGAAGAGGGAAAAGAAAAGAGTGAAATCAATACTTTCAATGAACAATCCGAAGACAAAGCATTTGAAAGCACTTCCAACAAATCGAATGGGAAACGGAAACGGAATATCCTTGAGAATGAGACAGAATTTACATCAGACAGCAAGAAAATCACACAAACAAGCATTTCTGGAACTCGTAAGAATAAAGCAGAGTCCTCTCAGGATTCATCGCTCGATTTAAAGTTGGATGAACCAAACGTGACGGAAATGAGCACTACGAAAATAGAAAAGGATGTAACAAGTTTGACTACAGGCATATTTGATGAAGACCCTGATGACTTGATAATACTAGGAGAAATACAAAAGTCTGTCTTGCACTTTTCACCTGTGAATGAAATGAAGAAGAAAGAATATTGCACAAAGTTAAACATTCAAAAGATCACACCCACTTCTGATAATGAAGGTCAAACATGTCAACCTATTGAACATCCATGTACAATCAAACATGTAACGGGTGATGGAAATTGCTTCTTTCGTGCCATATCATTTTGTGTATCAGGAAACGAGAACAACCACTTACTTGTGAGAAAAGCTATTGTTGTTCATCTTTTGAAAAACAAGAACAGATTTGAGACACGTTTGAGAGATGGTTTTGCTAACGTTTCAGATTACGTGACAAAGAGCAAAGTATTTCAAAGGGGTACCTGGGCTACCGAAATGGAGATTATGGTTTTGGCAAATTTGATTGAAACTGATATATACATATATGACGAGCAGAACACTAAATGGAGTATATTTTCGGGCAAGGATGTACAACTTGGAAAGGTTACCTCTGACAAAGGAATTTACTTGAGAAATACACAACGTATACATTACGATGTTGTTTTGTCAGTACAATCATTTCACTGCGATAATCCCAACGAACAGCACAATGGAACTGAAAAGGAGAACACACTTGCATCTGATGCTCCACAATATCAAGAGAAATACACTACAAGCACACCACTATGTCCTAAAGAATTATCCAAAATGGCATCAAAAAATGATAGTGATAATATAAACATTCCCATCAATGGTTTGCAAACAGTTGAGGCTCCCAAAAAAAGCATCCATGTAGTTTCAGTGACCGATGAAAATGAAAAGAAAATTGGATCGTCCGTTGCTCCAAAAGTATCTATGTTAATTAGACAAAAGACATCGAATGTTTGTGAGACTTCTGAAAGAAAAGGCATGAAACAAACGAGTAAAACAAACAAGGTGGACAAAGCCTATAAGCAAAAGTGTCATGAAAGTCGTAGAACAAATGACCCATCCCAGTTTCAGAAAAAAATACGCACAGAATACCAATTCAATCCTATATCCTATGAGAATGCCAGTCCTACGGATAAAACCCAGTCAAACGAACATAACAAAACGGGTACGAAGGTAAATTTACAAAAAACGATTATTGCTCAGGGAACGTTCAATCAGGGCCATCCAAGATTTGGCAATTCAAGCGGAAAACAATGTGTTTGTAATTCTTTAATTGCAGTGTTAAACAGCAAGTCTAAGAAAGCCAACCAATGGAAGAGTTGTGATCTAGATCGAATTTTGACAATAGGTGATAATTTGTATACCAATATAAGGAAAAGCACTATAGTCACAACGGATTACTTAGCCATGAATCAATTACCTACGGAATTGGATGGATACGATGACTGGAATGACTATTTTACGATTGTATACCACGAAACAATTCTAGGACAGTTATTTGAAGTTCAATCGCATAATAAAGAACTTGGTTTTGTGACATTAGAACAGGCATTCGAACAACAACTGTGTAAGACTTGTGATGCTCATTTTGTGACTTTCGCCAACAACACATTTGTAGTTATAACAGGACATGAGGGGTATTTTATATTTGATTCGCATTCTAGAAGCAATCGAGGCTTTTTAAGTGAAAATGGGTACAGCATCTTACTTCATACACCAAGCTGGCAAGGGGTTCACAAACATTGTATGACATTAGCAAAGACATTGAGTTGTCATATGAACCATTATTTTGAAGTAACTGGTATATCAGTACAAGCAATATCCGGTAAGAATGAGACATTAACCGGATTTCCTATATTACAAGGCATCCCTACTTGTCAGAATATGTCCTCAACTACGCAATATAGCACAACGTCTCAATGCCCAACACATTCTGATGAAAAGAAACGGCAATATGAAGCAACAAGTCCAAATTCAAAAAAGGAACACAGTATTGAGCTTACTCAAGAAACGACTGATGATTTGCACAAAACGAGTAAACCTAAACTTCCCGATGCACATGACTACAATGGCCAACTATTGTCATTAAAGAATGTAAGGGTTGAATTGAGAAAATTACAAGAAACGGAATTTGGAGACCATTGTTTTGCCAATAAAACGGAAACGACTGTGACAATAGACAGCTCTGTAGATGAAAACTTAAAACACTCTAAAGTAGAAGATGGAAAAAACAAAAAAAGGATCACCAGTTTGGAAAAAGATGCAAAAGTCAAATCAATTGAAAGCGTTTCCAAGAAATCGAATGGAAAACGAAAATGGAATAAACTTGAAAATGGAGCTCAACCTAGTTTTGACCGCAAAAAACTCAGACGAACGTCACAAAGGAACAATTCTAGAAATCATGATTACCAAGCAGAATCCAATCGGGATTTGACTGATTCAAAATTGAATGAACCAAAGGTCACCACAAGAGCCAGTGCTAGAAAAGAAAAAGAGATTAACATGAATCCTGAAGGAACAAAAAAGAAACGAAAGAAAAAAAAGAGTTATGGTCAAAGGAACAAACAGAGCAGAGAGATCATGAGGGAAAAACGAGCTACAGCAAACAAACAAACTAGTATCAAGAAGGAAGAAAAACGTTTACAAAGTACAATAGCTCGCAAAGCAAGGAAATCATATGCAATGAAGGTTAGATATGCGAATGATATAGCTTACAAAACAAAACGAATTCTGAGCGCAAAGATTGTACAAAACCAAAAGTATCACGACAGATATTTCTTTGAAATAAACAAAGACACCAATGGAAAACGAAAGCAAAATAAAACTCATATATGTGGTGAAACTTTTAGGAACAGGCATCTTAATGCAATGAAAGAAAAATACCACTCTGACTTAGAGTATAAAACCAGAAAAATCAAAATCGTTAAAGAAAAATATTTGTCAAATGAAAGGTTCAAGGAAAAAGTTAAATCAACATCAAGAATTCGGTACACAAATCTACAATTTAAAAGTGAACATAAAGCAAACATGAAAAATAGAATGCAAAAAAAATATGCCAATCCTCATTTCAGACAGCAGCACAATGCAACCATTAGAAAAAGATATGCCAATCTTCATTTCAGACAACAGCACAAGGCAACAATGGGAAATGTCATGAAAAGGAGATATACCAATCCGCATTTCAGACAACAGCACAAGACATTAATGAAGAGTGTGTCGAAAAACAACTATACCAATACAGAATTCAAACAAAAAAGGTCAATGTCCTTAAAAATGAAATATCGGAGAATTGATAAGTACAGGCAAAATGTACTCAAACGTAATTTGAAAAGAGCTGAACTTAATAAACTGAAAATGACCGATTTACATAATGTAATAAAGCACTTTCGACAAATTACTTGTGGTGGACCAGAATATGTGTGCTCTGTGTGTTTCAAGCTTCTTTTCAAAAGCCAGGTAATGAAATGTATTAAAAGCAAATATATGGACACTTCATGTATCAGTGACAAATATTTGCATGTCTGTAATTCACAATGCACTTTAATATGTGACATAGCAAAATCTGATAGATCATTTTTATGGATTTGTTTCACCTGCCACAACAAATTACGAGCTGGAAAACTACCTGCAGAAGCAAATATAAACAATCTACAACTACATGATATCCCGGAAGAAATTGCTCAGTTAAATAATTTAGAACAGCATTTAATTGGATTGCATATCCCTTTCATGAAATTAATGGCTTTGCCAAAAGGTGCTCAAAACGGAGTGCATGGTCCAGTTGTGTGTGTACCTTCAAACACAAATGAAACAGTGGAAATGTTGCCTAGACCAGAGACCGAAGACCAAACGATTCGTGTTAAATTGAAAAGAAAATTGTCATACAAAAGCTATTACAAATACAAGTATGTGAATAAATCTAAAGTGTTGGATGCACTACAGTACTTGAAAGAAAACAATAAGTGGTATTTTGATGTCACCATTGATAACGATTGGGAAAATTCCTTTTCACAGAATAATGACATACACAAAAACGATGATGAAATAGAAGACTCAGCAGTTGATGAACACATCTTGCCAAAAGATCCAAACCCTGAAGAAAACAATCCTATCGACAGTTTACATGGTCAACCATTGCACACAAACGATGTTGAAGATGATTCGGAAGAGCGGTTATGTGGGATACAGTTAGATACATGTTTACAACCAGCAAATATTGGGCAGGACATTTTAGATCAATGTTTTGATGAAATACTTTGTTGTGCTCCTTGTGAAGGAAACAGTCCTGTATCAATACTGAAAGATGAAAGCAATGAAGCAAAATGCTTTCCGTCATTATTTCCAAAGGGTCAGCCAACATTCCATGATGTTAGAAGTGAAAACATAACCTTGGGTCGTTATTTGCAAAATAGATTGATGCATGTGGATAACAGATTTGCTCAAAACACTGATTACATCTTTTATGCCCAGTATATCTATGAAATACAGCAAGTTTTGTCACAGGTTTCTATTGCATTAAGACAGAGTTCAAACAAGAAGGATGATTTCTCTTTTATCACTGCATCCGATTTTAAAAATGTGGATAAAGTTTATGAAATACTAAAAGCGGACAAGGGGTACAGATTCTTGAAACAAATTCGTGGCACACCCCCATACTGGCAAAATGCACAGAAAAATGTTCTAGCAATGGTTCGACAACTTGGTAAACCAACCTGGTTCGGTTCATTTTCTTCAGCTGATATGAGATGGCCTGAAATAATGAATACACTACTCAGACAAACGGGCGATGCAAGAAAGATAAACGATTTAGATTGGGCAGACAAATGCAATCTTCTAAAATCAAACCCAGTTACTGTTGCTAGAATGTTTGATAAGCGATTTCACACTTTTTTGAAAAAAGTTATTTTATCACCATCTAAACCCATTGGTAACGTCATAGATTACTTTTACCGTATTGAATTTCAACAAAGGGGATCACCTCATGTTCATATTTTGATATGGATTGAAAATGCACCGATATTAGGAGTTGATAAAGATGAGAATGTTGTACAGTTCATTGATAAGTACATTTCATGCGAGAAGCCTACAGAAAAGGAAGATCCAGAACTACATGAAATTGTTTCACACGTCCAGAGCCACAGTAAGAAACATTCTAAATCATGTAAAAAGAAGGGAACGACGTGCAGATTTAATTTTCCAAGACCAATATCCAAAAGAACGTTTATCACGAAACCAGTCGTGGGTGGTGAAGATAAAGATATCGAAACCGATCAAAAGAATGCCAAAGAATTGTTGGAATCTGTAAAAAACGAATTAGCAAACGAAACCAACTATGAAAGTACAACTGACCTTTTTGAAAAACTTGGTATTACCCAAAAACAATTTGAGAAAGCATATGCTGAATTAGCATCCCAAGAAAGTATAATCCTCAGAAGACAACCACAAGATGTCTGGATAAATCAATTTAATCCACACTTACTTAGATGCTGGAATGCTAACATGGATTTGCAATATGTTTCAAATGTATTTGCCTGTGTTTGTTATGTTGTATCTTACTTGTCAAAAGCTGAAAGAGAGGTGGGAATGCTATTGAATCATACACTATCAGAAATAAAAGAAGGAAATAATGATGCAAAGCAAAGCATGAAGAAACTTGGTCAAGCGTATATGCATAACCGTGAAGTATCAGCACAGGAAAGTGTCTATCGTGTTTGCTCTCTGAGACTAAAGGAATGCTCAAGGAAAGTTGAATATATACCTGTTGGACCTGACCCTATTCGAATTTCTTTACCTCTTAAAATAATACAAAACCGAACAGATGATGACGAGGAGAATATTTGGATGACAAGCAAGGTTGATAGATACAAAGCTCGACCAGATGGCTCCAAATTTGACAATATGTGCCTTGCTTCTTTTTGTTCTGAATACAGAATTTTAACAGCTTCTCAGATGGACGCTTCACGTTGTAAAAAAAACAAATATGTATTTGAATTAAAACAAAATCTAGGATACATTCAGAAAAGAACACGTTCAGATGATGCAGTTATACGATATCCCCGGTTCAATCCTAAAATATCGCCTGAAAATTACAATTTAAGCCTATTACAACTGTTCCTGCCCTATCGCACACAAGAGCAATTAAAACCTCCAAGATTCCAGACCTATGAACATTTTATTCAGAGAGGTTATGTTAACATATCTGGGAAAAAACTGGAAAAAGTGAGCTCGATTGTAGGTAAAAACCGTGACAAATTTGAAAAGAATGCCGATGCCATTGACGAAGCAAAAGAGTTTTTATGCAAAATTGGACCACAAGAAAATGCTTGGGCTCTTTTATGTCCTGAAAATGAAGCGGAAAGACTTGAATATCCCAAAGAAGATGTAGACATTGAAGATTTTGAGGCCGATCGTGATATTCCTGATTTAAAATCTACCAAAACAAAAAATGACCAAAGTGTTGAACTTCGATCTTCAAAAATTTCTAGACATCAAGGTCATTCTTTGATCAGAACCTTGAATGAAAAGCAAAAAATAGTTTTCTACAACATCAGACAATGGTGTCTTAACAAGGTAAATGGAGAAAAGAGTGAACCATTTCATATTTTAGTTACTGGTGGTGCTGGGACTGGAAAGAGTCATTTAGTAAAATGCATCGATTATGAAGGAACACGAATTCTAGGCCGAATGTTGCATAACCCAGATGATATACCGATACTTAAGATTGCCCCAACTGGTGTAGCTGCATTCAACATTAACGGTTTTACCATACACAGTGCACTTTCTATTCCAATCAATATACAATTACCTTACCAGCCGTTAGGTGAAGAGAAAATAAGTGCCCTTCGAAATAAACTGGCGCACATACAAATTATAATTATAGACGAAATATCAATGGTACATCAAAAGTTAATGTGTTATATCCATGGTCGCTTAAGACAAATCAAACAATCACGAAACCAAATTGCATTTGGTGGTATCTCTGTTATAGCTGTTGGCGACTTCTATCAACTACCTCCTGTTTTTGGTACGCCCTTATATAAAGACACTCTTGAAGGTGCAATATGGATAGATAATTTCAAAAAAGTGGAGCTTGACGATATAATGAGGCAAAAAGATGATTCAAAATTTGCACTCCTTCTAAATAAATTACGTGTAAAATCCAAAGAGGACAAACTGTGTGATGAAGATAAAAAAACACTTCAATCCCGTGAAACAGGCGAAGTTTGTGAAAATGTTCTCCATATCTATTCCACTAACAAACAAGTACAAGGCTGGAACAAACAGGTATTACATAAGAAATGCACAGGTATCGTTTGTATTCAGGCTGAAGATACCCAAAATACGTCAAAGGATAGGACTCAAGTACGTGACAAGCCATTAGCAAAATTGAAAAGTTCATTAGCACCTTATTTATGGATTGCAGTTAAAGCAAGGGTTATGTTGACGAAGAACATTGACGTTGAAAAAGGCTTAACCAACGGATGTTTTGGCAATGTGGTCGAGATAGTGATGGACAGCACCAACTCTAAACCAGTGTGTATCAAAGTGGAATTTGACAAATCTGATATTGGTATTTACGCTATCGAAAAGGATCAAGAATCGGTAAAAAAATATGTTAGGCAACAATTCCCACTGAAACTTGCATATGCATGCACAATTCACAAAGTACAAGGTATGTCATTAGACAAAGCTGTTGTCTCGTTGAAAAACATGTTTGAATGTGGCCAAGCTTATGTCGGTCTAAGTCGTGTTACATCATTATCTGGACTCGTCGTTCAAGACTTTCATGAAGATCGTATATACTGTAACCCTGAAATAAAAGAAAGCCTTGAAAATATGCATTCATTCATACAACCACCTATAGCTACTGATGTTAATAGCGATCACAACATTTCCATAATTCTCCACAATGTACAAGGATTGAAACAACATTATAGCGATTTGAAATGCAATACTGAATTCTCCAATGCAGATTTGATATGTTTGACAGAGACATGGCTAAATAACGAAGATGACATAATTGATACACTTTTAGATGATTTTAAATTCTACCATCAGCCGAGATATCTTTCATATTGTGCTACCAATCAACTTAGAGAGCAGTCACATGGGGGTGTTGCAATATACACTAAAATAAAAGTTTCAAGTAGATTGAACATAGCTGTCGACAACCTAGAATCTATTGCAATTATCATAACCAATCCCGTCTCTTTCGTTATTTCAGTTATATATCGACCGCCATCGTACAGCATTAAACAGTTTTGCAAATGCTTACTCAATTATCTCAATGAATTGCACAAAATAAGTACCAGATGCATAGTGACGGGTGATTTCAACGAAGATTTAATGAAACACAATTCGCAGGTAAACAAACTAATGTGTGATAATGGTTACAAACAATATGTTTCTAAACCCACGACAGAGAATGGTACATTGATCGATCATGTTTACAGCAAAGGACTAGATATATTAGAAGCAGACGTGATTCCTATTTATTACAGTTACCACGAAGCTATTAGGATTATATTGTAAATGTTATGTGCAGATATAAGAGCTTGATCATTTGTTGTCATTTACTCAGTTTATTGATAATATAAAAGAACACCCAATGGAAAACAAAAAAAGCCAGAAGCCCCCAAAATGATTATTTTCCCCCTAGTTACACATTTAAAATCATTAATACAACAAGTATATAACACAGTATATGATTGCTTAGTTCCTGTCATTCAAATTGTACCCACCCAAGTTTAATTTGCGGGAACAGTATTAACAAATTGATGTATTTTGTGATAAGTTTGTTAATCACCATGAATCTTGATATTGTTTTATTGTAAATGCAATCGCAATGCTGTCGATTAAGCCTACCACTACTCTTTTCTTTACAAAATATGTTATTAATCGCGGATATATCTTGGATATATATATTTTGAAATAGGATTTTTTTTTTTTGGTAAAAAAAAAAAATCCGTACAGCCAGGACCAGACACGCATTGTGTGCCTGGTTCAGAAACGGATTTTTTTTTCTTCTCTTCTAATTAGATGGTGATAGCTTTCAATGGGTATTATCCCCGATAATAATTGCCTAAATAAGGGAATGGTTGTTTTATTTGTTTAGCTTAATTATTGCACCCTGGCTGCTGATGAAGAGTGCAGTAATTAACACACGAACATATCTCATGCCATGCTTAACATGTCTGAAAACATGTATGGGGAGAAAATTAAAATCACAGAAATGTTGTGTACAAACAAATGAAGAGCTGCTCATCAGTGACATCCCTCACAGATGCAAATTTGTATTTACACTCTAAACTTTCACAAGGAATAATTTTTTTATTATGTGTACGACTTTTTTAAAATGTTCACTTATCTGCATTTCTAATTTTTCTACTTTCATACAAAGCAACAAAATATGAGGTGGACTTGCCCTTTAATGGCCAAATGAGACATACATTCATATCTCCGACTCATACTCTATCCAAATATGAAAAACATTGAGGGTCCCGGTGCATCCCAAAGAACTATAATGGATTTTGTATAGGCATGTTTTGCCCATTTGCTAAGTATTACAAGAGCTCGCGCGCACGGACATTTATCTTGAATGGACGCTCATCTTGTTATTAATGGTCTTAAAGAAATAACATGGTATCAAATTGTTCACGCAACTTACGAAATGGATCAAGTGAAAATAGTGTAATAATAAATATAGAGGGGTGTTTATTACATTATTTGCGATTCTACGTGTTTTAATATTCAAAGGAACGGTACAGTGAAAGGTCAAAAAGACAAAAAAAGTGAATACAAAAATTGCTGGGAGACGCCCGGACTCGAACCAGGGGTCTCGAGGTCGGAAGTCAAGTACGTTACCGATATACCAAAACATTTCCCATAGAGATTACACGTACACGGAAAATAGAATTCTCAAATCCCACTTTGCACGTGAAATATGAGCATGATCCCGGCATCTGATCGAAAAATAAAGGGCACACTTGTGATAGCTTATTGTCTCAGCTACAACATACTCAAAGCTCAAAGAAAACGAAAATATAACGACGGAGATATAGCTCGCGAAAGACGGGAATGTAGAATCCAGTTTTGAGAAAAAGTCATGTCCCATAGAGAATACACGCAAAATGTGAAAAATTGACATGCCTCCTTTAATCGCAAAAATACGCCATGATGCCTTTGTCAAAATGAAAAATTGTGACGACTGCATTTGCAGAAAATTGTCTCAGCTAGAACATGGCAAAATTTGGAAGAAAATCGATCAATATTTACAGAGATACAATCAATTTCCCATAAATATGCTGACGTCATAATATGCAAATTCGTATTTTGAGTTCCAAGGCCATTATGACGACGTTTTGATACTTGTGATGGCCAAATGAGACATGATTTCATATCTCCGACTCATACTCTATCCAAATATGAAAACAAAATTGAGGTTTCTGGTTTATCCAAAGGAGCTATAATGGAATTGGTATAGGCAAGTTTTTGCCCATATATGCTATGTATTACAAGAGCTCGCGCGCACGGACATTTATCTTGAATGGACGCTCATCTTGTTATTAATGGTCATAAAGAGATAAACATGGTATCAAATTGTTAAAAAAAATATGAGAAATATCATGAAAGAAAAAAAATGGCGATTCTATGTTGTGTAATGGTGTTACGCGCGAAAACGCGCGCGCATGCTCGTACGCGCGATTTTTTATCAAATGCTTAAAATGACCTAAAACGTATGCAAAATAAATTTGAGACGATTTTGAGCATTTAAAAAATTTGCGCGCGCATTGACGCGCGGACGTACGCGCACGCGCGCGTTTTTTGACCTGAAATTGACCGGACTGATATTGACCTTGATCATGATAAATATGAATGAGAAATAACCTTTGGTTATGAAGATATGATCAAGAGTTTATTTTCAGAAAATTTCACAAAATGGCGCCTAGATGACGTAATCAGTCAAGGTCAAGATTAAAAACCTTACCTTGCTTTGTTCATATGCCTATACATATGTGTGCCAAATTTCAAGTTATTTGATTGAGCCATTGTCAAGTTATCTTGCTAACAAAAAAGTGGGTCAAAATAAGAAAAATAAAATATAATACTTGTTTGGAACAAGTATAGGTGGGCTGGTCAACTAAAATTTGAGACAAAATAGAGCAAAAATAAGCGACATACTGCTTACAAATTCTTAAAAGACAATATCATGTAGATTCATAACGTGAACTAAATTCACCTTCTATAGGCATAACACGCAAATTATGAAGTTTTTGACATGAGGCCTTTAACCAAAATTTTCACTATGATGACGTCATCAAAATGAAAAATGGTTATTACTGCGCTTGTAGACAATTGTCTTAGCTACAACATATCGAAATTTTGAAGAAAATTGATCAACATTTACAGAGATAAAATAAATTTTACATAAATATGCTGACGTCATAATATGCAAATTCGTATTTTAAGTTCCAAGGCCATTGTGATGATGTCACGATACACTTAATGGCCAAATGAGACATGAAATCATATTTCCGACTCATACTCTATCTAAATATGAAAAAAAATTGAGGATCCCGGTACATTTCAAAGAGCTATAACGGATTTTGTATAGGCATGTTTTTGCCCATATATGCTATGTATTAAAAGAGCTCTCGCGCACTGACATTTATCTTGAATTTACGCTCATCTTGTTCATAATGGTCATAAAGAGATAAACATGGTATCAAATTCCTTGAAAAAATATGAGAAATATCATGAAAGAAAAAAAAATGGCGATTCTATGTTTTGTAATGGTGTTACGCGCGAAAACGCGCGCGCATGCTCATACGCGCGATTTTTTATAAAATGCTTAAAATGACCTGAAACGTATGCAAAATAAATTTGAGACGATTTTGAGCATTTAAAATTTTTGCGCGCGCACTGACGCGCGGACGTGCGCGCACGCGCGCGTTTTTTGACCTGAAATTGACCGGACTGATATTGACCTTAATCATGATAAATATGAATGAGAAATACTTTTTGGTTATGAAGATATGATCATAAGATGATTTTCAGAAAATTTCACAAAATGGCGCCTAGATGACGTCATCAGTCAAGGTCAAGGTTGAAAACCTTACTGTGTTTTGTCCATATGCCTATACATATGTGTGCCAAATATCAAAGCATTTGATTGAACCATTTCAAAGTAATTTTGCTAACAAAAAAGTGGGTCAAAATAAGAAAAATAAATAATAAATAAAGGCAATTTTAACAAAAATATAAGGTGGTCTGTATTAGATACAGCCCACCTGAAAAGGAATATTCCAGATTATTCGTAAGGGTTGGCAGGTATGACTTACTGGTACATCTTCAAACACTTCAGGTTGGAGGTCTACTAGCTTTCCTACCGGTACTTCTGATCGGGGATCATCATTCTCTACTATCTCAGCTATAGTACCGCTCTTAAGCCGTCTTCTCACTTGGTTCTCATCCACACTCAGATCGTAATCCAGTTCTTCATACGAATCCCCTGCAACCAGCATTGAATGTTGACTGCAAGAAAAAGACAAGACCAATATGTGATTCTTTGTTTTAACCTGTTGACTACTGAATTATCTAATTCTCATAGACTTAACGCAGGGTTAACGCAGGGACCACCAGGGCCCTGTTGCATAAAACTTACCATTGATGGTAACTTTGCCATCAATGGCAACTACCATGGTAACAGGGCTCAACAGCCAATCAGAATTAAGGTTTTCATGGTAGTTACCATTGATGGCAAAGTTACCATCAATGGTAAGTTTTGTGCAACAGGGCCCAGGTTCCAGTAAGCAATGGGTTAATCCTTCTAGAGTAATGTCCAGAGTTGTCAGTCGGGAGTGATTTTTCGGCCGATATACTGTACATCATACATGTATGCAATGCAACATCATCTTAAAATCATTTTGCAAAAGTTCATAGCATATCACAAATCACACACAAGCAGCACATACCAAGGTCACACACTAACACAACCACCTTCTCTTTGTATATTTCCTTATTTTATTTTTTAATTCTAAGCCGAGCGCTGGTTGCAGGGCCCGCTGCACTTATGCACAAAGTGAAAAGGCTTCGTCAAGACCGTAGCGCGCACTGGCAATATGATGAAATTCAATACACTGAAAATGATCAAAATGTTTGTTTTTAGCACGAAAATGGCACAATCGGCTGATTTTAACAATGTTCATGTGTAAATATCACATGTACCTACACATTCTCTGTCTGCGTTTATGAGGACGATCCTCATTCTCGGACCAGCGCTGACGAAGAATCACCCTTTTCCCCCCATCAAAGACTTCAATTTGTTCAAATTATAATTTGGACATGGTTGGACGGCTGCCCAGCGGAGTCAAAAACATTGTAAGTCAAAATTGTAATTACTTCCTCTTTACATTTCGTAAAATTGTGACCCAAACCCGGTGTTTGAATCATTTTCATTTGCGACCTCTGGAGCTCCCTGGAGATACGCAATACCCTACTCACGGGACTACACCCAGCTGCTTGGCTTGAAGTTGAACAAATCGAAAAGGAAACTCAACATAAAATCAATCTACCACACACACCAAAAAATCATCGTTATTTAAAGGAAATATTTTTAAAGACATCTTCCTCATAATTATAGTACCTTGCACCTGGTTCCTCTCCTTGTAAAACGACTGTTTCCTCCCCGTCTGCAGACGCTGCCTTGGCCATTTTTTTCTACTTTCACAATGAAGTTGACGACTAGTACTAACTTACGCGTAGGTAGCTATGGTGTAGTCGAGAAAGCCAAACATTCAGCAAAATTTGAAAAAATATTGTCAATGAAAAAATTTTCAGAGAAGCCAGCGATTTTCGCTACTAGTATTCCTCGGCCAAAAACATATTCACTAGCGTATAAACAAGGGATATAATTAGAGTAGTTTTCAATCTAATTTTTCTTCGAGGTTGCAACGTGATGACCTCACTATCAAGGGAGATATGATGAAGCCAGAATGGAGAAATTCAGTTCAGTTCATCAGTTTGTCTTTATTT
This sequence comes from Strongylocentrotus droebachiensis, assembly GCA_035222895.1. NCBI lineage: Eukaryota > Metazoa > Echinodermata > Echinoidea > Camarodonta > Strongylocentrotidae > Strongylocentrotus > Strongylocentrotus droebachiensis. The sequence continues at coordinate 136,027 of JAVYIG010001550.1, read as the reverse complement.
TCACTCTCAATAAAACCAACATACATACTAGTCTATATAACAAACAATAAAAAACAAAGCATCATAAATGGAAAACATTACAGAGCAATAATATAAGACAAAAACAAATTATGAGAAAGAGGGGTCAACAACATAAAGCATATAGCTTCATAGTACGTTGACCCCAGAATTAACAATACAGACATAATAATCAACAAACTCGCGTTGTCAGTAGTCGTATTTTTTATTTACTTATTTCGTTTTATTTCAACAGGATAGCCCCATCAGTAGTTAAGATACTGTTATACTAATAATTGGGGGCCCTGCATTACATAAAAATACGTGATTATAAAGACATACATATACATGAAGCCATCACTATATATGGTGAATAGTAAACAAGATATATCAGAAAGAATGCAAATACAATTTTGAATTAAATGTAAACTCAGCACGGTAAAAAAAAAATCAAGAAAATCATTTTTTTTTTAATTTGAAAACGAATCCTTGTAGTCACAGAGTGTTTAAACATAAGAATACATAATTTGTAGTATGTAGAATAATTTTAAGAAATACAGTAATCTTTGTGACAGACTCCCTATTTGTGTGTACTATGTTTTGTGTTTTATTTACATTTTTCTCAAATACCTTGTGTGTAAAAGGACTGCTTGGTTTGGGCATTACGTACTTCATTAGTTAAGAGAGGTTGTTCCAGATAATTGCACCTTTAAAAGAAAAGGCCCTTCTACCATTTTCAGTGTTAACTTTTTGGATGACTATACTCCACGAGTATCAGAGATATCTATTGCTATAACGATGTGTTGCTGCAGACTGAGTAAACATATCTTGCAGATATGAGGGGGAAGTACCGTTCACAATAATATATCAAACATAAGTTTACATTTCTGAAATTGCCAACGTTTTTCTATATTCATCCACTTCAGTTTTGAGAATATTTCTAAACTTGGGGTAAGTACATTGACTTGGAAAACATTCCTAGCCATAAAAAGTGTTGGTATGGGGTCATGACTTTGGTTCAAATGAACATATAGGATAATTGGAAGCATTATGCGATCCTACAATATTCAATGATCGTAATTGTCGCGGTTGAAATCGAGTCTAAAGTTATGAAATTGTGCTATAGTAAACTATTTATGTTGTATAGCTCCCTCTCAAGTTCTAGATATTAATTAAGCTATAAAACAATGTTTCTTGACTAAAATCGACCGATTAGCTATTCCCGTTTTAAATTTTGAGTTTAAAAAAGGTAAGATTTACGATTTTCATCTGTTTACCAGGCCCCCCTAAAAGCTATGTCATTGTAAGAGTTTAAAGTTTAAATTTGTCTTCAGGGGCAGATCTAGCTTTTCGCTAAGTGGGGGGGGGGGGGGGGTTGATTTGATTTGAATTTATTTTCTTCTGCATTAATATAATATAAGCATACAGTTTTTCGATAACAATAATTATATAAAGTACAATAAGTATTTTTCTGACAATGAATCATATAAATAAGCAAATACATATACATATAAATTGTTATTTTCAAAAACGAAATGATAAACTGTAATGAATACCAAATTTCCTCAAATATTATTATTATTTGCGGAAAAGGGACTGTCATTGTAAGCAGATTGCTTGATAATACGACAGCCCCAGACAAAACTCATGAAATGTATTAACACATTTATTAAGCAGAAACGGATAGGTACTTGAAAATACAAATTTTGATGAAGGTGATATTGACAATGCAGATGAGGATGATGATGATGATGGTGATGATGATGACGATGATGATAATGATTCGAATGAAAGAAGAGATGACATGATAAATAATGAAGAGTTGACACAGAAATTCTACCTTGACTATTCTGATAATAACATCGTTTTAGCTTTGGCCTTAAATGAGTAAAGGGAGCAACATGATTTAAATTAATAGATTCCGGGAGAGAGTTCTATAGGTCAGGACCATGGTGTCTTATGGATCTATGGGCAATAAGTAATTTCGGGTTTACTAGATGAACATTTGAGGAATTACGGGTAGGGTAAGAGTGAATAGCTTTATTCATAGTGTAACAGTTTTGAAATGAAAGAGGGAGCATATTATTTAAATACTTAAACATGATCAGTAAACTTTGTAGCGAATTTATGTTGAATACTGTTAGGGTTTTCAGTTTGTAAAATATTGGACTTGTGTGAGATAAATATGGTGAACCAGTACATATACGAAAGGCTTTCTTTTGTAATAAATAAATAGAGTTGATTTTGGATTTGGCGCTCCTGGCCCATACTAAGATGCAATATGTTATATACGGTAATATCAATGAATTATAAAGCATAACAAGCGTATAACATGGGATTAATTTCTTCATTTTTATAATATATAATAAACCAACATTCCTAAAAATAGAGGTAGTGATATGACGTATATGTTCTTTCCAATTTAGATTTTCATCGATAATGACACCCAAAATTTGTGTTGTTCTGTTTCTTTCAAGAGGGACATTATCTATAATTATGTTGTAAGGAAAGTCAATGACGTGAGGGGGAGGGGGAGGGGAGGGGGTGGTAGTGAGCACCACATTTATAAAAAAAATATTTTGCCCTCTGAAATTTGAAAAAAGTGCCGACAAATATATCGGGGGGGAGAAAAAAAGCACTACCAAAAAAAAGATTATTTGCTCCCATTTTTTTTTTTTTTTTTTTTTTTTTTGGGGGGGGGGGGGGGAGGGGGGAGGGCAGCCCAAGGGGGAGGGATGTTTAAACACCCTAACCCCTCCCCTATATCCGCCCCAGGTCTTATTTCAGTTATTACATCTCTTGGTTTCTTCCATATCCACGATTACATATTCGTTTATACAATTTGCCTTCTTCATTTCATTCATCCTCTTATAGCGCAGCTCTGAACTACACTGCTGCACCCCCTTTTTCCTTCCTCACCTTTCAACCCGTTCTCTTTGTTGTGTTCTCATTCTCTATGCATGGATTGCCTTGATATGCTCTAGCAACAGGCAACTTCTCTTCTCTCATTGGTTCTATTCGCCTCTCACCTTTGAACTATCTAACCGTATCTATCTTGATTGGTTTCTCTTCTCACAGGACTTTTTCCTGATTGGTTTAGTTTGTTATGATGCCTTATTTGTACATTGGCACATATTATAAGTTTGGAGATTAAATTAGTTCTGTTCCATCCTTCTTCGTGTGAGCTTTTCATTTTCTTCCGAGTTACACTATTTTAGGAGAGCGGTTTATTTGTATGCAATATGTTTAGCGATTGACTTTGTTCAGCTTTCTGTGTGCTGGTTAAATAAACACGACAAATCATTATAAAACAAACGATGAAGGCATGTATTGTTTTTGCTGTCCCCCCCCCCCCCCAAGCCCCGCCAAATATGCCTATAGTTTTTTAAAAGATATTTTCGGCAAAATGTACTTCAAAGAAAACTGATACCTCTCCAGCAATATCATATTAAACTGCCCCTGCTTATAGGTAAAATGGGCCACCTAAACTGTTGTGAAATTCCCAGTCATCACATAACAGACGCCCCTATTAAACATAATTATAAAGGACCCGTCTGTTTTTGTGTCATTTTTTTTTCTTTTTCAAAATCCGATTTAAATGAGTTTTAGCACAATCTCCCCACACCATATTACAGTAGATAAGATAGGGTAGAATCATGGTATTATACAGATTAAGAAGAATATTAAAAGGTACAATTTTTTTAATTCTGTTCATTGCACCAAAAGCTTTTGATATTTGACATGATACATAATATGTACATGTTCTTTCCAAGTCAGTTTGTTGTCAATTCTTACTCCTAAACAAATTGTAGAATTTACTATCGATATATTTTGTTGGTTGATACCTTTTTCCATACAGGATGTATTAATATTTTTGTTTTGGGGCTGAAATAACATACAGCATGTTTTTTGTGCATTCAATTTTAATTTATTCGCTTTAAACCATGTATCAATCTTTTTAAGTTCCGTATTAACAGTACAACACAATGTATGAATATTTTTACCAGACAAAAATAAACTTGTATCATCTGCAAAAATTATCGACTGTAAGATATCACTTACGAATTGAATATTATTAATATACAACAAAACCAATAACGGACCCAATGTTGATCCCTGAGGGACACCAAATGGATTATGTGCAATCTTTATACATACATATTGTACTCTATTATTTCAATAACTGGAAAACCACTGAAAGCCCAAGTCCACTCCAGAAATAACTTACTTTCAATAGAACCAGAAAAATCAGACAAACCAATCAAAAAAAGTTTGAGCAAAATCGGATAACTAATAAGAAAGTTATGAATTTTTAATGACATGAAAAACTTTGAAAATCACTACACAAATTGGCAACTCACTCATGAGACTGTGACGTATGGTCCTCACTATCCACTAATTATTTTCTTTATATTGATAATATAAATTTCCTATTTTTACCCTAAGAATCTTATTTCTTCACACCAGCATCCAAGTTAGATTGTTAGTAAAACAAATTATGTGTGGATGCACAAATAGAGAGTAATTTATGAAAAATTGAATTTTGATAAACTATTTATATAAAAATCAATAATTACGAGAAAAAAATATTCAGAAAATAGTATAAATTCTTCAAAATTCATAACAGTTTTTGGGAGATGTCATGCACGCAATATGATACAAATCATATAACCTGGGCAAAGGCATGGGGAAATCAAGTTTGGGGGATAAAAAGGGAAATTAATGGGATTAAACTATATAAAGCAATTGATAAGTTGTGAGGACATGACATCACAAACTGATAACCATCTTGGCAAATTGTGTTGTGATTGTCATTGTTCCATAGTTTTACATACTTTTTCAAAAAATTAATAACTTTCTTATTAGTTATCCGATTTTGCTCAAACTTTTTTTGATTGGTTTGTCTGCTTTTATTGTAAGTAAGTTATTTTTGGAGTGTACTTGCCCTTTAAGTACAGAGCCCCGAATACCATAAAATTGTAATGTTTGTAATAATATTTGATGCCTTATACAATCGAATGCTTTGGTAAAATCTAAAAATAATCCAATAACACCTTTTTTATCTTCAAATTATTTAGCAATAATATTCGTAAAATCCAAAAGAGCCATATATGTACTTTAATTTTGTCTAAATCCATACTGTTTATGGTATAATACATTTTTTTTAATTTTTAAATAAGAATGAAAATAGACGACTATAAACTAGCTTTTCAAAGATTTTTGAGAAAGTAGATAAAATTGATATCGGTCTATAATTATTTAAAATATGTTTATCTCCTTTTTTGTACACAGGAATTACCTTAGCCTTCTTGAGAGCAGTAGGAAAGACACCATTTTGTAAAGACATATTTAATATATTACAAAGCGATATTACAAATGTAGCAATAGATTACTTTAGAACGGCAATATTAACATCATCATATCCTGGGGTTTTACATGATTCAAGTTTTTTAACAATTTCAAATATTTCAGAAATCTCAACTGGTTTCATAAATATAGGACTTCGAAAAGTCCCTTTTAGGTAAAAAAAAATGCAAGAAATCAACCCTCAGGTATACTATTTACAGTGTCCCTACCAATAGTGCTAAAGAAGTTATTAAATGCTTTGCCAATGGCCTGTTTATCATGTATCTGTACACCATTTTGTTCAATAAAATCAAATTGCATTTTTTCCCGAGCTTTCATTAAAATATAATTTATTATTTTCCAAGACAAGTTTAAATCTAAAAAAAAATATTCTCGTTTATGTTTTCGTATCTCACTATATACAACATTTCTATAACACGAGTACCGGTATACATTTTCCCGATAACGAGATGGATTTTTTTATATATTTCCGAAAATTATTTTTTATCTTTTTTGCACATTTTTTAAAGTTCAGCATCAATCCAAGGCTTTTCTTGTCTCTGTTTTATGTTCATTTTTTTAAAATGGAAAGCATTTATTGTACGTTTCAAGAAAATATTTCATAAAAACATCAAAAACACTGTTAACATAATCTAACTTTAAAATCTCACTCCAGTTTGTCATAAGAAGCCTTTCACAGAACATAACAATATTTGAGTGATTTATTGCACGCTTGTATATTGGACCAGGATCATCATCATGAAAGAAAAAAATTGCAATTGACAAAAAAATAGAGAGATGATCACTCACATCAGTGAGGAGTATCCCAGCATTGATATAATTTTCAGGTCTGTTTGTAAATATATTGTCTATGAGGGTGACAGATTGTGTAGTTATTCTTGTAGGTTTAAGAATCAAGGGATCAAATGAATAAGACTTTAAAATATCAATAAAACTATTTACATTGTTGCACGAAGAAACCTTTAACAAGTCTAAATTAAAATCGCCAATTAAAATACATTCTTTCTCCTCTGTTGTTATTTGATGCAGTGGTAATTCTAATGCATTTAGAAAAAAAGGAACTGATTGAACAGGTGGTCTATAGAAGATAGCAATAATTTTGTTTGAATATTTACAATATATTTCAATAAAAATAACTTCAATGAAGTCATTAAAAATATCAAGATCTGAACGCCTCTTAAATTTCAGGCTAGTCCCTATATAAAAACCTACTCCTCCACCACGTTTCTCGGCTCTCCCTTTTCCAACAAACTGGTAACCATTTATGTATACACATTTATCATTTTATAACCAAGTTTCAGATACTGCTATTATAGAAAATGGACATTTGATTTCTAATAAAACATATTCAAGACTGTCAATATTCTTCTTCAAACTTCCACAATTAAAATGGGCGACGGTTAACAATTTCTCTTCGGAATTGAATAGATATAATAATTTACCAAATATATCAATTAGTAGGCGGTTTCTCGGCAAAATTTGTATACCTATTTAATTTTATTGTTTACTGTGGGTTTTTTGCAACAAGCGGTTATTATTATGATGATCATTGTTATTCAAAATTATCATTACTATAATTATATAAAAATTGTTATTATTAGCAGCAGTAGTAGTACTAGTAGAATTCCTGTTAGTAGTATTAGAAGAAATAGTGTAATAGAAGTCGTAGTAGTAGTAGTAGTAGTATCAGTAGTAATGGAAGTAGTAGTAATAATAATAGTAGAATAGTAGTAGTAGTAGTAGTGTCATCAGATAAACCTGTATAATTTCTACATGTTGTTCCATCTTTAATGCTTTCATTCACACCCAAAGCACTTGCTCGCTCTGCTCACCCGCAATATGAGGTCCTTGATTACGATTAAAGGGATATTTTTTTATTTTTTTGTGTGTAAAATAACCATCTTAGGTCTTCTTTATTTTTTTTTCTCATAATAATATAAACATATTCACATTTTTAGCATTTGCCTCCATTTCTGGAGGGATATACATGGTTTTCTAATATTTTCTTCTATTTGTAAACGATAATTTAATAGGTAAATAAAAATATGAAGAAGTCTCTTTTTTGTTGTTTCCTTTTTAAATTCTTTTCCAACAAAGCTTTTGTAAATAGTAAAAAGTGCATAATTCAAAATAATATCAACATCTTTTTCCTTCTTTGAATTAAAATCAATACCAAACAATAGATGACATGGTTTGAAATTAAAGTTGGACATGAAATATTTCTTTCTATTCCTTTCAACTTCATTCCAAAACATACTGACTTCCTTACAAAAAAAAAGAACATGTGCATACAATCACCTGTTTGATTACAATAATAACATTGATCATTGGCATTAGCTTTCCATTTAAACAAATGATATGGTATTGCTAAAATATTATACATGAATTTGAAATTGAAATTAATTAGTGAGCTGTCTTTTATACTTTTTAACTTAAATAACCAAACATCTGACCATACAGGTATATATTCAATTTCCAAAGTATTACCGCCAAAATTCCTCCGCTCTAGATTCTTCGATTTTTGTTTTAATTAACTCATGATATATTCTTTTAACTGTCAACTGTCTAACTGAAATCATATCCTCAATCAAGTTTATATCATTATATACAAACGCTGCGGATCTAAATTTCATATACTCTCTATGTTCTACATTCATATCTGCAAGTACTAACATATTCCCGAGTGATCGAATCGCTCTTCTAATACGTGCATATTGACTATAACCACGTTCCATTCTTAAATAATTTTTTCTCACTTAACTCCTTAACTGGTAGAAAACCTTTACCATCCATTAGATCCCCAACAAACAAATGTCAGAATTTATCCAATTCCTATACAAAAAGCATTTTCCTTTTATACGTTACATTTGTATTCAGCCAAATCATTTCTCTACGATAGCTGTAAAAAGTACATGATCGATACAAGAAAAAGGTCATAATTAAATTATAGTAGAAATTTTCGTGTTATATTTACAATTCATTATAACCTTTATAGCACCAATTTGCTCAAACCAATAGTCAAACATACATTTGAAACCTGCATTTAATTAATCGCTTAGATATTTACAAAACCAATTTATATTTAACGATGCAACCTTTGTTTGAACATCCAACATATCTAAACCACCTTCTTGAATACTATTTAATACATTTGACCTTTTAACCTTTGCAGGTTTCCCTTTCCATATAATTATAGGAAATCAAAAAATAACTTATCGAGCTCCTTAATTATCTCTTTAGGACAAGGGATTAAAGGGATAGTTCTGTTTTCAGACCGCAAATGCCTTCAAAGTGCATGGTTATTGCGTTCTTATCTATGACATTTCTAATGGCCTTTTGGAACCTAAAATTAATATGAAGGTAATTGTAGACCCTTAAAATGTGTGAAATTTAGCCAATACGATCATACCAATTCAGCTCCACTTAAAAAAAATACGGTGACCGTTAATTAATTTTTTAATCAAAAATAACAATACATGGGCCGGCTGGTTGTGCGTAATAATATATAACCAACACGAAAATGCCAACAAAAAAAGCCAACATCGGTATTGGCTGAAATACGACGTAAAAGGCGCTATTTCGTTTTTTTAACGGTTTTTTAAAATTATCTAACATTTGTGGTGGTACACAAGTATTAGCAACTGTTATATTTATGGATATTTCAGCCATCTCTGAACCGATTTTGATCAAACAAAGATGATTTTGTCATTTAAATTGTATGTTCTTTCAAATTTGACACTCAGTTTTTAATATTCTCACACAAAAAATTATTTTGTGTAACGCCCTCTGCAACAGAACTGAACTATTCCTTTAAGGTCCCTTTTCCTTGCGGCAATTGTCATCATTATTTCTATGATATAAAAATATTCTTTGTTAAACTTTGCAAACTTTGCTACTGGCAATTGTCTTCATTATCATGAATCAGAAGTTATTTTTAGCAATGTTGCGACGCGTATCATGCGAGAATTAGAAACTTTGCACCACTAGAAGTGTTTGTTTAATACATCAATAATTATCTGCCTGATAGGGGGTCAAGCTTCGATGTCTGGTTTCAATTTAATATTTGTTTTAATCATGAAATATACTACGTTTGTATTTTAATAATCATATTAAAACACGTACTATACATTCTATCCATTGCCAGGGGCGTATACATAGTACGTACGTATAGCAATGTGTGGTGCTCGGGTCTATTTCAATAAGAGAGATATGAGAGAGAGAGAGAGAGAGAGAGGGGGAGAGAGGAGAGAATGAGGAAGAGAGAGAGAGAGAGAGAGGAGGGAATGGTAAGAGAGAGAGAGAGAGGTAGATAGATAGATCTAGTTTTAATTCAAATTCGGTTTATTGATTAATATCCCAACATGAAGGTTTATTCTCAAATGTATCTTTAGGATATCTTCCAAAGGATAGGCCTAACAAATTAAAGTTATAATATTTTGAGAGATAGAGAGAGAGAGAGAGGGGGGCGTGGAAGAGAGGGGAAAAGAGAGATGGGGGGGAATAGAAAGAGGGAGAGAGAGAAATTCGAAATGGAAAATAAAACAAAGAAGGAAATTAAATAAAATCAATTTTGGGGTAAGAGAGCTATAAGTATATGAATCGAATAAAATAAATTCAAAACCATTTCTCTCACCTTTTGACAAGTTTAACTCTTTACAACAGGCAGTTATTTTTCGGCCATCGATTGTTACTTGGTTTAAAGATAAAGGTGAGTTCTGGTCATCCAATTGCATTGTGAAAGAAAAAGTGTGGAATGGATCAGAAAAAGTTCATCATGTAGCATGTAAGTATTGGTGTGTACTGCAAAGTTCTGGAGTCAACAAAATCATAATAAATTTGGCCCAGTCTTGGTAAAGTAACAAGCACTGTACACCGAAAGATGTATATGGGAATACACCAATGGTGTCGGGGCTACTTACCTTGATTTCCTTATATTTCTATGCTCATTACTCAGCCAGTAAACATTCTCTACCAAAATTGTTTGGCAAATAACATTTATTTTTAATATTGAACATTCAGTATAATTTTCGTTTGATTCTGTGAGAATTTTTTTTTTTTTTACCAGAACTCACCATTATCTTTAATTGCTTTTTGGAGAAAAATAATAAATATATTATGGTAATTGCCTTTAAATTCGATATAGCTACTTTTATTGAATCTAATATCGGTGATTTAATCATAGTATTTTACAAATCACTCCAAAGGAGTTGCTATACTTTTTGATGAACACCTAGACATAGATGTCACTAGTAAAGAGCAGAGTTATGATGGAAGAAAGTTGTTACTAAAAGTTAAAATGGGAACCTTTTTTTTGACAATAGTAAACGTATATGCACCAACTAAGAAAAAGCTAAGAGAACGGTTTTTTAGAAATCTGAATACTTTCGTATCAAATTCTTGTGAAAAGTATGAAAAATCTAAATTAGTAATAGCAGGAGACTGGAATTGTGTACTGAATGTCAAGAAAGACACTACACATGTTCAGGAAACAAACCGTTCCTATTACAAGAAACCGCTAAATGTTAGTAGATTGTTAAAGAAATACGAATTGTGTGATATCTGGAGGAAAATGAATGTTAATACTATTCAGTTTACCTGGAGAAAAAAATATTTAAAACTTGCTTCAAGATTAGATTATTGGCTGGTCGATAAAAGTTTTTTAGTGAGAGTTGTAAACACAGATATCAGACCATCAATAAGAGCTGATCACAACGCAATTTCTTTAAAAATAAAAACAAAACTGTTCAAAAGGGTCCAGGTTACTGGAAGCTGAACAGTCGTGTTCTGTCTGATGACTGTTATCATAACAATATTTGTGATGTTATTAGTTCAATGAATTCTCAAAATATGAGTCCCCTACAGAAATGGGAACTTTTGAAAATAAAGATACGTGAATTTACACAAAAATATTGTAAACATAAAGTTGCAGATCAAAAAAATAGAAAGGGTTTTTAGAAATGAAGCTTAATGTATTACAAAAATGTATTGATAACCAAAGTGGAAATAATGATAATGAAAACGAATATAGGGTCATAAAAGAAGAGCTGGAAAATATATATAGAGTAGAATCTTAAGCTATGGTCACAAATCTGAGCAGCGACCGGCCGATCAGTAGCCTGCTCGGTCGCTGCTGGAATTAGGCATCGCCCAGCGATTAGGTCGGTGCCCGGGCGGCGACCTACCAGGCACCGAGCGTATTTTGGGCGGCGAGTGAAAAGTGAGCAGGCGCCGCCCAAATTTTAACTCCGCGCTAAAACTTCAGCGGCGACCGAGCGATGCCCTAAAATCGAGCGGTGCCTGGGCGGCCGCCGCTCGGTGGCCGGGCAGCCGCCGGGCAGAATTGGTTAAAAACTCGCCGCTCGGCGACCATAGCATAAAGGAGCTGGTATCAGAGCTAAGGCAAGATGGGTGGAAGAGGGAGAAAGAAGTACTAAATATTTTCTTAGCTTAGAAAAGAGAAATGCTAGCAGAAAAAACATAAATCAGCTAAAGACAGGAAAAGGGGAAAAGAATTATTGAAAAACAAGACGAAATATTGAAAGAAACCGTTGATTTTTATAGTATGTTGTATACTAAAGAAGATATTGATGTTAAAAATGCAGAAGATTATATTTTTTTTCAAAATATTTCATCTCTCTCTGACGATGAAAATAAAATATGTGAGGGTTTATTAACACACAGAGAATGTAAACAAGCTGTATTCGCAATGAAGAAAAACAAAACTCCAGGCTCTGACGGAATAACCGCGGAATTCTATCAGGTGTTCTGGAATGAGATCTGTGATATTTTAGTTGCCGCTCCTAACGAGGTTATGCTAATGAGAAAATGTCGGATACTCCAAGGAAAGGAATAATTACTTTGATATATAAGAAAGGGGATCACCGAGAGCTGAAGAATTGGAGACCGATCACATTGCTGAATAGTGATTATAAAATAACTGCAACAGTGCTTGCAAAACGTTTTCAAAAAGTAATTGGTAAAATTATTCATGAAAACCAGTCGGGTTACATAAGAGGTCGTCTGGCGGCTTGCAATGTAAGACTCACAAAAGATATTATCGAATACAGGACAGGGAACGGTAAAAACGGTGCTCTTATGATGGTAGATTTTTCTAAAGCCTTTGATGTAATTGATGTAACTTTTATCAAAAAATGTCTGAGTAAATTTAATTTTGGGCCTGTTTTCCAGAAGTGGGTAACAATTTTATACACAAATATTTCAAGTTCTGTAATTGTAAATGGTTGGTTATCTGAAACTGTTAGTGTTCTGAGAGGAATACGCCAAGGGTGTCCCCTCTCGGCCTTATTGTTTGTAATGGCCGCATAATTAATGGCAAATAAAGTGAGAGAAAATAAGGAAATCAAAGGTCTAGATATTGATGATAAAGGTATTGATCTGAAATTGCTGCAATATGCAGATGACACCTTATTTTATGTATCTGATATAAATTCTTTTGAAAATATTTTAATCGAATTAGAGGTTTTTGGCAAAGTTGCAGGACCGAAGTAAAATACTGAGAAAACACTGTCTTGATTTGGATTGGAACAGCCTGTCAACGATGGTCGTTATCTTGTTTTGGCTTACATTGGACAGATGAGCCAGTAAAATACTTAGGACATCATATCGCACCTGATCTGCAGTGTGCTTTAAAGATAGATTGGCAAAATAAATTAGAAAAAATGCAAAAACTGCTAGATAACTGGAGAAAAAGAAACCTGACTTTTTTTGGAAGACTGACTATTATTAAATCACTTGCAATTAGCCAAGTTATACATTTAATGATTGTTGATACAATACCGTCTACTTTTTTGATAAAACTTAATAGCCTGATATTTAAATTTCTTTGGAAAAGTAAAATTGAAAAGTTAAAACGATGTATTGTTACTGAGGATTATTGTGAAGGAGGAATACGAATGATTGATGTTAAAAGGCAAATGTTTAGTTTTAGGCTGAAGTGGCTTGGGATGTTTTTAGATAATACAACAGGAAATTGGAAGGATATGTGTAAACATATTGGTTTGACTGTTTGGGAGGGCTGCATCTACTGCTGAATTGCAATTATACTGATTATACTTTAAATCTCTTAAAACTTAGAAATGTACCACATTTTTACAAAGAAATATTACATGCATGGTACCTCATACAAATAAAATGAACAGCTGAATGTCAAACACAGAAACATGTCGACGAAAATATTTTATGGTATAATCAAGATATTGTTTTTTTGAAAAGAAAATGTTATTTTATGAAGACTGGTATAAAAGTGGTATTATATACTTAAATGATATCTTTAAAAATGGTACCTTTGTTTCAGTAAATGAATTATTTATCCGCCTTAAAACTAGAAGAAGTACACAATTTTTTATTTTTGACTATACAAAGCTACAAAAATCAATTCCAAAAATTTGGATAAATGATAAGCATAGGGTACCTTTGGTTTTCAAAGACCATAATTTCTCTATCCCCCACTTTGTATTTGGAAAATCAGTTAAGCCTGTTAGTCTGTTGAGTAGTAAACAGTGGTATAATATGATAAGTTTTGAACAAATTAAAATAAATAAATGTTTTTTGTATTGAGAAGATGTCTTGCAGAAGGACGTTAAATGGTCCTCTGTTTTTAATAGGAATTTGATTGGGATTAAAGTTTTTCGTCTACGTGAATTTAATTTCAAGCTTTTATATAATATGTTACCAGTTCGTAAAAATCTGTTCAAGTGGGGTCTCTCATACGATGACCTTTGTTTAAAATGCAAAAAGACTGAAGATGTGCTTCATGCTTTCATTTCATGTAAGGCAAATGAAACCTTCTTTGAATATTTAAAGGATTTAGTTTTACGTGCTTTCAATCTTAGAATAGAGATAGATATTGTTTTATTACTCAAAATGAATTCGCAAACCAAAATCGATTTGATAATGACGATTGCTTTTTGGTCGATTTATAAAATGATTATTTTTCGTAATAAGTATGGGTATGATAACAGAGATTTGAGTTTGATCTACTTATTTAAGAGAGAAATGACTAACAGAATAGAAATAATCGAACATTTGAAAGTACAAAATATGAAATTTCCTGCGAATTTGCTTAGTTATATTTGAATAAGTAATTTGTGTATTATTGATGTTCCATTGATTTGCTAAATTGTAAGCAAAATTATGTTACTGTTTGAATATTGAATAAACACCTCTAAGAGGCAAAGAGAAAACAAACAAATATTTTACAAACGTTTAAAGTGACTCGGGAACATTGTTCAAGGTTGATGAAAAAACTGCGTAATTTTAGTATGAAATGTTACTTATTATATTCCTTCTACTCTACTAACCCTCTAACAAGAGAAAATCCTGATAAAACTCTCAAACCTCACAGATATTTATGGTGTTCTTTGAAGGCGTCACTGTGCAACACCCTCTAACAGTAAATTCTCCTAACTATTTTTGAATTTTCCAACCGTTTTTCCATGAAAATAAGACACCAGACAGGCTTTAAAAAAGAATTCAACACCTAAATGTCTGGAATGGTATATAGAGCCAATTCATTGTTTTGTGACTATTTACATTTACCTAATATGTAATTAGATTGTCATAATATAGTTGGGATATTTAAGGAATCGATCAGATAATTTTCCCCCAATTGTTAGCATTGATGATGGTCTGTTTTTACTCAAACCTTCAGATTATCTTTAATTGTACACCAAGCTTTGATGTCACTACCTTAGCGCCATCTTCTGTCATCTGAACAATCTTACCAAGTCCTTTTAAACGTACAGTGGGACGAAACTAAGGGAGAATATTACCACATGAAATATACCGCTGTACCGGAAGATGTTCTAACCATTGTCAGAAAACGCCAAACAATTTTGAAGTTAATTTAAAGCATTAGTTTTGTATTGTAAAATAGGAGTTCAATTATGAATCATCATATCGTGATCTAAAATGGTATTGTGTGGATCAGCCCTAGTGGACTATCATTCAACTTTGTTTCCTTTTAAAAGTGATTTTATTTTTTAAAATGACTTATTTGTGGATTTTGTTTTCTTTAAAGAGATAATCAAATTTATGGTCTACAAATGTACATGCTGCTACAGAACATAATTGTATTTGATATATTGTTTCTTTTTGCTTCCTTATAGTGACGTTTACCAAGGAAAACCAATATTTAAAAGAATTTTGATTTTTTTTTTTTGAAGAGTTTTGTGTTTGTTTTTTTATTCATCTTACCCTTTTTAACTTTTCGTGACATCCACAAATTAACCAACTCTTTTAATGATTTTATTTCTATGAAAGCAGAAAAAAGCTAAATAAAGTGTTGAAAGGCATAATTGTCAGTACGCGTATTTTTTCTTCACACAACAGCCTGTGATTTTACGGCTTTAATTTCATAAACATGCTTGCAAAGAGTTTAGCTTTCTAGCTAGTTTAGCTACGAAAGTTTGGAAAGAGGTCACAATCATTCAGACTTTGATTATATATTGCCTTGCCTAGCTATTTATAAATGCAAACATATGACTGAATAAATATCCCGGGGGTCTCAATCTCAGTCGAATAAACATCCTGTAAGCATGCGTCACCAAGAAAACGCGTATAAAGAGTGTTTTATTTTAGATTGGACGCGGTCCGCGCGGTGCCTTATTAAGGGGTTAAAACGTCCTTTTTGGGGCATTTTCAAGAAATAAATTTATTTGTGAATTTTCGTTCCTTAAAGAGATGACCAAGTTTATGGCCTACAATAAATTATCGGTTAGTCGTTACTGAATGTAAATGCTACTGCAGAACATAATTGTATTTGATATTGTTTCTTTTAGCTTCCTTATACAGGGTGAGTCAGAAAGAATGTCCCACTTTTTAAAAGTTGTATTGTTTGAAGTATGAATATTTAATTAGGGGTGTAATGATATGTCTTGATAGAGTTATCCTCCCAGTAAATGTAGGTACAATTTTCATTTGAATCCCTTCACGCATGACTGAACATCAGACAATCTTTACAAGACTGCCAGATTTCAATTGCGCCAACTTACTGGGTGAGAAATAAAACAGTGCATTGAACAAAGACAGGCAGACAGACAGACACACACACACTCACATTCACACACACACACACACGAACACACGCACACACAGACAACACACACGGTTACAAATGTCTCATAATTTTTTTCTTTTTTCTTTTCTGATTCAGCATTGATTTTTATCAAGATCCCTGAATGTTTAAGTGGCATTTCCCTGACAATCTTTCCCTTTAGTACACATTTACTACCACCATATCATCATCATTGTCATCATCTTAATCTGAATCATAATCATCATCATCTTCATCATCATCATCGTCATCATGAAGAGCACATGAATCCAATGTGCTATTTCAATCTTCACCGTGCACAACTGTGCATCAGGAGGAATGGCGGCCATGTCGAGGATTGAGTACGGAGGATGGAGAACTTCGGGGAAAGAGATTCATTGTTGTACCATAATAAAATACCTCAAAAAAAACCAAAATTGTTTGTGTTTTTTATTAACCGACGTTTGCGGTAATTGTGTGTGAGTGTGTGCCTATGTGCGTGTGCGTGTGTGTGAAAGTGCGTGTGTTTGTGTATGTGTGCTTGTGTGTGTGTTTGTGCGTATGCGTGTGTGTGTGTGTGTGTGTTTGTGTCTGTCTGCCTGTCTTTGTTCAATGTACTGTTTTATTCATCACCCAGTAAGTTGGCGCAAGTGAAATCTGGCAGTCTTGTAAAGATTGTCTGATGTTCAGTCATGCGTGAACGGATTCAAATGAAAATGGTACCTAAATGTACTGGGAGGATAACTCTATCAAGACATATCATTAAATCCCTAATTAAATATTCATACTTCAAACAATACAACTTTTAAAAAATGGGACATTGTTTCTGACTCACCCTGTAGTGACGTTTACAAAGGGAAACCAATATCTAAAAGCATTTAGATTTTTTTAAGAGTTTTGTGTTTGTTTTTTGTTCATCTTAGCTAGTTAAGCTACGAAAGTTTGGAAAGAGGTCACAATCAATTAGACTTTGATTATTTATTGCTTTGCCTGACTATTTTTAAAAGCAAACAGATAACTGAATAAATACTCCGGGGGTCTCGGTCGAATAAACATACTAATAAAGCATGCGTCACCAAGAAAATGCCCATAAAGGAGTGTTTTATTTGAGATTGGACGCGGTCCGCGCGGTGCCGCATTAATGGGTTAAAAACGTCAATTTTGGGCCATTTTAACTTTTTAACTTTTGTGACATCCACATATTAAAGAACTCTTTTAATGATTTTATTTCAATGAAAACAGAAAAAAGCTAAATAAAGCGTTGAAAGGGTGAAATAAATAGGACAAAAAATAATATATTCATGAATGTTTGAAATAAAAAATATGAGAACTCCATAGCTATGCGAATTTCTAATTGGCATAATTGTCAGTACGCGTATTGTTTCTTTACTCGACAGCCTTAGATTTTACGGCTTTAATTTCATTAACGCGCTCGCAAAGAGTCTAGATATCCAGCTAGTTTAGCTACGAAAGTTTGGAAAGAGGTCACAATCAATTAGACTTTGATTATTTATTGCTTTGCCTGACTATTTTGAAAAGCAAAGATATCACTGAATAAATACTCCGGGGGTCTCGGTCGAATAAACATACTAATAAAGCATGCGTCACCAATAAAATGCCCATAAAGAGTGTTTTTTTTTTTTAGACTGGACGCGGTCCGCGCGGTGCCGCATTAAGGGGTTAAAAGCGTCAATTTTGGGCCATTTAAAAAAAAAAGGATACTTTTAAAAAATCGTTCAAAATCCGACTGTACGCGCCGGTATATGCGTTAAGAGGTATTTCTCTAGCCCTTATGGCCAGACCGGGGAAGGGGAACAAAAGGGGTAATAGGCCTAATTGCCCTTTTGCGAGACTACCTGCCGCTGCTTGCGCCCGCCGGTATAGTGTGGTACGGTATGTCACTGAAACAGCTCCAGTAGGATTTTTGTGCCAAAGTTGATTTTTTTTTTTGGTGCTGTTTTGGCTTCAAAAGGGTCCCAATTGGCCAAAAATGATGGGGTGCAAATTTTCAGACCCCTCCTTCATTTCCTGGGGGGTCCTAGACCGGGAGCCAGGGGGGTCAACCTAGCTGGGAAGGAAACCAATTTTCATGTACACAGATGTAAAGATCGCATAGCTCCACATAACAAATTGACCGTCTGGCATGTTCTAAGTGGTGGGTGTGGCCAGGGGGACGCCCCCACCAAAAAAGTGGCCCTTTTGACGATAAAATAGTATTATGTAAATAGTATTTTAAGAAAACCTTGAACCACCATGAGGTTGGTGTCATATAAAAGAGAGTTAAATTATATACATTTTGATACCACTTTCAAAGAATTTAGGATTAATTAACATCGCAAATTTAAGTACAAAACATGATTTTTGTGATTTTTTTCGAAAAATTGAATTTTATCTAAAAACATTTTTTTCCATATATCAAAATCGGAGAATTGCATTTTTTCATAACTTTCCAAGAATTTGCTTATGTACAACGACAATATCCTGTGCGAGGGAGAGTTATAGCAATCCAAAGTTATTGATTTGATTTCCACAAAAACAACATTTTTGCCCACATGTGTATTAACTGTATGCATATACGTGCATTGTTGTATTAAGGACCTGTTTGGTGTGTTTACATCGAGTTTTAAAGATAACTTTGAACTAAAACCTCTAATCACCATGTATTTGGTGTCAAAAGATGGATAATTAAAATACCTTCATTCTGATATCAATTTCAAGAGTGATGTATATAAATTTGTAGCCAAAAAGGTGCTTTATTGTAGATATTCCTCTGATTTTTGCCAGTATATTAACTGGACAAACGTGATTAGACATTTAGTAGTGCAGAAAGTTCAAAGGATTTGGAGCGCTGAGTGCAATTGATCAGTTCTTCTTCTGTACTCTGGGATGTTTCAGGAAATGTGGACAGTGGCAGTTGCCCCCCCCCCCCCCCCCCCCCACCACCACCAAAAATGTAGATGTGATTCAATCAGTTTTAAACGAAGAGCTAGGAAATCTACAATCTTGGATGAATGCAAATAGACTCTTTTTGAACTCCAGTAAAACAGTATGCATGCTTTTAGGGACAAAGTTTATGCTTTCTAAATATGATATTCTCAATTTAGAGGTAAATGCCACTAAGCTAAATCAACTAAAATGTTTCAAATATCTTGGAGTAAATGTAGATTGTGAACTTAAGTGGAATATTCATATAGAGCAAATGAACAAAAGAATTGGGAAAATGATTGGTTTCGTGAGGAGATTGAGGTATTTTATTAATGAGTCAAATCTGAAACTAATTGATACATCTGTAATTATGCCTCACTTTGACTATGCAGATACTGTTTGGCAAACTGCAAATAATAATCATTTTGATCAACTTTAGAAGCTTGAGAATCGGGCAGGAAGAATTTTTCTTCAGGTTAAACCTGGTGAACATATATCTATTCAGCAGATTCACGATACCTTGGATTGGGAAACCCTAAATTCTCTACGTCGGAGACATATGTGTTCGTTACTGTTTAAAACATTTCATGAGCTAGCACCTAAATATATGACTGATAAATTTGTATTTAACGAAAAGTGTTACGGGCTAAGATATAATGACAATTTAATGCTTCCGAAACCAAGAACCAATCAGTGTAAACGTACATTCTTATATCGTGGATCCGTGTTATACAATGAACTACCTCTTAAGCTCCGTCAGTTAGGCACACTAAATTTGTTTAATAAACATGTTCAAAAATACTTCAATTATTTTGATATTTAAATTTCGCAATCCCATTGGCTTTTTGCCATAAACATAATCAATTTAATAACAGACTAAATCAGATAATGTGTAGAATATTTTAAAACTAATTAAGTTAATTGTTAGCAGGGTGGGTGATAAGGGTGGGGTCGTATTTTGTTACATTAGTGATGGTCGGGGATATTTGAATAGATTTTAATGATTTTTGTTAGTGTTTTTCGTTTAATTTAATATAATTTAGTTAAGTTAAGTACAAGTACAATGTTTTTTTTAATTACGACTTACTATTTTGTTATATCATTACTTATTATAGTATCATTATATATATATTGGACTCCATGGAAGAACAGAGCCATTAGGTTAATGGCTCTGAAATGGACTATCCAACCGTTTTATCATTCTATCATTGTTATATAAGTCTTTGATTTTGTTATATTGTGTTATTGTTTTGTATGATGATTTTCGGAAATAAAACAAACAAACAATCCCCCACCCCCCCCCCCTTCCAGTCGCTTGTCATAATCTTGCCCATGACCAAGAAAAGTTAGTGCATCGATCAACCTGAATATAATACAATGTCGCCATGTTTGGTTTAATGGTTTATTTTGCCTGACTACTAAGAAAACACGTGTATGCTTGTAAGCAACCAATACTCTGCATTATCCCTATTGTGATTAGATTAGAATGACATAAACTTTTCTCATAAAATAGTTTCGGCTAGGTATGCAAAGTTATTTTTTCTCTGGATTACAAGTAATTCAGTACAAAAATCGAAGGAACATTATGAAACTACTTGATTCGATTGAATCTCAGTTTTAGTCTTTGTGTGTTTCATATAGGAAGTTCCAAAACTACAATTTTGATTTTGATTTTGATTTTATTTTCTTCTGCATTCATGTAAACATACAGATTTCGATAACAATAATAATATAAAGTACAATAAGTATTTTTCTGACAATGAATCATAAATAAGCAAATACATATATATAAATTGTTATTTTCAAAAACGAAATGATAAATTGTCATAACTACTAAATTTCCTCAAACATGATAAAACATTATAAAATTATTTGCGGAAGAAGGACTGTCATTGTAAGCAGATTGCTTAATAATACGACAGCCCCAGACAAAACTCATGAAATATATTAACACATTTATTAAGCAGATGATTAAGAGGATGATGATGATGATGAAGATGATGATGATGATGATGATGATAATGATGATGATGACGATGGTGATAATGATTCGAATGAATGAAAGAAGAGATGACATGATAAAGAATGAAGAGTTGACACAGAAATTCTACCTTGAGTATTCTGATAATAACATCGTTTTAACTTTGGCCTTAAATGAGTAGAGGGAGCAACATGATTTAATAGATTCTGGGAGAGAGTTCCATAGGTCGGGACCGTGGTGTCTTATGGATCTATGGGCAATAAGTAATTTCGGGTTTACTAGATGAAAATTTGAGGCATTACGGGTAGGGTAAGAGTGAATATCTTTATTCATAGTGAAAAAGTTTTGAAATGAAAGAGGGAGCATATTATTTAAATACTTAAACATTATCAGTAAACTTTGTAGCGAATTTATGTCGAATACTAGCTGTTAGGGTTTTCAGTTTGTAAAATATTGGACTTGTGTGAGACAAATATGGTGAATCAGTACATATACGAAGGGCTTTCTTTTGCAATAAATAAATAGAGTCGATTTTGGTTTTGGCGCTGGTGGCCCATACTAAATTGCAATATGTTATATAGGGTAATATCAATGAATTATAAAGCATAACAAGTGTATAACATAGGATTAATTTCTTCATTTTATATAATAAACCAACATTCCTATAAATAGAAGAAGTGATATGACGTAGATGTTCATTCCAGTTTAGATTTTTATCGATAGTGACACCCAAAAATTTAGTTGTTCTCTTTCTTTCGAGAGGGACATTATCTATAATTATGTTGTAAGGAAAGTCAATGACATGAGAATTTGCGTGCTTGAAATACATAAAATTTGTTTTATTTATATTAAGGGATAACTTGTTGCATTGAAACCATAGAGATAATTTTGGTAACTCATTATTAAGTGTATTTACTAAAGTGTTTAAATTAGGATGTGAACAGCAGATGTTCGTGTCATCGGCAAATAGGACAAATGATAATAAAGGTGTTGTATTGGTTAAATCATTAATATATAATAGAAAAAGCAAAGGGCCTAAAATTGATCCTTGAGGAACTCCACATTTGGTAGGTAGGAAACTAGACAAAACATCATTATACATTACATATTGTTTTCTGTTAGATAAATAGCTCTCAAACCATGACAATGCAACTCCACGAATCCCATAACAGTAAAGTTTTTTCAGTAAAATTTGGTGGTCCAGTGTATCAGACGCTTTTGATAAATCCATAAAAACTCCTATTACATGTTCTTTATTGGCCATAGCATTCGTTATTTTATCATATAATTGTACTAAAGCTTGGTCAGTTGAATGACCTTTTCTAAAACCATATTGATTTAGATTTAGGAAATGAAAAGTATCTAAAAATTTGTAAAGCCTATTGTAAATAATTTTTTCTAAGATTTTGGATATGCTGGGAAGAATAGAAATAGGCCTGTAATTGCTAATTTCGTGAGGATTGTCTTTTTTAAAAACAGGATTTACCTTAGCAATTTTCAAGGACTCGGGACATTTCCCGGTATTTATTGATAGATTAAAAATATGAGTTAAAGGACAAGCGATAAAGTGTATGACGTGTTTAAAAAGGAAAGCACTAATTCTATCGTGACCCTGTGATTTACCTAATTTTAGATTTTTTGTTATTTCGGTTATTTCATTAGGATCAGTGGGATTAAAAAACAGTGTAGAATTTGAAGGTTCAGGAAGAAATGTAGCAAAAGTTTTGTTCGGTGTATTACGTTTATTTGCTAAATTAGGTCCTTTGTTTTCAAAATAGGAATTAAAGGTATTGGCTACATCTTCAGACTTTATAACTGTATCATCTATTGTAAAATTATCATGTGGCCTTTTTTTTTTTTTTCAATGAAAATCATTTCATGTTTGATTTCACTCTATTGAGTTTGTCAGAATAGTAAATTTTACGAGAATTTCGAATGATGTTAGTTAATTTATTTCGGTATGTTTTATATTTGTTTTTGTTATGAATAGTTGAGTTCGTTAGATAAGCCTTATACAGTATATTCCTTGTGTGTATCGATTGTAGAATTGCTTTTGTTATTTATGGCATTAATACAACGCTTATTTTTCTTGTTCGCAGACACTAGAGGGAAATTTTTGTCATAATATATCTGCAATTTTGTATTAAAAAGTTCGTACGCTATATCTGCATTTGATTCATTAAAAACGTCCAACCATTCTTCCGTTGCTAGATCACTCTTAAACGATTCAATATTTTGGGGTGTTTCTTTTCTGTACATGTTTGATTTAGCTGACTTTTTCATTGTAATTTCATTATTACATATTGAAAAAATTGGCATATTAATCCACTGGTAATGTTTTTATCAAAGATATTAGAAAAATTATTGTCTATAAAGGTTGAAGATTGACCGTCAATTCTGGTTGGTTTATTTATATGTGGATAACAACTATTAGAATAAGTAATATGAAGAAGTGTGTCATGGTAGCTACTATGAGATAAAAGATCAATGTTAAAGTCGCCCATTAAATATAAGTGTTTACCTTCCCCTGTAAGAGTATGAAGGCATTTATCTAGATCTTCACAAAATAAATTGGCATGGCTAGTAGGGTGTCTATAGATTAATCCGACGATTATATTTTTTTTGTTTGGATTAATGATTTCTAAAAATAATGATTCACTTTGTTTTAACTTTATTTCTTTTCGGATTTTAAATTGCAAATTTTCATTGACATAAAATGTGACACCCCCGCCTCTTATTCCTTCGCGATCTAGTCTGATCAATGTATAATTCTGCAAGTTAAATAAATTAGGCGAAGTGTTATGAAGCCAAGTTTCAGTGACACCAATAATAGAAAAGGGACAATTATTTAAAGTATGCAGCAATGTTTGCAGAGAATCCAAATTTTTGCTTAAACTTCTAGCATTTACGTGAAGTAAACTAAACTTATGTTGTGTTTTTTTAAAACTTGAAGTAAATTCATCGGTTGTGTAATAGTTACTATCAGAAGATACCTTGTTTGTATTGAAAATGGATAACAGGTCTAAATAATTATTATTGAACATTGATTATTATTACCAATTTATTTTGATTAAAGGTATAATAACTGGTTTGCATGCAAAGTTTCTGTGTCGTACTAGTATGATGGTGGTAGTGATCATGGGATGAAACGAGAATGGAATGAAGAAAAAATGATAAGTGAACATGAAATGCATAAAAAAAGAATGTATGATGATGAGATCCTAAAGAGTTTACTAAATATTTAACTTTCATAATGATGAGCTCACTAATTTTTGAGCATCTCAACCATGAAATACATTTAAAATTACGGAACCTTTGATAAAACACTTTGTTCCGGCACCACTGCACTTTCAATAATGAAAACGTATTTGATGCCTTAATAACATGGTATTAATTGTTCCAATAAACAGAGAATGCTTCTATGCATGGCCTGCAATTGCAAATTTGTACAACTTAAAGTAAAAGAAAATAGAGAACTAAATTTATGAAAAACTTTAGTATAGATATTTAATCTTTTTCATTATTAATATATTACAAAAATTCATGCAGTATTCAGCAAATATTACAAAATAAACATAAACGACGACATATGGAATGGAGTTGAACATAATATCTACAGTATATGCTTTACATAGGCCTATCTTTAAAGAAAACAAGAAAAGAAAAGAAAAGAAAAACGTACGTAATTAATGAATAACGGTACATTCGAACAGATTTTCAAAAGAATAAATTACACCCTAAATTAGACTAAATTCAGTGCAGCTGGATTATACCCAAAAAACAGCTCACGCACCCAAACAAATTTCCTTCCCGGGGACCGTGCGATGAGGCACTCCATCAACGTGACGTCAATGGGGGACCACAGCACCCGCAATCCAGTCTACATTAAAAACCAATTGAGATCAATTTGAAATTTTGTCTGCTTAGCCATGAATAATTTAAAATCGTTACTAACTCCTTGAACTTCTAAGGCTGGAAGGGGCGGGGTGGAGGTGGGGGGGGGGAGGCAACTGCCAATGTCCACATTTCCTTAAACATCCCAGGGTACAGGAGAAGAACTTATCAATTGCACTCAGCGCTCTAAATCCTTTGAACTTTCTGCACTACTAAATGTCTAATCACTTTTGTCCAGTTAATATACCGATATACTGGCAAAAATCAGAGGAATATCTACAATAAAGCATCTTTTTGGCTACAGATTTATATACATCACTCTTGAAATTGATATCAGAATGAAGGTATTTTAATTATCCATCTTTTGACACCAAATACATGGTGATTAGAGGTTTTAGTTCAAAGTTATCTTTAAAACTCGATGTAAACACACCAAACAGGTCCTTAATACAACAATGCACGTATATGCATACAGTTAATACACATGTGGGCAAAAATGTTGTTTTTGTGGAAATCAAATCAATAACTTTGGATTGCTATAACTCTCCCTCGCACAGGATATTGTCGTTGTACATAAGCAAATTCTTGGAAAGTTATGAAAAAATGCAATTCTCCGATTTTGATATATGGAAAAAAATGTTTTTAGATAAAATTCAATTTTTCGAAAAAAAATCACAAAAATCATGTTTTGTACTTAAATTTGCGATGTTAATTAATCCTAAATTCTTTGAAAGTGGTATCAAAATGTGTATAATTTAACTCTCTTTTATATGACACCAACCTCATGGTGGTTCAAGGTTTTCTTAAAATACTATTTACATAATACTATTTTATCGTCAAAAGGGCCACTTTTTTGGTGGGGGCGTCCCCCTGGCCACACCCACCACTTAGAACATGCCAGACGGTCAATTTGTTATGTGGAGCTATGCGATCTTTACATCTGTGCACATGAAAATTGGTTTCCTTCCCAGCTAGGTTGACCCCCCTGGCTCCCGGTCTAGGACCCCCCAGGAAATGAAGGAGGGGTCTGAAAATTTGCACCCCATCATTTTTGGCCAATTGGGACCCTTTTGAAGCCAAAACAGCCACAAAAAAAAATCAACTTTGGCACAAAAATCCTACGGGATTACATACCATACCGCACTAATATGATCTTCAGTAGACCTACCAAGTCTCACGCCTATACAGCTGGTTCCTTATATTTTCTTTTGCATAGTAGAATGGTAACTGTTCATTGAACATCGTGTATTTTTTTGGTAAACACTACATGTACTTTAATTAAAATATATTTTCAAAGAAAGGACTTACACTCTATAAAAATGAAGTGCTAAATCACGGGTGCTGGGTACAAATTTGCACCACACGTGCCGAGTGTAGCCCTTGGCGTGCATGCAGCGTTTGGGAAGCGATGACGAGCAGACAAATGAGTGCTGAAAACACGTGCTATTCGAGAAATTGCACCCGAAGTGTGACCCTGCCTGTTTTAGCACTTGCAGAAACACCGGTAGTGCTGACGCTCCATGTACAGTGCTTCACACAAAAGAAATTCAAAGTAATTTAAAATTCAAATGAGATAGGTCGCCACTCGGCTATAAAAGAGCGGGGATCTGAGAAGGTATTCATCTTTTTGGAGAATGTAAGGTGGAAGGATATTGTGTACTATGTACAAAGAAAGTGTATTGAATATGTGTGCATATTTCAGGTGCTAAGGCAGTGCTTCACACAAAAGAAATTCAAAGTAATTTAAAATTCAAATGAGATAGGTCGCCACTCGGCTATAAAAGAGCGGGGATCTGAGAAGGTATTCTTTTCATTGCCTAATAATTCTTCTTGTGCATGATGATACCATTAAGCTTTAATTTTGTATCAGTATGCATGAAACAGTTCTGTGTTTTTACCATTGGATACAAATACATTTATTACTTTTTGAAGGGATGTTGTGATTTTCCAATGGTTTTTGTCAATAAAGAAGTGAGTCTTTTTAACTCATATATGTGACTACCTACATTCGTTACCAGGAGTGTGATATGTGGCGTCTTGAGGGGTATGTTTTAGATGCTGAAATTTGGCTGAAAATAATGTTAGGGCTGTTTAACAGAATGGTGAGTTTTCAGCACTACAGATGTGATTTTGTGGATGCTGTTTGTGTGTGTTCTTTAGCACTATATTGGGTGCAAAAGTGTTAACACTAGTAGTGCCATTTTGGGGGCTTTAATAGGGGTTATTTAATGCACTAGAAGTGTGGTTTTTGCAAGCTGCATGCGTCTAATAGCACCATAAGTGTAAAAAGGCTTACACTTAAAGTGTTTAAAATAGCACTTGGACTGGTGTTGAATATAGCACGTGTACAAGTGCTACCTTGGCCCAATTTGGGCAGTCCCTATGCGTGCCCTTACAGGTGCTGCCTCCAAATCTTGAGGTGCTAAAATTAGCACTTGATATTTTAGATTGTATGATGGCTGTGCATTAAACCCACTTGGCAGTGTACATGTTGATGTTATTGCTAGCTTCTCTATTGAAAAAAAAATTACATTGTGAATTCACATCACAAGCCCAATTTGATTTATTTTACATTGTCGACAACTTAAATGGTGATCCCTATCGCACTTCAATAACGCTCAAGGGGTTACAATTTTACAATACTTGTTTTCGAGTACACTTTTTTGAAATACCCGTTCAGCGTGTGAATTCGGGAAAAAACCACGCGAAATCCTCATTTAGGGTGTATTTTGGCTTCAGAAGATATCCTCGTTAAGGGGGTGTCTGGAAAACCTGCGGTCACGCATGCTTACAGTATTTCTACATGATTGAGAGTTTTGAGACCCCCCCCCCCCCCCCCTGAGGTAAATACTGAGATTAGAACCCACATCTTACAACGTTGTATTACATTGTCCTTACAGGTTAAGCTAGCTAGCTATACTCTTTGCCAGCGCGCTTATTGATATTAAAGCCGTAAAAATCACGGAAAGTGCCGTAGTCCTAGTCTCATGGATAACTCTCCCGAATGGCGTTAGACCTGTACAGAGATATCGTGATAGATATATCATCGTCTGTCCCCAAAAGAGGAAAGACCCTCCCGAGTCATACATTTAAAGGCATCGTTTAGCAATGTTAAATCTGACATGAGATGCACGGCCCTACGTGTTATCAGTGTCTGTGATATGGTGAAATATATTAAAGCCCTAAACAAAATTGCGCTTTAAAATGACCAAGAAGTGCCTCTAAAAAGTAAAATACCTTTGAGTGACCGGTTTTACCATGCTCATTCTCCCCAATAGACTGTAGTGATATGAAAACCGTTAGGAAAACGCAAAATTTGATTTCGATTTCCAATCATAAATATCTTGATAATCGACAGGCGATCGGCCTGTAAAAGTCAATGGCCCGAATTCACAAAGGAGGTTTGTCGACAAAACTTGGTTTTCGTATGTCATTATGACGCGTTTTACGCGTTTTTTACAAACCTGGTTTGTAAAGAACAAAAGGTGGTTTGGCGAAACAAAAGGAGGTTTGAGCTCAAACCTTGGTCTGAGCTCAAACCTTGCTTTGTGAATTCGAGCCAGTGGGTTCCTGATTGACCTGAATGTTTATAATTATCATTGCAGCATGAACTAAATCCAGGATTTCGTTTCAGAATCGGAGTTTGTTGGAACAAATGGGAAAGTTGTCCGGCAATTTATCACAGTGACATTTCCTATTCAGTCTATTTGAAGTTCCCATACGTATAGTGATTACAAATTTTCAAAACACATAACTTTCTTATTTTTGGTCCGATTTCGTTTAAACTTTCACCGGCTGGCTGCTGCTCTGATTCTTCCTTTTTCTGCTATATTACGATTCGAATTCCTTTTAAGTCATATTATACTTCTTTTTTTTCATACTTTTTCCCCCAACAGGAATTGTATAGATTTTCATTTGCAAACAAATTAACAAAAAATATTCAAGGTAATTTATATTTATAATATGAATAAAATTGACTACTCAAGATACAAATATTTGTTGAACTGTCGAGTTAATAGAAGACATACATATTTTCAATAACATATTTCTGATATTCATGAACCCAAAAACAAAAAAAGACAAAAGACACATATTATCGATTGATTATTGGGCTATATACAATTACTTTGTTGTGACCACTGCTAAAGATTTAAACAAAATGAAATATAACTATACAAAATTCAGAAAAATATCATGTTATATATATATATATATATATAAACGAAATTCGTCAAATTGTGAATTTTTTATTTGTACAATTCGAATTTGCAACATATAATTTTCATTTTTGAAATAATTTATAATCGAAACTCTAATATTATCAAAGTCGGGCAATGTTTTCTTTATTTTGCGAGTATATACCATCTGTCGCACCATAATCAGTATACAATTCAATGCATAGTTGAATTTTATTATACTGAATTGTATGATTTCCTGGCAGTATTATTGTACAATATCGACCAATTCTTGAAAGGAGTTCTCATTCAGCACATATTTGTTTTCTTTTAAATTCATTTTTACTATAGTTAGTATGTGAGCTGTCACCTTATAACCTAATACCTCCAAAATACCCCAAAAATATGTCGGCAAATAATCATGTAATTTACAATCATACGTGTAACACCGTAATGATAACGCTATGTGACGTCACAAAGACATTTTTTCTTCATTAGTCATTGGTCATAATTTATGTAAACAGAACATCATAATGTCAATAAAGACATATCATCATGTGATGTGTGGATGCTTGTATAAGAGATACATTGCTCACTGTAACTTGCTCATAGTGTCAGAATACTTCTTGCATTTACAGACGTGCCTCATAAATCGTGGAATAATAAAGATGGGGATATTTCTTCCTCTACTGCGGATACTAGTCTGCATGCATGTGCTCTGGTGGGGTGTACAAGGAATGGATACCGAATGTAAGTATGCCATACGTAGAATATAGAACCAGAAGCCAGTATATACAGTGCGTCCAAAAAATAGGAAACCCCCAAACAAATGGTAATCGTGAGAAAATTATGAGCTGTGTCGAATTAATATTTTGCTTTTCTTAAAGTAGAAGTAATATGCTTTCAAATGATGAATTGGAGACGTTAGATCATACTCGCCTCACTAAGAAACTTTGTTTTTTAAATTTCGTGTCAAATTCGATTAGTGCCAAATATATTGCTCAGCGAGCATGTATGGATTTGTATCATTTGAATACATAATACATCTATTTTATGTAAAACAAGATTGTACGTATACAGCTCATAGTTTGTGTTGTATGCGCTGTGTATATGAATACAAACTTGGAATATTTCTTAGAATTTAGACCTAAATGTGACGGATAAATAGCTGTTTAAGAGACGCACTGTGAGGAGCAATGGCACCCTTTTGTGCTGAGGGGGGGGGGGGGGGGGAGGGGGGTGGTGGTGATATGAGGGGCTATGTTTACTTGTTGTTTTTATGAACATGTGGAAAATAAACTTGAACTTGAACTTGAACTTGAACTTATTCCGTGGCGTGTACAGGGAATGGCAACCCAATACGAGTATGAAATACGTATGTAGAGTTAGACGTAATTAAACGTAATATGAATAATAACTTGGACCATTTCTTCAATCTAGACCTTTATTTTAGCGTATGCATGTATATGTACAGACTGTGACATGAATTGTTTTCCTTTTCTCTACTTCAGTAAACTTGCAATTCATAGTTCGATGTATTCGGCTATTTTGTGTTATTTATTTATGTTAAATCACAAAGATTGGAAAAGAAGACTTTGGGGTTATGGTTATTTAGTTAATCTGTCTCTTTTCGCGGCATCCATGTGATTCATTTCAAATCTTCCCTTTTTTTTGTATTCACTGATTCTTGATTTGTCTTTGCCGAATAAAATAATTAAGATATTGATAATATAAAGTGCGTCCCTGAAAAAACGAAACCGAGAATTATCGATGTTTTATAATAACTTAATCACAATTATGATTAATAAATGACACATATTTGTAAAGCGTAGATCGTCCAATTTCATTTGATGCAACTCATATGATGCATATTTCACGCATGAGTGATTAAAATGGATTTGAAGAGAGGGCACCAAAAATTCATTTTGCGGTTGGTATCTGGATTTCAAAGAGAAAATCACATAATTTTTTTTTTTTTTTGCCCTTTCATATGATACCTCAATCAGGAAACTGAGCAAGGAATAAAAAAAAGTTCTGTGTGTTTAAAGTGATGCTTGCATGTCCATAATTTGATTTGAAGTTCGTTTTCACTGGCCTCCCGCCGTAGCAACAAGCAGAAATGACAAAAGACTTAACTCCGTTTCGTTGAAAATCAGCCATGCATGCAGTATTTCGTCTATGGCTGATCGTTTAGTAAAATTGACTTCGTTTTTTTAAATTATGGGAATGCAAGCACCACTTACACCGCCAAATGACTTTTTGGTTTTCTTCCTTTAAATTGCTTTTAATCACTCATACGTGAAAAATGCATCATATGAGTTGCATCAAATGAAAGAGAAGGATCTAAGCTTTACGAATATGTGTCATTTATTAATTATAATTGTGATTAAGTTATGATAAAACATCGATAATTGTCGGTTTTATTTTTTTCTGGGTCGCACTGTATATTTGAAAAAATAATGATAATATCATAATCATAAATGTGACGAATAAATGGCTTTATTGTTGTAAAGCAAAATAGTCATGTACGATTTGAATGAAATTTTCCGAATAAATAAGAAATCTTTAAAAAAAACTTTAAAAAACTAGTGCGTATAACAAAAAAATCAACCTTGTGAAGCTTCGAAAATAACAATTGTCCTCTCTTACTTTGAATTATATCTAAAGGTAAAGGGTAACTCTATTTTATTCTACTTAAAGATATTGCATTGCTAACTTTGCTGCCTAAGAGGAATGGACACAGTAGATTCAAAAGTGTTGTCAAAAGATCCTTATCCCAAAGTTTGGCCAAAGCAACCAATCTAGTCTTCTTGTCTCCGAACTTGCCATAAAATCCCACTATTTATCGTTTGTCAATTATTGCACCATTGAACCTCTATATATAACGTGACCAGAATAAAATTATGGCACGTACCTATGACCTTATTATTAACCATAGTTAATAGTTATAATAGTTAATGAATTATTAATAGTTACAAAATGTATTGACAGTGGAGTTATGTGATAAAGATAACATGGCAAACAATACTGATATGCATTGTGAATGACTGAGTGTTCAAAGTCGTACCCTATACATGGGATGAGAAAGACTAAACCCCAAATATGCCATCATGAGAGACGTAATATTTATATTGTTTGTTGTGTATGGGAATGTATACAATTAATTTAAACACGATAGTTTTCAGACGAAAACGAAAATGTATAATGTCTTTTGTTTACACAATTAGTCAGTTTACACAGTAAGTTCATTTTCATAGGGCAACCCTAAATATATACACTGTTGATCATAATGGTGGAATAATTATTTTTACCCCAATTTATGGAATGATTTTGACAATGATTTATCCCTAAAAGACCTAAATAATACAATACATTCTCAGATTGTATTAAATACTAATTTGTGAGTATTTGTTTTGCGTGACTGCTAAAGCATGTGTATGCTACCAGGGGCGGATCCAGGGGGGCATAGGGGGCACGTGCCCCCCCCCCCCCAGCTAAAAAAAAAAAAAAAAAAAAAAAAAAAATGCGCACTACCACCCCCCCCCCCCCCCACCCCCCCCCCCCCCCCCCGCTTATTCAGCGGCTGGCTGAGTCGTTGCGATTTTGTTTGTGACCAAAAAAATAAAATATATGTCATCTCCCCCCCCCCCCCCCCCCGATGTAATTACTTGTAACTGGATGGCAACTGCGCGCAACAATGGTCTTATGCATATACTTTAAGCATGGTGTTATAGGATACAGAAATGGAAAGCGTACACACTTAAATACATCATCGTGAGAAGAAAATAACCGTCACGGTTTACTATCTCATATTTGAACTCACATATTTCGGGGGGGGGGGTGTATGTGTGGGTAGGTCTGTGTTACATCAAAACAATTACAAATCTACTTTTTTAATAAGCTTTCAAACTGTTTCTGAATACCATTTAGTTTCAGGTAAGGACAACATATTGTTGTAGGGGAGGCGCGGTCCCCGCTCAATTACGGAAGGATTAACGCGTCGACGATATGACAAGATGATTTAGAACAATAATTAAGAGAAGAAGACGAGATGAAAGTGTCGGCTTGTTTTAAGAAGAGAAAACAAGATAACTGGGCGTTGGAATTCGAGTGACAAGTCGATTTGTTTTAGATGAGAAGAAGAAAAAGCAAGTAAATCGACTTGTTTAGGACGAGAAGGCCAGATGACGTATTCTAGGAATTATGAAAGTTGGCTTGACGAGTTCCAGCAAATCGTCGACTTGTCTTAAATAAGTCGACTTGCCGATCAATTAACAACATTTCGTCAACCGTCCTCTTGTTCTAAATAAGTCGACCTGCTGAATTCCAACAACTCGTCTTTTTGTCCTAAATCATCTCGTCATCTCGTCCGCTCCTTTACGATTCCGTACTCAATAGTAGCGGTGCGATTGCTAAGTGGCTGGACAGTAATAGTTTCTAAATCGGGAGGTCCCGGGTTCGAAATCAAATCGATTCGCTAGTGCCTATATTGGTAACGCAGTAAATCCACATTGCCAAGTCCCTCGGAGAGACCTTAAAACCATTGTTCCCCTGGATGCTTACTTGCAAGCATTCACTTAGTACTTACTTTGGAGTCAAGTACATGTAAAACAAACTAAACATCAACTCAACTCGATCTCGTTCCATCTGTCCTATCTAGCAAACGACGGCACTGGGATTAAACTCCTAAGCGGTGCAGGTTCCTATGATGGCGTGGTGCGTTACCAAGCAGAGGGTGGTGGAGTTGCCTTAATATGTGATCAAACATGGACTGACAAGGAAGCCGCTGTGGCATGTCGTATGGATGGATACGAAGGTGGTACAGCAACCAAAGTAGCCCATCTAGGACCAGAGGATTATACTGATATCTACCAATGGGATATTGTGTGTGATGGTGATGAAGAAAGACTAGAAGACTGCACTGTGTCCAAGAAAGACAACCCGACCTCATGCGCGCCTGACAACATTGCCCAGGTCAGATGCAAACCAAAAGGTAAGATATCAGTATCATCATCCTGAAATTCATGACTGGACAACTATTTATGGGTGTTCAGTTTATACCGTGTGAGTCAAAAAAAAGTTTACACCTAAATTGCTAATTATTTTTAGAATCATCTATGAACAGTATATTATTATACATCTTATGAAAGAGTGTTTTATCCCAAATCATTTGTACCATTTGTGTGTGGTATGTGTTCACGCTTGGATGAACAGGTGGCATTGTTTGCGAGAGTGCAAAAATCGACTTGCGCCAAAGTGATGCCTTCAGTATGTATTATGTTGGGATTAGCGGAGTGAGAGAATGGATTGAATGTATCAAATGAAATGCATTGCATATGTTTTTTGCAAAGGGCAAAGTCACACACACCCACACACACGCGCACAAATGTTCGTTGATATTTGATATTCGATATTTGATATGTGTGGCATAATTAGTTTTGTTAGGGGTGTTATTTGGATCTGCAAAGAACGAATTAATACCCAAATCCAAATTGTTTTATTCAAACATCACATAGGCAACTTTGGCGCAATTCGATTTTTGCACTCTCGGAAACAATGTCTCCTGTTCATCCAAGCGGGAACACATACCACACAAAAATGGTACCAAATGATTTGGGATAAAATACTCTTTCATAAGACATATAACAGTTTAATGTTCATTGATGATTTTTTAAATAAATAGCCATTTTCTAGGCGTAAACTTTTTTTTTGACTCACACTGTATAGAGCAATATTCCAGTGCATCCCACTCCCCCACTCTTTTAAGTACCCCTATATATATATATTATATATGCAAAAACATGCCTATTCAAAATCCAGTGTAGCTCTTTAGGATGCAAGGTGACCATATTTTCTTCTGCATATTTTGATAGAATATGAGTCGGAGATATGATTTCATGTCTCATTTGACCCTCAATTAACTCATGACGTCATCTAAACGGCCTCCGAACTCAAAATTCCAATTTGCATATTATGACGTCAGCATATTTATGGAAAATTGATTGTATCTCTGTAAATACTGATCAATTTTCTTCCAAATTTCGATATGTTCTAGCTGACACAATTTTCTACAAATGCATTACCTCTTATTCTTCATTTTGACAAAGGCATCATGGCGTATTTTTGCGATTAAAGGTGGCATGTCAATTTTTCACATTTTGCGTGTATTCTCTACAGGACATTACTTTTTCTCAAAACTTGGTTCTACATTTCCGTCTTTCGCGAGCAATATCTCCGTCGTTTTAGATTAGTTTACGCTGACAATAAGCTATCTTAAATGTGCCCTTTATTTTGTCTCAATTTTAGTTGAATCAGCCCACCTATACTTGTTCCAAACAAGTATTACAAATCTAGTTATTATTATTGTTGCTGTTATTGTTATTATCAAAATCATCCTCATCATATTAAACTTTTATTGTTGTTATTACACATAATTACAATGGTACCTATAACAATGACATAATAAGAAATAATCAAATAAATGCCGTCATTCTTTTTAAAACAAGAGGGGGACATGCGGATGACTGGAAGTGATTATTCGGAGCAAGGACGGGTGGAAACCTACATGGACGGAGAATGGGTCAAAGTTTGGATAGATAGAGATGTCAACAAGCACATCTACCGCTTGTTTTGTATAGCCATGGGGTATGAACGGGAGTATTTGTATAATTACAATGGAGAAGAGCAGATGCCTTTCGAAGGAGGTCCACAGGACGCAGGAGCCCTGTGTGAGTTTCCACCTGACGACGATTACAACTACGTCTGTGAAAAACATTCTGATGGAGCTGGAAATGGACGCTATTCCCAGACAGGCATCGTGTGCAAACCCTTACGTACGTCTGATATCCGTCATATGCTTCTCTTTTTTTTACTTACTGCAAAAGATACGAGCTTAAATCCGTGAAGGGGGGGGGGGGGTTACATCCCTCCACCTTGTGGGGAGGGGTATAGGTTATACAATTATACATTACTTTTCTAGAGGTACAAGAATCGACCTGTCTGTCAACAGAAGCCCCCAATTCCAAAGGAGATGTGCGAAATGGGAGAGATTTTCTTTTTAATTTCTGTTTATAAAATGGTGTGTCTTACGGGTAATGATGATTTCACGATTCCAATGGGTTTTAGAGACTTTAAGGTTTACTATTCAGAAGCTTGTGACTTACATTTGATATTTTATTTGACAAGACGAAGAATGTGATACTCGGGCTTCTTTCTCTTTTTTCGTTTACAGACATTGTGGCATACCATCCAATAAGATTGGTCGACATTAACACAAACGAGATCAACGACCAGTCAGGACTTGTACAGATCTACAATGAAGGCCAATGGGGAAACATTTGCGATAATTCCGATTATTCTGAAGTACGTAAACGTGACAAGCATAGTGAGGTCACTTCATATTCAGAGGTGTAGCACATGATCGTTAGTGGAGACGAAAATGACGCCCTGTTTTGCAGATTTCCCAAAATACTTCACGCCAAATATGACCCCTTTGACTTGAACACGAGTACAAAGTAGGTTTTGAATAATCAACCAAATCTTCCCCACACATTTACAAAATCTGAGCAAAAGTTCTAGAATACGCTTTCACAGTTCCTTCCTCTCCCATTCCTTTTACCCATCCGTTGTAGTTGCTGTTGTTGTATTGTTAGTTACTTAGTTAATGTTTTTGTTAGATTTGTTTTGCATGTATATACTTAAGGGATTGACCATAGACAGGCCTGTAGGCCTATTGTCGATCCCGCCATTATCTGTTATTATTATTATTATTATTATAGTTTTATTTTAACAGGGTGGTCTCATTCAAGTTCATTTCTGAGCCTGCTCTCCCAGAGAGCCCTGTATTCACATAAAAAACATGTACAATAATAACATGAATTCAAAACATACATACAAAGGTAAAATATACATGGTATATACAATAATTAAACATGGGTAACGAAAAACACGCATTAACAATAAATTATAAGGAAAAAAAAATACAACTATCAAATTGAAAAAACTAGATGAATGAAATGTAATAAATAAAGGTCAAATTAACGTGAAAATATGTTTTCTTGCACATTTCCTTTCCTTTGATGTCGTTTCAATCTCTGTACGTCACGGAGTAAAGGGAAGTCATTGCACTGCCAACTGTGCTCCTTGAACCGCTCAGGGATGCATGAAATCAAGAAACTGTCTAATTTCCATCGTTTTCACACCAAAAGTTTCTTGTCTTCATCTTATTATTATTATTATTATAGTTTTATTTTAACAGGGGTGTTATGTTATATTTATGCTGTATTCTTGTTTGTCTTCTGATTGTTTTGTATTTTTATCAGATTTTGGAAATAAACTAAACTTGAAACTTGAAACTTGAAAACATGTTTGCAACACCGTCAAGATATGACCTTTTTTCCCATTAAATTCTTGCTCTTCCGAAACAAATACCACTTTTTCGGCTAACAAACATTCCCTAAATATCTAACGATCTTGCGTACACAAAGACAATATGAATTCTCGCTACCCCAAATAGCGATTCTGCCGAGATCCGGGGAAAATCCTGAAAACGCGCATTGCATTATGGGATAGCTTTTCGACATTACAGCTTCCTGTGCAGGCGCTATATTACTAGGCGCGACCAAAAAATCGCGGCTTTGTTCGAGACATTTCGATAAGGAGCAGATTGATCCAGATGGTTATGCCAAAGGCTATCCCAAATACTTTTTCTGGAATAATTTTGGTCTTTTAGCGTGCGTGAAAACTCTGCACAGCGAACACAGGCGCTAGCGCCAGCGGGATGGGACTCTATACCGGAAGTTGTAGTGACGACCCGAGAGAGTGAAAATTACCTCGTCTCGCGAATTTCGAGATTTTCGTACCTATTTAGGGTAGCGAGAATTGACACCATCGACACCGCGATGATAAGAAAGCTTTCTATACAAAGAATGGATGTTTGTTTGTTTGTTTTTTGGTAAAGTACTTTACTAAGGAAAGAGTTTTTTAACGCGTTGGGCGAGTTGTTCAAACGCGCCAAGGCGCCTTGTTGAAAGATGGGAAGGCGAGAAGGCGCATTGGCGAGTTTTAACAAGTCGTCAACCCTTTAATACTCGCTGCAAGTTTAGGATTCCATACTTTACTCACTCCGTATCAAGTTTACAAAAAATAAATAACTTGTTTTTTGCATTCCTTCTATATTTATCATTTACTGTTATGTTACGATTGACGTTTTGGTTTTTAATGTCACCCATGATTTTTAATGACTTTACAATTTTATGTTAAAGGTAAAGACCAGTATTGGAAACGCCCCAATTTCAAAAAAATGAAATGGAAGCTCTTATTACCAATCATGTGAAAGAATATGTTTTGACTAATACATATGATAACAATTTTGCCGGGAAACCGCCTACTAATTGATATATTTGGTAAATTAGTTTATCTATTGGACTGTGGGAGATAAACGCACGTGTCACGCACGTGTGCGTAGTCCCATGTACATCTTTCTGTGTACAGTGCTTGTAACTTTACGAAGACTGGGCCAAATTTCTTATCATTTTGATGATTCCAGAACCTTGCAGTACACACCGATACTTATATGCTAGATGATCAACCTTTTCTGATCGATTCCACAACGTTTCTTTCACAATGCAATCGCATGACCATAACTGGTCTTTATATTTAACATTGTGATTCTATTTTGAATCAATGAAACGTTTTTTTAATCACAAAATAAATGACGCAACAATAAACAAATCACCATGCTAACGGCGTGGGTATGCAATATTGAAAAAGCAAAACCCATTCTCAACTCATGCGATCGATTCGTAGCGAATAAAAATAAAACCTTCCGTTTGGTATGGTTCGGTTATATTTTGCGTATAAAAACAACATAGGCTATTTATATAAGTTATGGATAATACGGCTAGATTGCTCTATTCAGAGCCGTTAATCTGTCTTCGTCGCCAAGTGCACTGTACTGCGTACCAGGCTTCGTCAAATTATATCGGGAACAGAATGGGAAGAACAACATTTTGCTAATGGAAACTAATATCTTACAGGTCCAAGGACACTTCGGTCTCAATCAATCTCGCGATATTTACGTAGAGGTTGCTTAGCAACTACTTAAACACTCTGAAACATCACGCCGGAAGATCATCTTCTCTGAAACACACTAAAACACAAGCCACTTGCAAATGTCAGAAGTGACCAAAAAGGTGATTTGTTCTCAAAATCACGGCTTTTCACAATTTGTTGGCCCTTAAGATGATTATTTGTACCTTAACCCCCCTCCCCCCTCCCAACCTCGATTTCTACCTTGTCTTCTTGTTGGCAAGCCTAATAATTTCCTAATTCTCTCTGTGTGCGTGTGCAGCTTGTATGTACCGAACTTAGTTATACGGACACGACGGATGCTACTAGTCTTGATACACAGACTGTTGGTGATGGGACCCGGACCTGGTTCAGCACAACACCCAGTTCCATCGACTGTATAAAGTTATATGGATGTCCACACACAGCGTGGGGGGATCCCCAAAGTGATTGTAATCCTAAGGCAGTTCGTTGTGGGAGAGGTAAGAAAAACATGTGCCCCCACAATGTTAAAGCCATACTTTTCTAGAAGCACTACCTCTAAACCCATCTAGCGCCATCTCAGGTCAGCTGTAGCTGCTACAGTTACGGGATTACACTGCTGTAATCCCGTTACTTGCTGCTCCTCTAGCTGCGTGGTTGGTTCTTGTATCGAGTCCTCTTTCTGCGAAGTGGGAATGAGATTTTGGGTTATGCACTGTTGGCAAGTTTATCAAGAGATGGCGCTGTGCATAAACTAGTTTGCTAGGGCAAAAAGCTCAGTAGTCGAGTATCACATTAGAATAGACATTTCAGATGGATGGGTCATCATTCACATGATAATTATATATATCGAGCTTGCAAGAAACGCCTTTATGCGTTTCAATGTTAGAATACTGCGTACAAATTATTGTTACTACCATGTGAACAATTTAAAGGTATAGTTGAGTTTGGGTAAATAGAGTACAGTTTTGGTCAAACTAATTTTAGTAGCCATGCAAAACCTGCACCATTACTTTACAAAGTAATAGTTATAACTGCACCATGCTCAAAAAGTATATCGAAATTACAAACGACTTAGTAATAAGCCTGTTAAAGGGATCCGGTAACTTTGTCTAAGATTCTGAAACAAAATTCTGGTTTAGCTCATGATGCAATGATAATTATAAACCTTTAGGTCATTCAGGAACCCTATGACTTTTACAAGCCGATCGCCTGTCTGATTATCAAGATATTTATGATTGGAATTACAAATTTTGAAAACCGTTCGCCTGACGGTTTTCATAACACTACAGTCTATTGGGGAAAACGAGTATGGTAAAACCGGTCACTCAAAGATTTTTACTTTTTTGAGGTACTTCTTGATCATTTTGAAGCGCAATTTTTGTAGGGCTTCAATATTACACCATATCACAGACACTGATAACACGTAGGGCCGTGTATCTCAGATTTAACATTGTTAAACGACCCCTTTAAAGAGTAATTTAACCACGTTAAATAATGATTAAATAGAGAGATCATCTAAATCTATTTAAAACATCTGTTTGAAAAGTGAAAGCATTTCTTTCTTTCAACATCTGGTTTAGAATTTTCGCATATTTGTGGGGCTCCACAAATATTAGAAATGGTTATATCTATCGATATTTCAGCCGTCTCTGAACCGATTATTTTGTTATTTAAAGTGTATGCTCTTTCAAATTTGACACTTAGTTTTTAATTATCTCACAAAAAATTACTCTGTGTAGCGCCCTCTATACAAAAACTTAACTACCCCTTTAACCTTGTCTATTATAATTAATGTACTTTTTCTTTTTTTCAAATTTTATTCAGCTTCATCTTTGGAGGGTTTGGCATTATCTCTCATCATCATGGTGATCGTCGTTACGGTCGATCTCGGATTCGTCGATGTCTAAAGGCTACAAGAAAATCTTTGATCTAAATTAATGTCATTCTGGTGGATACATGTCGTTTCCCAGAAGGTTCATGATTCTAAATATGTCCGTAATTCCGGAAGTACATTATTGCCAAGTTTAATGATTCCGAAAATGATGAAGAGTTTTAATTTCCAAAATGAAATAGGGTTCGTAATTCCAAATATGATATTAATTTCAAAAAGGGTTTATAACTCCAGAAATGAGAAAGGGTTCATATTTCCGAAATTGAATAGAACCCAGTATTCTTTCCAGAATAACGAGCTTTCTGAACAGTGATTTTTATTTTCAATTATAAAAAGGCCCTCTTACTCCATTGTCTAAATTACGTACCTTTGGAATAATGAACCAAATTTTATTTTGATGTTGATGCATACTATTTCATATCGGGAATTGCGAACCTTCCGATTAACGAACTAAGTAATGTATGAAATGTTCAAATTATGATATTGTTTAATTGTCCGTGTTATAAAACCCGTGGTATTGGGGACCAGGGGCGTACGCAGGGGGGGGTTTGGGGGTTCAAACCCCCCCCTTTGGTATTTTTATGTATGTAAACCCCCCTAAAAAAACCTAAAACCCCCCCCTTTGTTTTTTTTTTTTGTTTTTTGTTTGTTTATTATTAAAAAAAAAATAAAAAAAAAAAAAAAATTATACCCACGGCTAACCAAAATAAGGTGACCTTACCCCCCCCCCAACGACCAAAAATGTCAAATTATGAAATTTCGAGACCAAAAAAAAAAAAAAAATGTGTCCGCTTACCCCCCCCCCCCCCCCCCCCCCCCCCCCCCCCCCCCCCCCCCCCCCCCCCCCCCCACTGAGCGACTTTTCGGCCGGCGCGATTTTCAAATTTTCGGGAGCAAAATATTTTAAAACCCCCCCCTTGAAAAAATCCTGCGTACGCCGCTGTTGGGGACGTTGTGTTGGAAAAATCAACCTTCAGAAAAAACGAGTTACCACATACAGGTATATAAAGTTAATTTAAATGCACCTTCGGAATACCAATATATGAAAACGACGAATCAGTTTATGAATCAATCACATTTTGATAAACCAATGAAGTGTAGGATAAAGCCCCGAAATCAAAAAATCACGAATAAATCCGGCTAACTTCGTTCCATCTGGTCTTCGCGTCAGGTCGGGTTGCCGGGTATCTTTCGTGAAAGCTTGTTCTCATAATTACTAAAGATAAGGTGCGTCACGTTGTTGGGTTACACGAATATGTGCAAACAGTGTTCCCATATTCACGAAAGGTACGGTAAATTAAATGCATTTAATCCCATTTTGTTTAAGTGTTCCTTAAAATTAAGGTGAAAACCTATTTGTGAGCGTTTTTATTGTTATTATGCAAGTGTGGAAGAACATCAGAGAAAAAATGTTGCATGAAAAACATGGCTCTTCAAATGCTTTCATATTCTAAATATGACATGTAACAGCTTAAAAATGAGGCCCACATTTTCATGCCAAATGTGTGTGTAGTCCCATATTAATCTTTCTGTGTACAGTGCTTGTTACCTTTACCAAGACTGTGCCAAATTTCTTATCATTGTCATGATTCCAGAACCTTGCAGTACACTCCAATACTTAACGTTACATGATCAACTCTTTATGATTGATTCCACACTGTTTCTTTCACAATGCAATCGCAAGACCAGAACTCAACTTTAACTTTAATGCTAATCTTCTTACATGTACATTTTATTTCGTAGAAAAATGGCCATATAATCAGACAATGACATTGTGCCAGTCGCTAGCCTATTTACTACTGCTTGTAATTTTGTGACGAAACTATAATCATCCCTAATGTGACTGTTATTGAATGTCAACGCGTTTTGTCACTGTGTATTCTGATGCTATAACAATTATGTACCTTACAATTGAATATCTATTCAAATGGGTTGAAAAAATAAGTAAGTTTCATGATTTGTAGGCCTATGAGTTTATGAGTGTCTTTTTGAAGTGCAAAATGAAGTTGGTTTGTATACATATATCATGTAAAATTGATTGCAGAAAATGAAATAAATGAATTTGAATTTAATCACCGTTTTATTCATCTAAAATGTGAATGACAAAGGAAATAGAAAATAGAAATCACGGCACAGTCTGAGAAGACACAGTTCAGTATAATACTTGGTTAGGAAACAGAGATAAAAAATGCATATTACAGAAGAGAAGATTGGCCACAAACAGAACAACGCGATAGTGATAAGAGAAAGTTGAAGAGAGTAAGAATAGATCTTTTTCGTAATGTAATCAAATTTAATGCACAAATCTTTGTTAAGTGCCTCGTTACAAAGTATTGAATTTTGAATTGAATTTTAATGGTCGGAATACAAATTGCATGCATTAATTGTTGCTAGGTAGCACAAACAGTATGACTTGTCTTACCTAACAATACGCAACGTATGCATTTTGCATTCTGACTAATGACATACAATAATTCGCAACAGATGAATAAAATATATTGAAACGAGGCACTGAACAAAGATTTGTGCGTTAAATTTGATTACATTGTGAAAATGTTCTATTAAAACGGGTAAAAGTAAGTGGAAATACTAGATGGAGAGAAAAAGGCATTGGGAGAGCAAAGGAGGAAAATG
Source organism: Strongylocentrotus droebachiensis (assembly GCA_035222895.1). Classification (NCBI taxonomy): domain Eukaryota; kingdom Metazoa; phylum Echinodermata; class Echinoidea; order Camarodonta; family Strongylocentrotidae; genus Strongylocentrotus; species Strongylocentrotus droebachiensis. The sequence continues at coordinate 92,057 of JAVYIG010001550.1, read as the reverse complement.
CATAATGTACAAGAGGAGAGAATCATCAGAGATTAGGGTTTGTGAGATCAGTATGGAAAGAAAAAGAGAAGAATGAAAATTAAGGAGAGGTGAGATGACTAAGAGTGGCGATGCATAATAAACGGGGGCGGCGATTTCTTTTCTTGTCCGGGGGACGAAATGTGAGGGACGAGGGAGCATAGTGAACGAGAGGGGCGAAGGTAATGGAAGTGACTACCCCCTCCCCACACCCACCCCAACTCTCACGCGTTCCCTCCCTTTGAAAACAACCCCCTTAGTCCGGTGTCTAAAGTCCGGTGTCTAAAGTCAATACGGGCCGATTTTTGTTGTGTGTACTACGAGCCGGACTTTGTTGCGTGAAAATTACCTTTACCGGAGATGTAGGGAACATGAATGCGGTCCCTCCGTTCCCGGAGCGGGGGAGGGGGGGGGGGCGTGGGGTGACTACCCCTCAGAGGTTTTTAAAAGTTTGTTTGTATTAAAAATGTACATTCCTCAGCAAAACTACTTTTATTTCACACTTCACTTTTACTTGCCGGTAATTAGTGTGCTCTAAATAATTAGTAGGTAAATGTTAGTAAGTAGGAAGCTTGGGCATGGATGGGATTTTTATTTCCCACCCAAGGCCTCTGTTATGTACATGTATATTAACATCGCTTTGGGAGTTGAAATGACAAATATATAGAATATATGGTAGTGAACACAATTTACTATCAAAACCAACCACCAAACCATCTATTTCTATGACTCTAAATCTTGTAAACATACAGCGTAAACTGTGCCTACGTGATACCAACGAAATACAGATTTTCTACAATATTTACTTGTGCATTTGTTAAGGATATTATGCAAGGGAGCGTAGCGACCGAGTGAGCAGATTTTTGCATTTTATTAGTCTAAACGCTGCACTCTTGGGCCCTCTAAAGCCTAAAAATGTTGCGGTCTTCAGTATGTATTTGCCATTCATTTTTCTAAAAACCTCTTTCAAATTTCCCGGGGGACGATCCCCCCCCCCCCCCTGAAAAAATTGAGGGGGGGGGTAGCTATGTCTGTATAGAGTATTTTATGTTTACATTTGATTCGCATCCGCTTTGTTATCGTTTTCATACATGTTCAAGTGCCTTCTGCCTTTCTTTAAATTGTCCTTTAATTCATCTGTTATTTAGTAAGATGGAGTATTGTGTACCTTTTATGTGCTTTTCCATTATTTGGATGATAAATAAAATTGGAATTGAAAATTGACATAAATCTATCGGAAAGGAGACTAGATGTCACAGAAATGACATGAAGATCCAGGATTGTTGTGACAAGTACCAGAGTGAACCTTTTCAATATCTGAATTGGAAAAGGGATGGGAAGACGACTTGGACAAATCTGATGATAACCCCAATCAGAGGAAACTCTGGATAAGAACAACAGTCTAAGACTAAAGTATCCTTGATCAGTTGAGTCACAAGTGAGCTCGAGAAATAATGGTATAGGTCTGAATGACTAGACGTATGAGCTGAGAGAAATACTTTTCCAATAATAGATCTTACAAAATGATGAAAGAAAGAGAATAAGGATGAAATAATTACTTCTCTTTTTTTTGTTACGTATTTCATTAAATAGGAGAAACCTCGCTGAAAACATAATTCAAATAAGTGGAGTTTTCTATAAACCTATTCTATTATGACTTTAACCTTCCTTGTATAGCCGTCAATTTACTCATGTAATCAAAAGTTAAAGTGAGAAAAATGAGAAAGGCGAAAGAAGGTGCGTTGTTAGAAGTTGTGACCACAGTGATTTTGAAAACTTTCAAGCGTTTTCCGGGATCTGCATCATAACTTTTGGTTTCCTGTCTTTCCACATTGGTTTTTTCACTATTTTTCCGTAACGCTTAAACTCATTTTAATATCAAAGTTTATCGTAATCTATTCATGCAGAAAAATGAAATATCGACCCCCCCCCCCCCAATACACACACACGCACACACGCACACACACACACATTTGCGTGCACACCCATGCCTAGTGACGAAGTCAATGGATTCCACGTTGCCTTAGCTTGGGCATTGGGATATACATTTGATTTCAAACATGAGGAAATGTACAGGAATGACAAATATAAAACTATTTACACATCAACGCGAACGCACACGCGCACATGCACCCACAAACAGAAACAGAACACCTTTTGGCAAGAATAACTTTTGAGAAATCGTGCATTTAGTATCAAACCTATCGGAGTTCCTCTCCATTTCACCTGACTTTTAATGTTAATTTGAGGGGTGATTCACTTATACAGTGCGTCCCAGAAAAAACGAAAACGAGAATTATCGATGTTTTATCATAACTTAATCACAATTATTATTGATAAATGACACATATTTGTAAAACTTAGGTCCTCCTCTTTCATTTGATGCAACTCATATGATGCATATTTCATGCATGAGTGATTAAGATTAATTTGAAGAGAGGAAACCAAAAAGTCATTTGGCGGACGGTATCTGAATTTCAAAGAATAAATCACATTTCTAGAAAGTTTAGTTTCTGCCCTTTTATATGACACCTCAGTCAGAAAAAATGAGCTAGGAATAACAAAGTTCTGTTTGTTTCAAATAGTGCTTGCATTTCCGTAATTTTATTAAACGAATTCGTTTTCACTGTTTCCTGCCGTAGCAACACACGGAATTAACAAAAGACTTAACTCCGTTTGGTTGACAATCAGCCGTAGACGAAAGACTTCATGCCAAACAATAGGAATGGTTGGCAGCTAAAGGCCCTTTTACACTTTCACGGATCGCATCATGGATCATCCCGGATCTTAATCCGGGGTGTTCCGGCGTGCGACACCACGATTTCTTCTCGATGCCGGTGTGGATACGTTCCGAACTGGGTGTATACACGGGCAAGTACGGTGTCTCCACGGACAGACAAGGTAGCAACGCGGACCACGCCGGAAACGCATACGGAGCTAACACGGATTTCAAGGAATGGCACGGAGGCTACTGGGTACTTTTACGGTCCTTACACGGAGGTGTACGTTGTCTATTGGGATATCTCCGGAATGTTGACGGGTGACTTGAGCTTGTAGGCGCTCATTTGATATACGGAATTTCAAACCCGGATGAAACCGGTGTTAATACGGACCTCCCGGTGTCTACACGGACCGTCCCGGATGTATTCGGCGGCTACACGGAGGTACACGGTGCCTACAGGGAAGAGGACGGATTGTTTCATCCGTGAACTCCGGGATGAAAAATTAAGCAAGCTTAATTTTTTCCCCGGATATGCCGGTACGCCAAGGATCACGCCGGATGCCTCCCCGGTGTATACACGGTAATGCCGGAGATAACACGGATGATCCCGGAGCGACGATCCAGGATGATCCGTGATGCGATCCGTGAAAGTGTAAAAGGGCCTTAAGCTATCTACGTCTCGCTATGCTTTCTAATATCCTTCATTATGCCTTACTGATTCCATTCACTGACAACGAACACAACTTTTCGGAGAATTCGCAGAAAGGAGGCGAGACATCTGATAAAGTTTCAGATAATTAAAACGTTAGGTCGTATTAATTTTCAGCTCTTGCTGAAGGCCTACACAGGGCTTAAAATCACATCCATTTATTATGTATGCATCAGACAGTAACAATACCGTTACAATGATATAAGTATACAAACCAACTTCATTTTGCACTACAAGAAAGACGAATTGTGAAAGACACTCATAACATTATAGGCCTGAATAATCATGAAACTTACTTCAACAATGAAATATTTGAAGTTATTTCAACCAATTTGAATAGATAAGAGGCATTCAACTTTAGCAACATCCCCCCCCCCTCAGACTCAGAATGTTTATAGATATAAACAATTTTTTTTAAATTTTAAGTTTACCATGATATGCCGTATCCTTGAAATGTTTAAGAATATATTTTTTGCCTTTTGCCCGCCCTCACCTCTATCCTGTACGTACTTATTTAATGTTAATGTACATGCAATAGCAACAGAATACACACAGTGACAACATTTTGAGATGAATAAACGTTATTAGGTCGTATTAATTTTCAGCTCTTGATGAAGGCCTGCTCAGAGTTCAAAGTTACATCCTTTTATTTCTTAATGCATCAGTCAGTTACAAATTACAATACAATTATAAATGATATAAGTATACAACCCAATGTTATGTTGCACTACAAGAAAGACACTCATAAATAATAGGCCTGCAAATCATGAAACTTCCTTCAACAATGAAATATTCATAGTTATTTCAACCAGATTACATAGATAAGAGGCATTCAACTTTTACAACATTTGTTTCTCCCCTGGATGTTTAATGATATTAACACAAAACAAAAACAGTTTACACAGATATGCCGTATTATATCCTTGAAATGTTTAAACAGATTTAGTATGCCCTTTGCCCGGCCTCACTTCTATCCACCACGTATATATTCAATTTCAATGTAATAGTATCAGAACACACACAGTGACAAATGTATTGACATTCAATAAACTATTTGGAATGGTACGAGCAGGCGCGTACGCAGGATTTTTCCAAGGGGGGTGGGGGGGGGGGGGGTTTAACATTTTTAAATCGGGCCGAAAATTTCGCAACGACTCAGCCAGCCGCTGAATAAGCGGGGAAGAGGACACTTTTTTTTTTTTTTTTGGTCTCGAAATTTGAAAATTTGACATTTTGCTCCGTTGGGGGGGGGTAAGGTCAACTTTTTAAGGTCAGCCATTGGTATAATTTTTTTTTTTTTTTTTTTTGTGATTAAAAAAAAAAAAAAAAAAAAACCAAAGGGGGGGGGTTCAACCCCCAACCCTCCCCCCTTGCGTACGCGCCTGGGTACGAGGTTTGCTCATTAGTTTCTTCAAGTAATTTCAAGAGGTTGTAGAACGGCTGACACTTCCTCATTGTCCGATTTATTTTTACGAATTTACATTTGCAAAGATTGGCCTTAAGTTAATTACAAACCCCATTTCATTTCCGAAATTAAAAACTCTACTTAATGTTCGTCATCGTGAACCTTCGCAGTAACCTACTTCCAGAATCACGGACCTTCGGAATCATGAACCTTCGGGAAAACAACATGTAGCCACCGGAATGACGCTCATTTAGATCTAAGATTTTCATGTAGCCTTTAGACATCGACGAATCCGAGATCGACCGTTACGACGACCACCATGATGATGAGGGATAATGCCAAACCCTCCAAAGATGAACCTGATTAACATTTGAAAAAAGAAGAAAAAGTACTTTAATCATAATAAGACACAACTTTTTTTTTTATTGGTAGTAACAATAATTGTTTACGAAGTATTCAAACATTGACATTTTTTGCAAGCTCGATATTTCTGATAATAATGTGACAGGTGACCCATCCATCGCAAAAGTCTATTTAAAGCGATACTGGACTGATGAACTTTTGGCCCTAGCAAACTCCTTATTGTACAGCGCCATCTCTTGATGTACTTGCCAACACTGCATAGCCCAATATCTAATTCCCATTTCGCAAAAAGAGGACTCGATACGAAAAAATAAGACGCATACCGTATAGGGGAGCAGCATTTAGTTACGGGATAATAGCTGCTACAGATGGCACTAGATGGGTTTTGCGGTAGTCTTCTAAAACAGTATGGCTTTAACATTTTTGGGCATATGTTCTTCTTACCTCTACAACGAACTGCCATTGGATCACACCCATCAAGGGGATCCCCCCAGGCCGTGTGTTGACATTCAAATACGGTGTTACACGAGCCATAAACGGTTGATGTGCTGAACCAAGTCATAGTCGCATCACCAACTGCCTGTGTATTGAGACTAGTAGCATCCGTCGTGTCCGTATAACCAAGTTCGGAACATACAAGCTGCACACGCACAGAAAGAGAATCAGGAAATTATTAGGCATGTCAAAAAGAAAAACAGATTGAAATCGAATAGAGGGGATGAGGTGAGGTATAAATAGGTATCTAAAGGGCCCCCAAAAAAGTTGAAAACCGTGATTTTTGAGGGGAAAAAAAATCACCTTTCTGTTTCGCGGTGATTATTCACGGTCACTATTTACACTTGCAAGTTACCAGTGGCTTGTGATGGAGTGTGTTTCAGGGAATAAGATCCTTGGTCGGGATGTTTCAGAGTTTTTAAGTAGTTGCCAAGCAACATCTACGTAAACATTGAGACATTGATAGGGAACGAAGTGTCCTTGGATCTGTAAGATTCCAGTCTCCATTAGCAACAAAAAAATCTTCCCAAAATGTTCCCTATATCGTTCGACGAAGCCTGGTGCATGATGTATGCACTTGACGAAGAAGACTGATTAACGACACTGAATAGAGCAATCCATTTCTTCAACTAATAATATATAATTTGTTATTCAATGTTCATGTCTTTTTATAAGGAAAATCGAACGAAAACAAAACAAAACGAAGAGCTTTATTCTCATTCGCTACGATCGCATTAGTTAGTATGTCGAGAACTTTAGAGTTTAACGGGTAAAAAAGTCATATCGTTACAATATTGCGAACGTATGAAGGTGTATATAATATATGTTGCAAAAATACTAGTAGAGTAGCTTTTGTAAATGTGTGGGGAAAATTGTTTTATAATTAATTCTACTTTGTACTCGTGTATAAGTCAAAGAGGTCATATTTGGCGTAAATATTTTTAGAAATCTGCAAAACAGTAGGGCGTCATTTTCGTCTCCGCTAACTATCATGTTCTACAACTCTGAATATATCACGTATACGTACTTCAGAATAATCGGAATTGGCGCAAATGTTTCCCCATTGGCCTTTATGGTAGATCTGTACAAGTCCTGACTGGTTGTTGATCTCGTTTGTGTTAATGTCTACCAATCTTATTGGATGGTATGCCACAATGTCTGTAAATGAAAAAGAAAAGAGAAAAAAGCCCCGGTATCATATTCTTCGTCTTGTGATACAAAATAAGTGTAAACAGTTAAGTCGCTAGAACCCATTAAAAAAATCGTAACATCATCATTACGCGTAACATTTTAGATGTTATATTATGATTATTTTTTTTTTAGAACAGACATTAAATAGAAAATCTCTCCCATATCACATATCTTCTTTGAACAAGAAAGTGGGGGGGGGGGGCTTCTATTGACATACATATTGATATATGTACCCCTAGAAAAGTGATGTATATTTTTACAAACTATACCCCCTCCCCCAAAACAAAGAGAAGCCTATGACAGAAATCAGACGTACCAAATGGCTTGCACACGATGCCTATCTGGGAATAGGCACCATTTCCAGTTCCCTCAGTATGGTCACGACACCTGATGCTTAAGTCTGTTTGAAGCTCACACAGGACTCCTGCATCCTGTGAACCTCCTTCGAAAGGCATCTGCTCTTCTTCATAGTACTGATGCAACGACCACTCATCATACCCCATGAATGTACAAAGCGTGTCGGAGATAGGATTGTAGAGAACTCCTAAATTAAACACCCACACTTTGACCCATTCTCCGTCCTCGTAGGTTTCCACCCGTCCTTGCTCCGAGTACTCGCTTCCAGTCATCCGCATGTCCCAATCTTGTTTTAAAAAGAATGACTGCATTAAGTGGATTCTTTCATATGATTATATAGGTACCATTATATTATGTGTAATAACATCAACAACCACGATTAGTATATTGATTGTGTTTATAATAATAACAACAATAACAATGATAAAAGTATAGCGCTCATATCTGGCACATTACCATCCCTGGCGCTCCGTCACTCGCTAAAAAAAAAATCGAGTTATCACTGACGTCACTCCTCTGGAGAGTGTAAATGTAGTGAAAATAGATTGAACATTCACTCTTTTCTTCTTTAACAGAGAGCACTCTAGAATCAATCGATATTTACTCCTAAACAAGTGATCGCTGACGTCACTCCCAAGAAAGTAAAAAAAGAGTGAAAATTCACTCTTTTTTAGAGAGAGAGATGCACAAGAACATCGGCTTTAGCACAGCAGCCACTACAGTGCTAAAAACATTTAATGTATTAACTCCTGCCGTGTACCCATTTACGTTACCTGAGTGGATCGTGGGAAATGTAGATTAATATCTTGCCAGAGGACATAAGTGGTGCGGCATGCAGGGATTTGAACCACGTACCCTGTGTTTTACAGTCCACAGACCTATCCACTGGCCCACAGCTGCACCTCTACGCATACCATACGGTGAACCTTTGTTGAGCATGATTAAAATTCTGTTTTACATTAAGCAACCTGTGCTTCACATGTTGTATCGATTGCTGTTTAGCTAGCATATGTTTTAGAAATACATACTCTTTAACATGCTTATCAAAGTGATTTGAAATCGAGCTCCTTGGCCACAACAAAACTAGAAAATGTTTATTACGACCACGTTTGTGTCATGTATAGGAGAACTGAATTCTTGTTCTTTCAGCGGTGGTAAGAGGCACTTATATGAAGTAAAATGGGCACATTCCCCCCAGCACAATAGGGGCACTTTGGGGGGTAATTGAAAAAGTTTGTGTGGAAGGGGGTGGGGGCGCACTGGGATATTGCTTCATGTAAACCCACACCCATAAAAAGTTGTCCTGTCATTAATTTCAAGACGGTGAGACTGATATATTACCTTTATTTGGTCCGCATCTGACCTGAGCAATGTTTTCAGGAGCGCATAGCGTCGGGGTGTCCCTCTTGGTCACAGTACAGTCTTCAAGTCTTTCTTCATCACCATCACACACGATATCCCATTGGAAGATAGCAGTAGAATCATCTGGTCCTAGATCGCTTACATTGGTTGCTGTCCCATCTTCGTATCCCTGCATACGACATGCCACAGCGGCTTCCTTGTCAGTCCATGTTTGATCACAAATCAAGGCACGTCGACCCTCTGCTTGGTAATACACCACACCCTCATAGGACCCTGCACCGCTTACAAAGTCAATCAATGTGTCGTCGTTTGCTAGACAGGACAGATGGAACGAGATTGAAACAAAAGACTTCAGGGCACTCTTGCATAGAAATGTATATTTTAAAAACAACTAATTATGTTTTTTTATAAAAGTTGAACGATAAGTGACTCTGATATTCTCACCTGAAATAGTTAGAAAATCTCATAAAGACATTAGGTAGGTAATTGGCCTGAAAGAACACAAACCTACCCACTAATAAACCTGCCTTAACATATAGGCTAGTTCAGATTATGAGATGATAAACAGCGAAGTTCTTTCTTCTTCTTTTTTCCCTCTTTTTCATGACGACATATTTAATTGTGTATCCTTCACCTTTTATAAGAAATTTGTATCCTGCATTTTCAAAAATTAAGTTACATGTCAATCACACAGCGGAGGTTTATTTTTCACGCGGTGATTCACCGCGTCATTTCTGAGCGAGCCTTTGAAAACGTTACCAGACCACGCCTACCAAAACATTCGACGCCAGCGTCTTGAGTGTGATCGCAGTCCGATCGCGATTCTGGGACCAACTCACTCCGACAATCGCTAAAACTGTCTTCATCTCCAGTGCAGTGTACGCCGCCGAATATCTGTAGCGTACCCCCTCCTCCGATGGTGAAGAACCTTCGCGCTCCTCGATTAAAACCAAGATCACGACAGACCACGTTAGCTGCAGCTTGGTCCCACGTACTGTTACATATGGTACCTTTCCACCGTCTGTTGACGGTCACTTCTACTCGACCGTATTCAAGGTAACCAGGAATCGCGTTGACGATATTGAGTGCTGTAAACAGTGTAATTACATGACGAGTAAATAAACAGTTTCATTAACAATTATGTAGATACAAATTTAGAAAACCGAATACAGGCAAATACTTAGAAAATAGCATTGATTCACAGTGAGTAAAACGTTGATAATATTTTTATCGTAGAATAACGCTTTGGTTCAGTTATCGTTAAAATCATTTAAGGAAGTCTCCTGTTAAGATCATTCCAAATGGCGAACATCAAATAAATATATCCAGAGCATTAACTTTTAAAAAGTTTCATCGAAAAGTGCAGCAGGTTGATGTTTGGAGATAATCCTCGACGTTTGCACACACTGCCACCCAATGAACGATGATCGAGGGCACTATATTCACTTATTCGCTGTTTTGCGGTTATTTGATTGTACATTTATTTGGTTTCAGAAAATAGTGTCACATTTATATTAGCATTTAACTATAGCCTCGGTAAAAGATATAATCAACCGGTGGATCCCAGATAATTTCATGTAATGTTTCAGACCAAGTTTAATAACATATCATCTGAAAGATAAGAAAGATTTAATAACACCGAGCAAAGATCGAATCCCGATCTCTCCGATGAGAGCCTAGAGCCTTAATCAGTATACCACAGTGCCAGATCTTTCGTATAGTAAAGGCAAAGTATCTCCTAACAATATTCAGTGGTTTTCCTGGTACATCTTTTTAATGCACACTTATTTTTGGTTTTTTGAAGGTCACTCAAACACGCGGTACAATAGGAGTCATATTTTTGCACATGGGAAGTGGCCAAGAGCTATTGTAGAAATTTGTTTCTGTGTTTGAAAATCATTGGTGAACGATGTACGTGAACTGTGAATAAAGTAGGTGACAGCTATGACTTAAAATTGTGTATGAAAATAGAGGGTCAAAATTATGAGTAGAAACTATGTGTTGTGTGTTTAAAGTTTCCAACTGAAAACTTTGAAGAAAGTGGTTTTGGTTGAATTGTTGATGAAAACTATGGCCCTTTTATATTAATGCTATTAGGGAACTTTAGATGAACTGTGGGGTAACTGTAGATGTAAAATGGTGAAAACTTTGGTTGGAAGCTGTGGGTTTAAACCGGCTTCAATCCGTATTAAGTGACATGTGTGAGCTGTCGTAGAAAAAAAATGAGAGGAGAATATGGTTGGCATCTCTGTAATGCTAATAAAGATATGAACGTCTGCTAAATTTTGATCTATGCACGCAAAAATAACTTAACACTCTTTTCAGTTTGATAGAGAGAGAGGGGGGCCGGGGAAGAGAGAGGGGGAGGTGTGAGTGGCACATAAAAGTCACCTAGGGAGGTAGAGGAGAAGGACTTACATTTTTGTCCATCTTGACACACAACAAATGGTCTAGCCTCCTCACTGCATTCTCCTTGGTAGGCCCATTGTATCTGAGGGCAATCGGTGAAGTATTCTTCTTCTCCTGTACAGCTGACTGTGTTCACAATGGTACTCGGTGGAATCACTGGACCTCCTGTTGTGCTAGCTATATATACTGCATCTTGAAAACCACTGTTGATGCAGAATATACGAGCTGCGTTGATGTTCCAATTGTCCAGGCAGAATGATCCCCAGGTCCGTCCATAATATACAGAAGGAATACCCGCGAAATTGGAATCTACTGACCGCCATTTGATGCCCACAGCTGCGAGGAGTGTATTGAAAGTAAGCAGGTAAACAAAACAGAAATTGAACAATAATAATCATACCATTGTTTTCAATTTGAAAATGGGATGTTATAATGATATTCTTTTTGTACATTGTAATAAACAGTAAGTCACGCCTCCATAATAGTTTTATTAAAACAAAAGAAAAAATCAAGATCACATGCAAGATATGCTCTGTACATGTAGCAGATATGTAAAACATGTAAAAACGAGAAATGCACAAATGCAAATGGTACTACATTGTCCACTACGAATTTTTAACGATCCAAGCTATTTGCAGATCGCTTACATGTACATTCAAAGTGGACATATAAACAAACAATTTCAAAAAGATATTGTTCCATATGACATTGGTTTATTGTATCGTGGTCATACCATACGTATGCTATATAGTTTTCGGTGTACGTCGGTCTTGTGGACCTTTTGAATCCTTCTATCAGGCTCCATCTATTTCGTAACGTAATATGATCTCTTTGCTTCTGACGTCTCTTGGGCTACCGGTCTACTTGAATGTCCCAATTCAAACCTTTATCGTTGACCATGATACATGCATCTTCGTAACTTTCATATTTCATAGAGTACAATCGCTCGTCGTCCAGGTTACCGGTTCCAAGCGCGAGGTTCACCGCGAAATCATTCAAGCAACGGTGTGCAGCAAGGCAAAGTTCAGCGTTTGTCACTGGTGTGATCACCACGCCACCTTTGAGAACAGCATTGTTTGGAACCAGCAACTGGACCAGTATGAGGTAATCTATGGAAGCTAAAAGGCGACGGGCCTTATACACAACGATGGAACATCTTTCATTGTGCCTCTAAGAGCCTCGATATTAATTATTGCATTCACCTGGTATTAAAAAGAATTGTATTCATTTAATCAGGATGCTAATTGCGTACATTGGTTGTTGCTAAGTATGACAAACATTATGGCTTGCCGTACCTAACAACACATTATATACGCAATTTGCACTCTGACTACTGAGTTATTATTCGGAACAGCTAGTGAATGATAATTCATATCGAGTGACTTTACAAAGACGTATGCAGTAATTTTGATTACTTTAATTACGAAAATGCAAACCCGTTGCTAGAATGATTTCCATGGTGAACATGATGCGCAGGCTCTGATGTCTAGAACCAGGAACCTTAGTGTCGTTTCAGGAAACCGGCATACAAGTTCGCAATAGACCAGTTCACGGTTAGCACATTACTGCAATGAACCCGAATATCCACAGATCTTTAATACATGAAGAGGTTCCACTTTGTATATTTTGAAATAATCACTCCTACAGCGATGGAGGTGCTACATAAATAGCCTTTGTTTCCCCTTTTCAAAGAATACTTCCACTTGTGTATTATGGAGTGCATAAATGAATAATGATTACATAAGTTTCATGAGCACGTATCCAGTATTTCGTCTCCATGTTTATTTCACAATTTGTTCTGCAATGACCTTTATCTGCTCATGCTCAGACTGCAACCGTAAACTGGCTTATTGAAACGTGTTTAAAATGTAATAGACGCATTTGATTGGGTTTTTGTAATGAACTTGACGCGCGAATATAAAGTTGGCTCTTCGGTATATACTCACGGGGTTTGCATTGTACCCCAACATCATGCGCATGCATACTGCTATCAGGTGTCCAGTCATCATCCCTCTCACATTCATCTAATCTATGTTGTTGGGAACATCGAAGGCCTCCGAGCACTATCGGCAGGTCGTCTCCTCCAGAAGCAGGGAAGGCATTATGGACACTAAGCGGATCGAATCCCAGTTGAATACATGCAGCTGTGCTGTCGAATTGGTTCCAGGTTTGGTTGCACACAGTTCCCCAGCCTTGGTTCTCATCCAGGTATTCCAGTCTGCCTTTACCAATTGATGTAACATCCCCCAGTCTTACAGAACCTACGTACATTGTTAAAAGGATAATACAATGTGTTAAGAAAAGTCTAGAGCGGAACATCACTCAACAACTAGATTTTCTTAGATTTGTCTAAGTTGGGGATAATTGTGCCACCCAGGGACCCACCAGACGATCATGATTTTAGACGCCTCTATTTTTCACCACAAACAATTGTATTATTATATTTGTTGGTGTTGTTCTTATTATCATTTTATCATCATTATTATTAGGACTTAGTACTTCAACTTCCCAACCTACCGAAGAAAAGACGAAATTTCAGAAAAGCAGACATGTCCAATTTTAAGGAACTCACAAAGAAGCCAACATCTCGTCCTTCGGACCCCTCCATCAGCAATGTGAATGACTCCTAATCTGCTTTCTGCTCCATGTTACATCTGGCGGCAAAACTCTGCATCCCCAGGGGCAGAAGACACCCGTATATTTCATGATGGGACGCAGAATGCGACAATCTGTATGAATCCTATACTAAGTCCAAGACCATTGAAGAAAAAGAAGCTGTAGGCAACGATCTGCTGATATTACTAGGAGAAAATAGGAAGACTATCCACTTTACCCAATCTAGTAGTAAGCCCTGGACTACCATTAACAAAAAAGCTCACTGGTCTAAGCAGTGCTCCACTACAGTGTAATTTTAGTGCAAACTCCATCGCTTCAGTCCTAGTTAACAATGGAAAGTGGCAAGATAAAACCAGTGAGGCCAAAACCCACTCTCGCTCAGTGAATTCTGAGGTAAAAGAACTCATCAAATCCACTCCAGAGTCAACCTCTATGTGTGAAGCCTTCACCTTGACTGAGGTTTAAACTACACTGTAATCAATAAACTCCGACAGAGCACCAGGTAATGATAACATCCACACAGAGTTCCTAATGAACCTGAGTCATAAAGCTATACTCTTTGGCTACAAGCCTTTCTCTCTACCTGCATGACAACATTCACTATTTTATCGAAATGGAAGACCGCTACAGTTATTGCTATTCTGAAGCCTAAGAATCCTGCAGAAGAACCCAAGAGCTAACGTCCAATCAGTCTGCCATCTTACATCTACAAGTTACTTGAAAGGCTGTTACTTGCCCGAATCGTCGACATTGCTGAAGAGAAGCTACTTACTACCATGGTAGGTTTCAGGAAATTTAGATGATCTACTCTTTGATATTCTCCATACGAACGAACGAACGAGTACAGTATGGCTTTAACACTAAATATTAGACCCATATAGTGTTTCGTTGTTGGGGGATATAGTAATTATAATAGTAATAATGATAATAATAATAATAATAATTATAATGATAATCATGATAATAAAGGTGGAAGTGTTGTGGACTAGTGGATAAGTCGGCTGACTGCAGAACACAAGGTACGTGGTTCAAGTTCCTCCGCGGCACTAATGTCATTCGGCAAGACGTTAATCTACATTTGCCACTCCCCACCCAGGTGTAAATGGGTACCTGATATGCTTGAGCGCTAGTTACTTTGGCAGCCCGGCTACGACCAGGGTATTATGTGTAATACGCCATGACCGTCAGACCTTGATAATATGACATTTGTATGATATCTAGGACTAATACATTATATACAATATGTAATATTTTACTAAAGGCGTCATTAGAGGGACATTTGGAGTGAAAAAAATGAGTCATTATTAAGTAGACATTGTTATTAAGAGGACCATTTGGTGTCCTCTTAACGTTTTTTACGTTTTATTTCTCATAGAAGACCCAATTTTGTTTTATATATCTCTCTCTATATATGTAATTTTACTAAAGGCGTCATTAGAGGGACGTTTGGCGTGAAAAAAAAATGAGTCATTAAGTAGACATTAGGGTTAGGATTTTTACGTCCACTTAATGTACCATGTAGGGTTATATATATATATATGTGTGTGTGTGTGTGTGTGTATGTGTGTGTGTATGTTTATGTATATTATGAAATATCTAGAATATGGGTAGGGGTAAAAGACTAACCTGTAGAAGTACAGACCACGCCCACGTCTTCCGAATGTTCACAAGCGGTGGTTCGAATCGCACTGTGTGTGCATTCAAACAGGTTAACCTCATCTCCAGTACATTGTACCATATCCAGTAGTACATCGCCACCTCCTTGTCCAAAATGACCGGCTATTACAACATCATCTGCTCCAGTATATCCCAATTGTTTACAAAGCACACTGGCTTCCCTGATGGTCCAAAGATTATCACAGACGCTGCCCCATTGTCCTTGGTAGTAAACTTCAACTCTTCCTTCTGATTTACGAGATCCGTCAACCAGACGAGCACCAATAACTTCAGGAGCTGTTTATTGAAGATAGAGAAGATGTAATTAAATGAAGGAGAGAGAAGTCGGTAAGATTAAAAGAATAAAATGACATGGATTGAAGAGATGAATGGCAAGACATAACAACAAAAGCAGGGTGTACGACTTGTCAAATGATCAAAGATGTAATCCTACAGTATAGGTTCTTTATGAGCAAATTTGTTTAAAAAATAATACAGACATCTGATGCTTACATAATTGTGACACACACAGTGACACACTGAGCACACGAAACATCACGGAGTTTATTCACTAGATAATAAAAAATAGAACAGAATACAGCTAAACATATATATATATATATATATATATATATATATGATCATTATGTAAATAAAATTCTCTTGTTGAGGGATACATAAATAAAATTAAAAAAGAAGATTGATCGCTGTTATTTCTTTTAGCTGCATAGCATTCCCAAGGAAACACGCCTGGTTAATCATATATATCCTTTTGTGAATTGCCTTGGAAACGCTATAATAAAGATTATAATTCATTGAGAAAGACTGTAGGTAACGTCGAAATATTCTGAGCTATATAAATAGAGAACTGTCGAATTACAAAGCTTGATAATTTTGTTGTTGAACTTTCGCGTCACGATGCTATTATGCCCACACGTGAACTTGATATCGGATACAGGGTATATAAAACAATTATTTGAATACATGAGTAAAAATATTCATACAATAGATATACATAATCTTTATGTAAACAATGCATAGTGGAAAACAAACGGCCACCAAAAAAAAAAAAAAAAAGAAAGCGAGAGAGAGAGAGAGAGAAATAGAGAGAGAGAGAAGTAAAAGAGGAAAAGGGACAAGGGAGAATAGCGTTCAGATAGTATCACGTGGAACAGTCTGCAGAGACCAACCACTTTGACAAAACTCCTGACAACTGAGATTTGAATGTTGTAAGGTCCAATATCAAATGCTATAAAATAATAGCTGTCTGTACACTTTTGCCCATCAAGTTGGAACATTGCTCTCATCTCTTTTTATGAAGCGATTGTGAGGATATAATTTATTCTTGACAGACATTATACGAGAAATGGACAGGTAAATATCGATGTACGGTATAATCACCAATCCATGCACAAAGAAGACGAAAGACCTGATGCATGGCTGATCTTCAACGAAACGGAGTTAACCCAATAAACAAAATCACGTGAAAATCACGTCAATATCAAGGTATCGACTTGAGGAGAGTTACGTTCTTCAAACACCGGACATTTACGTAAATGTGTTAATACGTTTATTGCACTAGGTCACTTAAAACACACGTACACTAAATCACGCAATTGTCACTGCAATATCACCATTATAATAACGTGATTATCCCTACCTTGGAGACCATGGTTTGGAAACCTAATACTCCCGTGTTTTTTTGGTTATGAAATTACATCTTCATAAACGAAATTATCGCGTCACAAAAACACGTGAAGCGTTAGTGATTGTTTTAGTCAAAATATCTGCGTGAAATTCACGTGAATATTACGTCGAAGAGGAAATATATTACTGTAACCCGCGTTCAACCCGATAATTACGCAAATGTTACACAATAAATAAACCAAAATAATGACGTTCTCATCCCGTTTCTGAACATCGTGTTTTGGATCTTCCATAATTACGTCCAGGCGCGCCGGAAGCAGTTTGGGATAAGAGGGGTGGGGGGAGGGGGTGGTTGCAAACATCCCAGAGGAGAAAGCTAGTTGCAACTGGTCCAGTTGATGAACCAGTTAATGCCAACTGGTAACCCCGGAAATTGAAATGGGCTAAATGATCCAGTTGATCCAGACCAGTTAGAATTCAACTGGTCTAGCTGAGCCATTAGAACCATTTGGTAAAACTTCCAACCAGTTGAACGGCAACAACACTTCAATACTGGTACGTCTGTATTTCCAATGTAAAGGCATTGGTAATAAGTAGACTTACATAATTAATTAATCGACATTTTTTCATATACTTGTATTTTATTGAAATTATTTTAGTTCTAGTTAATATTTTCCTTATTCATGTTTAATTAAATGTAATTTATACGAAGTAGCGAAATGTCCTAATAACTGGTAATTTATATTTGTAGTATTTTCGAAATGAATTGCATATAACTAAATCATCAGTAATTAAGAAATATGCTGTAAATTCAGATAAAATGTTTAAAAAACATAGATCTGCACGCACCCCATATTCTATATGCAAATTAATTTGTGTCAGCTGGTTCAACTGGAAACATGCCAACAGTCAGCCAGCAGTCATCAACTGGTGCAACTGGAAATATGCACACAGACCGGTTATCAACTGGTGCAATGAAAAGATGCCAACAGTCAGTTATCAACTGGTGAAAATAGAAATATGCCAACAGACACGGGATTATCACCACGGAACTTAAATGGTAACTGTGAAACCATCAAGACACCCAAGAATAACTCATTTTTCACACCTGGAAATCACGGAATACCCAGCTTAGATTAATAATCCATTTGAGTCACGAGATCATCACCGCGGAACTGCTGGCAACTTTGACTACCATTTAAAAAGGTGTTTTAAGACACCTAATAATTACTAATTTTTCAAACCTAAAAGTCACTTATGCCCAGCTTAGATTAATAATCCGTTTGAGTCACGAGATCACCACCGCGGAACTGCTGGCAACTTTGACTACCATTTAAATAGATGTTATAAGACACCTAATAATACTAATTTTTCACACCTAAATATCACGAATTCACAGCTTAGATTAGTAATCAGTTTTAGCTACGTGATCATAACCAAGAAAGTTATGGTAACTTTGAAACCATTTAAAGAGGTGTGTAAGACACCTCAGAATTACTAATTTAATATAACCAGAGATTCACGGACAGAACAATAAGACGATTAGCCGGTGTAAGTAACGTGATTATTACCATCAACCTTGGATAACCTGTGAAACCAATCGATTAAGGTGCTTACAAGACCAAATAATTACTTATTTATCACCACCATCGGTTAACGGACAAAAAACTCGTTGCTTGGTCAAGTGGTTATTTGGTCATAAACACGTGATTTACAGAGGTAAGTGGAATCACGTTACTCCAGTCGCGTGATAAATTGGTGGTTTTTAGGTTAGATGAAAACGTGAACAGGAGTACCTTTTTTGTTTAAATGAAAGCACGTGTCGATAACGTTTAAATTTAGTTCAAAAGGCACCATACTTTAAAATCACTTAAAATGCACTCCCAAAAGAGGTTACTTTTTAGTGTTTTGTTTATTGGGAAGTCTTTTGTCAACTCTGTTTGTTGCTACGGCAGTTACCCAGTGAAAACGAACTCGTTTGATCAAATTATGGAAATGCAAGCATTGCTTTAAACAAACAGAACTTTGTTATTCTTGGCTCAATTTTCCTGATTGAGGTGTCATATGAAAGGGCAGAAATTGAACTTTTTAGAAATGTGATTTTCTCCTTGAAATTTAGATACAGCCCGCCAAATGACTTTTTGGTTTCCTCTCTTCAAATTGCTTTCAATAACTCATGCGTGAAATATGAATCATATGAGTTGCATCAAGTGAAAGAAGAGGATCTAAGCTTTCCAAATATGTGTCATTTATTAATTATAATTGTGATTAAGTTATGATAAAACATCGATAGTTCTCGGTTTCATTTTTTCTGGGACGCACTGTATTACCTCAACCCTCTCCTGCCACAAAAAAAAACTGAAAGTGAATACAAAACGACAGGAAGGTTTGTAGTGAGTTGCATGTATGCCGAGAAATTATAAATATTAACTAAACAGCTATAACCCGAAGGCCTTCTTTTTTCAATCTATGTGACTTTACATCAAGAGATAGCAAAGAATAACAAGATACATCCAAATATGAATAGCAAGAATATTAAATTATTAAACTGAAACGATCAATTGTCACATTCTGTACATGTACGTTACATGTATATGTCAAAAAAGAGGTCTAAATCATAAAAACGGTCCCAGTTAGTATTCATATTACGTTTAATGGCGTCTGACTCTATACGTATTTCAAACTCATATTTGGTTGCCATAGAGTGGTAAAATGTGCCGTCATCAAAAATCTATTTTTGGAATTTTCTCATTTTCCGATAGAGCTTTAAAAATAATGTCCAAATGTCGAAAACCAATTGAATATGTTAAGTATCAGCTGAGATATGACCATCTGAATAAATTAATTTACTATTGGAATCAGTGTTATAAAGTGCGTCCCAGAAAAAACGAAACCGAGAATTATCGATGTTTTATCATAACTTAGTCACATTTATAATTACTAAATGACACATATTCGGAAAGCTTAGATCCTCTTCTTTCATTTGATGTAACTCACATGATGCATATTTCACGTATGAGTGATTAACATGAATTTGAAGAGAGGAAACCAAAAAGTCATTTGGCGGACGGTATTTGAATTTCATAGAGAAAATCCGTTTCTAATCAGGTTCTACCCTTTCATATGATACCTCAATCAGGAAAAATGAGCAAGAAATGACAAAGTTATGTTTGTTTAAAGAAGTACTTGCAGATAGTACAACGAGATAAGATATAATAAATGCATATTGGTAATTTTTAAATTTTCGGGGAAAGAGGGGCTGCAACCCCATCCCGCATTAACTGCAGGTGTTTTAAAAATCAAATCAGAC
Organism: Strongylocentrotus droebachiensis; assembly: GCA_035222895.1. Lineage (NCBI taxonomy): Eukaryota > Metazoa > Echinodermata > Echinoidea > Camarodonta > Strongylocentrotidae > Strongylocentrotus > Strongylocentrotus droebachiensis. Next base: position 71,797 of record JAVYIG010001550.1, on the reverse strand, counting down.
TCCCCAAAAAATTATTAACCAAAACGCACGAATCCAGTTAAAAAATCAAAAAATGTCAGCTTCAGAGGGGGGCACGTACATCACCCCTCAGACTCCCTCTAAAAGTATTAACCGAATCGCACGAATCCAGTTTTTAAAAAAATTCAGCTTCAGAGCTAGAGAGGAACCCCCCCCCCCCACACACACACACACATACACACAAACACCCCCTGTGCGCGCAAGCGCGAAATTAACGCTGGCGCTAATGCGTAAGCAGGGGCAGTGGAGCTATTTCCAAAGTGGAAAGCACCAACAAAAAAGGGCACCTACAAAGCGAAATCTCAAAGCGAAAATATAAATTTTATTAGACATTGGTATATACCCTTTAATTGTGATTCCATTATCAGGGACGATTTCAATATTTGTTTTTCTTTATATATTATACAAGATATTGCTTAAACATCACACTTTCGGCTGGGTGTGATTGTCTGAATATTCATTTGCGAGCGAGCAAAGCGAGCGAGAAAAAATGTAAGATCTGTGAGGTCGCAGAGTGAAAAAATACATCTTATAAAGAGGAAAAAACCAAATCATGATGGGGTTATAAGCATCACGGAAGACTAAAAAATCCTTTGTTTTAAAGTGACATACAATTGTATCATCTATAAATGCGAGCGAGCGAGCGAGCTTTAGGGGAAATTACTCTTAGTCGCTTTAAATTAGGTGCAAGACTACTAATGAGCACGTTAAGGGGACACTTATCGAAAGGGATAAAGACACTTATTAGGAAAGAAAAGGAGCATGTGTCAAGGTACAAAGAGTAATTATCAAAGGTTCAAACGGGGCACTTCTTACACCTGAAAGGAGGCACTCACCAGAAATGAGGGCACATATGAGTATGGGTATGAAAAATGGGCATTTGTCGACGGAAAAGGGGCATCCATCAGAAATTGATTTATCAGAGGTGAAAAAGGGCATTTATGAAAAGGGGATAGGTCCCTTATTAGAAAGGAAAAGGGGCACGATTCAAAATAAAAGGGCAGTTAGCAAAGTTGAAAATAGGCACCCATCATAGATGAAAAGAGTACTTATCAGGAGGGGAAGGGGTACTTTTCGATTTTCAAAGTAAAACGAGCATCTCTCAGATTTGAATAGGGGCAATTATCGGAGGTGAAGAGCGCACTGAAGTGAAAAGAATTAACTTCTCATATATGAAAATGGTCATTTACCAGAGATGAAAAGGGACACTTTTTATTTATGAAGGGCCTCATTTTTCTAAATAGCCCTTATCAGATAGGAAAGGGGGCACATGTGTTGATGAAATGTGTGCTTATCCGAGTTAAAAAGGGGAAGGGGCACTTCTTTACAAAGTAAAAGTGACCCTTTGGGGGGGGGGGGTACTTGAAAAAGTGGGGCGACCTTGGCCTTTACCCCTGCCACCCGCCCCATCATCTGAAAATCCAAAATGATGTTGTAGGGGCCGGGCGCGGCTTTATCATGAGTGCTTTTATGTGAACCTCTTTTTTATAAAATTATGTTATGCTGGATTCCGACCCAGATTACACACTCTAAAATGATAGTATGATCATCCCCAATACGCCTGCAGTTCACGTATGCACCCCTTCCTCCTAATCCATCGTTACCGTCACTGCCATTTACGTATGGCCGGCCGGCCGGCGTATTTTTTATTTACACGCTAGCGAGGGGAATTTCTCGATTAATTCCAATGAAACCGTTCGTGAAGAGTCTAGCCTGGATCGGAGAGCTCGCTAGTGCTATATACGCTAGTGTGAATTTACATCCAGGAGAAAGTTTGCTTAACTTTTTCTTGAAACACTTGAACGGTTATGGAAACTGTTTGTGTTTCTAATCTCCAAATATTAATATTATTCTGCATCAAATATAAAACATTGATTTATACTGTGATATGTAAAGGCGAACTTACGTTTAATACATACACATATTTTTTTTTTAACCAAGAAGGTTCACCATGGTAATACATTTTAACAAACAAATCAACATGTTACCTAGACAACTCATCACCATAGCCATTGTAAAACCATATATTAATGATACATGTAAAATATAGATTGAAGCAATTCTCGTCAATTGGCTGTATCCTGAGTGTGATTTATATAATGTTTTTTTTTTAAATATCATTTGCATCTACCTGTAGTTGAAGAATAGATACAGTGTATAACGTCAATTAAGTTGGAGTTCAATTGGAAGGAAGTAACGAGGAATATTAAAGCAAGGGAGACTGGGAGATGAGGAAAGCAGGAAGTTAGAAATTGAGAGATTACTCGCGAGATAGCCTTGCATTAATGAATCCTTTATACAATGTTGTCTTGAGAGAAAGTAGACGATTTTTTTTAAATTGGAGATTAGTGAAAGTATTAGATATATTGGAAATAGAATTAATGAGAAAGCTATTTTTTATCGAGATCAATACAAGGGGGGCACCATCAAAATAGGGCACTTTCTGGAATATAAGGTACACCTACAAAGGGAAACATCAAAAATGTAAATCTACCATATTAAGACATTGATAGACGTACGCGTAACGCATGTCACACACAGAAACATGAGAAGAAAAGAAAGAATAATGTTTTTAAAAAAGAAGATAGAGGAAAAGGAGAGAGACAGAGAGAGGGAGAGAGAGAAAGAAAGAAAGAAAAAAGGAAGAACCATGAAACTTAACTTTACATTTAGGCCTATATATTACATTTCCGACTGAGTTGGCTCGACATGTGATTAAGTAGTCTGCGGACGAAAGTACAACAATTCGAAAACAGAAGTTATATGAAATTGTCTTTAAGAGAGAAAGAGAGGTTATTTCTAAAATGAAATGAAAGGGGTTATGTGACTCTCCAGGAGGAAATTACAATTCCTATTTTTTTTTTTTAAGTTCAAGAACTTCCTGGGGCTCCGTCCCATGCAAGACTCCCGGCAACAGCAAATTATTTACACAATTTCTTGCTGTCTGCTGCCTCGAGATCACTGGAGCGAAGAAAGGTAACATATAGGAAGAATCCCTATTCAGTGAAGGATTTATCCCTTTTATTATTAAAGACTCCCGGCAAAGGCTCTCCCACAGCAAAATTGGAGATAATTTTATGTAGTTTAAGCTTCTAACAACCACTCCCGTGGACCTTTTATTATTTACACAAAGGTAAAAGTGTATAGCAAGAATCCCTGTTCAGTGAAGGATTCATCCTTTTTATGCAGATGCTTCTTCTACCATTCTTGACCAGAAGTGCGTTTCAAACTCAATGATGTGGATATCATCCCATTGAATGTTGTGTCCAGTGTTACGGGTTTGTTTTGCTACTTGCTGCCTAATCTGAGGACTCTGTTGTGCTCTTTAAAAAGAGGACACAATAGGGGCAGCGCAATTTAAATATCAAGGGATGTATTAGAGTTTATTTCTAAGAAATGAAAGGGCTATTTGACTTTCAATAAAAACTCTAATCTATCCCTTGAAATTTAAATTGCACTGCCCCATTCAGTGTGCTATTTTCAAAGAGCACAAAAAGGCTTCAGATTGAAGATTCCATCTCATAAAATTGTCTATAAGAGAGAAAGAGAGCCTTATTTCTGAAATGAAAGGGCTATTTGACTTTCAAGAGCGATAAAAACTCTAATCCATCCCTTGAAATTTAAATTGCACTGCCCCCGTTCAGTGTGCCATTTTCAAAGAGCATAAAAAGGCTTCAGATTGAAGATTCCATCTCATGAAATTGTCTATAATAGTCCATGGGCCAGACCAGATATTGGTACCACCAGAGGTGGCAAAACCTTTGTACTTTTTTTTTGTTTGTTGGGCATATATACGTGTAAAAAGTTATGATAGCATTTCCGAATGTACAGCTTAGTCATATAATCAGCAGTTTCCATGGCAACACTAGACTAAAACCGGTATTATTCAAAGAAACAGTTAAAGTCATTTAAAAATTATAAAAACACTTTTGAATGCGTAAAAATATACAGTTTAGAATACCTCACCATAAAGAAAAGCAATGAAATGCAATTTACATCACCATTTATAACGGTTGCCATGGTAACGACCCCAGAATGGCCTAAAATCAAGGATTTTGGAGTAATTTCAGTAATATATTACACAATATACTCATTCAAGACAAGTTAAAGTCCCCTTTCCAATTTAACGACACAACTATATGACTAATACATCATATAAGCCAATAATATGCTATTTAGTACATTCCCATTGTTACCATGGCAACATAAATTAGAGTTAACAAGATGCCCTGTATGGTACTATATGCCATATTCTGGCTATATTTTGGCATTGGAGAGCTGTTGAAAGTTTATTTTGGTGTCTATACCCAGGTTTTCAGGCCCACAGAATAAGAGTTTAGAATACCTCAAAATAAAGAAAAGTAATGAAATGCAAATTACATTACCATTTATAACGGTTGCCATGGTAACGACCCCAGAATGGCCTAAAATCAAGGATTTTGGAGTAAGTTCAGTAATATATAAGACAATATACTCATTCAAGACAAGTTTAGGTCCCCTTTCCAAAATAATGACACAACTATATGACTAATACATCATATAAGCTAAGAATATGCTATATAGTACCTTCCCATTGTTACCATGGCAACATGAATTAGAGTTAACAAGATGCCCTGTATGGTACTATATGCCATATTCTGGCTATATTTTGGCATTGGAGAGCTGTTGAAAGTTTATTTTGGTGTCTATACCCAGGTTTTCAGGCCCACAGAATAAAAGTTTAGAATACCTCAAAATAAAGAAAAGTAATGAAATGCAAATTACATTACCATTATAACGGTTGCCTGGTAACGACCCCAGAATGGCCTAAAATCAAGGATTTTGGAGTAATTTCAGTAATATATTACACAATATACTCATTCAAGACAAGTTAAGGTCCCCTTTCCAAAATAATGACAGAACTATATGACTAATACATCATATAAGCTAAGAATATGCTATATAGTACCTTCCCATTGTTACCATGGCAACATGAATTAGAGTTAACAAGATGCCCTGTACGGTACTATATGCCATATTCTGGCTATATTTTGGCATTGGAGAGCTGTTGAAAGTTTATTTTGGTGTCTATACCCAGGTTTTCAGGCACAGGGAACACAGCTAAAGCATTATTTTGGACATTAACATAGGACATCACCACTATTTTTCATACATTTGCATAAAATATGAGCAAAATGACCATACCGTCCCTATTTTCACGAAGTGACGGTAGTGAGGAAAATCGTAACGCAAAGTGAATGCAATTTTTTTTCACTACCGTCACTTCGTGAAAACAGCGACGATACAAGTATTCTGCCACTGCATATTACAAGCTTTTTCTTAGGGTTTAGAAAGATATAACATTGTCATGACTACATTAGATGCTAGAAAACTTCATTTGATTGTATGCAATGTTGGATCCAGCACAGATTCATCACAACAATGACCATTTGCTTGCTATTGTATCAAAACTGTCCCGAAGAATACTACGAGCAAATTGAGAATAAATGAATCAAAGGTAAATATGAATGCCAGAAAATTTGTGTCTGTTTATCAAAACGCCTTTGGGCAGAAATATTACAGGCGGTTTGCACGAAGTCTCAGAAACTATTTTGTCACACCCTCTCTTTCCTATTTTTGTTTATTCTCTTTGAAAGAAAGGTGTGATTGAATTTAAGTAGTCCATTTAGACACAAATTAATTCACATTCTCAACGCCAGAAAAAAAAACATGTATATTCCTTTGAAACTTTACATTGATTGTTCGAAATTATGTTACTGATAAAATATATCTAGTACATCTTCGAGTTTAACCTTCAAGTGTCCTTCCCATGTGATCTGGAATTTTAAGCCTACCCTAAGTTGTCACCATGACGTTGATAATGGCAGCTTATTTGTCAATTAGATACTGGTGACTTGTGGTAAATAGATCACACACAATCACAGGTCACCGACTCTTCTTTTGTCTGCAACACCTCTCTTTGTTTTCATCCTGAATTGACAAGAGAGAAGAAAGCAACATCTACTCCCGCATCTACTACATGTATTTTCATCCTCACTTCGACAAACTTTCTCAAAGTTACTCCTGCAGTCAACACGTTGATAAGGGAACGCCGTCATCTTACTATTTAAAATTTGTTTCCTACATTTCTCTTGGAACAAAATATATTCATCCCACTTTAATTTATCATGAGTCTGTGTCTGAATCGTCTTCCTTGACTTTTGCCACTTCTTTATCTTCATCATTTTCCTGCTGGTTTGTGAAGGTCTTTAATTTGCACATGTTAGTGCTTTTCAGTTGGTTCACGAGACAGGAAGTTTGCAGGCCGGGCAGCGGGGCACAGTACACTTGCAGGACATCAATTGCAACACAGATTCCGGTGCTGTGCTATCTATTCTATGGACAGATTGCCGTTTCCATCTGTGTTCCACCCACAGGTCGTTGGATCTTTGACTACGGGTTAACTCACAAGGCAGCGTCGCCATATTGCAGCCTGGTACATGACAGTTCACCCGAAGAACATGCATGCGCAAAGAGTTTTTGCATGGAGGTAGCTGGCTGGATTCTACCTCTCCTCCTTTTGCAAAGAAGAGGTGGTACCGGAGTTCATTGATCCGGTCTCATCAGATTGTGGATGTGAATGCATTTCGACACACAAACTCTTGTATCTTGTCTATTAGGGTTGTTGAAACATCCCATTCTTCACCAAGATGCTTAAAGTCAGGAGCTTAAGTGCACCCAGCTTTCCACGTCCTGCAAACGCACTATGTCGCAGCCAGTAAAGGCAGGCGTTAGAGCTTGGCAGACATCTTCACCCAAAAAGCTTGCAAGTTTGTAAACATAAATGTACCCGATGCGGTTCTTTGTCCAGCCAGACTTCTCAGAAAGCAGGTCAGCTTCTTGCTAAAGTAGCTGTCCCTTTGCGCCGGCTAAGCCTACCGTGTGCCACCGTGTGGTAAATTTTGTGTGGTCGGTGGAAAACGATGAGGGCACACGGCGGAGCGTTGAGTAATCGGTGAACATGCACGGTAAGGGCCTGTTAGTGGCCAAAGAGACCAGCCGAGACCCGACCAAAACTTTCGCTGTGTGGGCACAAGCGGAGGCACACAGTGAGAACCCGGTATGAGGACTATAATAGGACGGTATAAGGACGATGGGCTGGTACGAGGCCGTTCGTAGGGCACGAGAACGGTGACGTGACGATGTGTCATATTTTGTCCAACTGGCTGTTACTGTATACCAGCCTCGTTACGGGTTTTCTCCGGGCTCTCACCGTTCGCTCATCGTTGACCCACCGCATCATACGGGCCCCCCACAGATCATTAATGTGACCGTGACTCCATATTTTACTGTATAAAAAATGCTTCCTCTGTTGTTTCCTGCGGATAGAGCTTCCTATAGCTTGACCCCTCCCCCTGCTTTCCCTCCATGTAGAGGCGCCGCTCCGGTGGGGGGGGGGGGGGGGCTGGTGTGCACAGCCCCCTCCCCAGTTTCGAAGTACCCCAGAAGTGCCCCTTTGTACATAGGAAAATTGCCCCTTTTACTTTGACAAGTGCACCTATTACTTTATTAAAGTGCCCCTTTGTAGGTGCCGTTTTTGTTGCCCCCCCCCTCTAATTTGTTAGTCGCTCTGCCGCCCCTGCTTCCATGTGTAGGCATTATGAAGAATTATGAAGATTTATGATTAATTGTTGAGAAGAACAACGAGGACGTACATCCATGAACTTGAGAAATGAAGTGTGACCGGTAGCTAGGGTGAGTGTCCAGCTTTCATATACCGTGTGTGACGTCTTCAAGGCCAAGCGAATGTTCAGCGAATGGCTCTTTTATGGTTGCGTTCCGAGTGGTAAGCAGCAGGTACCCACCCGGTGGGGCTCTGGTGAGACCCGGCGAGGGAAAGGCCAACACGGTGACACTAGCTGGCACGAGCACGCTGTAAGTGGTAAGGGACCATATGCAGACGGAATGGAAGCGATAAGGGCACAGTGGGAAAATGTAACACCATGGGACAGCACAATAATACAGACACAGATTACCAGCACATCTGTGTCTTCGGCTGTGGTTACTATGGATCTGTATCCATCCTCCGCAGCATGCCATGCATGAAGAAGCATTCGTGTGTCAGCTTCCTCTTGTGTTGTCTTCAGAGTTATGATTTCTTCATAGTGCCTCTCCACTTGCCACATAAAGTGACTTATCATGAAGCTTCTCCCTCTCTGCAGGCTGCTTCCACTGATCGACCAAAAATTTAATCTAGGCTTATTTTTGTTTTCAGGGTTTCTTCGGAATTTTTTCCACTGCAAAATGTTGTGACAAGGTGCAATGTTCTTCCACTGTGTTTCAGCGGTGGAACCTCTGTTGTATTTCTCAGCATTCTTGATGGACTCATCCATGTAGACATTCAATTCAATTCAATTTATTATTTCATAAAAAATCACATACAATATATATACATTGAGAATTGTGCTGGATCATTTTACACCCGATAAAGCCGATGGCTTGAGAGAAGTGGGTGGACCCATAACATAAATGACAAATGTGGAAAATACAAAACATTAACATTCACAATAAAACAAAATGCAAGACGTGTACAGGACATTACAAACTAAAACACAATAATAACACAGAACGATATAATTGATATAGTAATTGTATGTATCATAGGAAGTCATATATATGTGGTGAGAAGACGCAACTTAAATTTCGACTTGAAAGAACTAAGAGTGGTTACATGTTTGATTGAGTCGTCAATATTATTCCATAATTTGCCCCCTTTTTGTTGAATAGAATTTACCTTTCGTAGCTTTAAACGTGCATATGGCAAGAAAAATTTATTTTTTTGTCTTGTGTTTACATTATGTTTCTTGTCAACTGTAATAAAGTACTTATCAAACACGGGTGGTAACAAAAAATTCGAATAACGGTACATAAAGACTCCTGTTTTAATTGTTATATTATCAGAGAAATTTAGTATATTCAGTTTCTTAAACAACGGCGGGGTATGGGCAAGATAATGGGAGTTTGAGCATAGACGAATGGCTTTCTTTTGTAAAGTATGTAGCCTGTTTAAATGACACGAGCTGGCCCCTCCCCATACAAGACTACAATAATCGAAAAAAGGCAGGACAATGGCATTGTATAAAGTGAAAAGGGTTTTGAGCGGTAGAAAATAACTTAGCTTACTCAACATACCTATAGACATGCTAATCTTTCCACGAATGGAGTTGATGTGATTAACCCAAGTTAGCTTATCATCTATCTGTACTCCTAGGAAATTGATACTGCTTGCTCTCTGTATTTCAAGGTTATCTAGTTTTATCGAAAAATCAAATTGAAGCTTCTCCCTCTCTGCAGGCTGCTTCCACTGATCGACCAAAAATTTAATCTAGGCTTATTTTTGTCGAACACGACATCAGTCTAGCTGGCACTATCAGTGCCTTCGTGCAGAGCTAGCGTCAGTGCAGCATCTGCTTGATGTGCAAATGACTTGCCACCCCCTTTGAGTCTATGGACAAGGCTCATTCCATCAATGATACAAGCTGAACGCTTCTGGTGACACAATTTTCTCCAGCCCTGTTTGTCTTGCGCAGTGATTACGGTATTGGTCCGAGTGGGCGTGCTAAACCTCTCTAATAGATAGCGCTCTGCTGTGAGCAATGATGATCATGCATGCGCCCAAAGAGGTTTCGGTCTGCCTTCACGATTACCTGATTCCCTTTAGCTTTGTAACCAGCCTGCTTTTTATTGATGTTGAGGAAGGTCTCCAGGCTCTCTTTTTTTCATCTTGTCATGAAAGTTTACCATGGGTTGCTCTTTTTCCAAACGATCTTCTTGGTATGCTTCTTTTCCAACTTTGTGAACTTTCAGCAGGTCTTTGGCAATATCTGGTGAGGCCAGGATACAGTAGACAAGTTGACCAACTCTGTCACTTTCATCATGGCTCAGCTGTTCTTGATTAGTTCCACAAATGAACAAACATCGGTCTCATCTTTTCTTATCCAGCTTAGTTGCAGGTCCGGATGATTGAATTAAAGGAAACCAAAACCTTCATACTAAGTAACTTTTATTGTAAAGTTTAAGATATTTAAAAAATATCAGTGAAAATTTGAACAAAATCGGGCAAGGAATAAGGAAGTTAGAGCCTTTTGAAATGACTAGTCACTAGAGGGCGGTATTCAATTTGATGACATCATCTGTGAACAACTCTCCACCCAGCAAACACAGAACGTTTTCAGAACGTTTTCAAAACGTTTTTTTTAGGTCCTGTACGTCTTCGTCCTAAATGAACGTTTTAAAAACGTTTATATAACATTAAAGTTTGGACTTCTCATTTACGTCAAAGTTTAGGTTTTTGAGAACGTTTAAAAAACGTTTTTTGGACGTTACAAAATTAAACGTTTGGTATAGGACGTTTACAGAACGTTTGATATAGGACGTTTACAGAACGTTTGATATAGGACGTTTACAAAACGTTTGTGGACGTTACAAAATAAACGTTTTGTACATAACGTTTACAGAACGTTTTATATACGTCCAATTCAATAAATCAACTAAGATTTTTTTTTAAACAAATACCAGAATTAAGCATCATATTTTTTCTACGTCCAACTACTAAGGATAAATAAAAACAAATGAAAACAGATCACTAAAATACTGTAGGCGATTTCTTGAATTGAAATGAAAACGAGATTTGTTTGTTTTATCATATAAATGCATACACAATTCATAAACAAAAATACACAAGCAAAACATATTTTTATACATTTTACATACTCAATTTTATTACCGGTAATTTCAAATCATTTATCTTACATCTTTACACAACAACGAACGAGGCCGCCGCCGCCGAGGATTGATCGATGACGTCAGCGCTAGCCGTGCCCGGCTGCGTTATTGCCCGGCTAGCTAGCTAGCCGGCCATGTGCGTGAAAATTACATTGAGAATTTACACAACAACGAACTTACATTGAGAATTTTCCTATTGAATACCGTGTGTGCCTTTGCAAGAGCTATCAAGAAATCCTGAACTATCTACCTAATTTGTGAGACTGCAACACCAATGTAAGTGATATTTTACCATTTTGATATCTGTTAGGTGTTTAAATGTTGTTTGAGTGAATTCGAGACGTGTAAAATGTGGGAAAACATTTAAATGAGTATCGGCTTGTGTCGTGACATGTCTGCATGTAACTCCGGGAAGCTCCAACACCGGCGGCGCGCAGCGTCGGCGCGCCGGTGTTGGAGCTTCCCGGAGTTAGTCTGCATGCTGCATTCATGCATTAGCGATAATAACGTGCATGAAAATTTACTTTTAACCAACCTGTGAGTGTGAATGCAATGTGATACATGCCAAACAAAAAGGCGTATGTTAACCAGACGCGTTACTGTTATTGTTGATTGTTGTATGATTGAATCCAGAATGATGTGAATTAACCCAACTTTCACCTAACAGTAACACATTAATACATGTCATGTAGCAGAAAGAGTTACTTAAAATCACTGAAAGAACTTGAATTTATTTCTGATATGGTAAAGGTCTACATGTACATTGTAACTGTAAGTGAAGATGGCCATGTGTTTCGGACTCCCCACACGTATCCGCACCGCTGGTATTAGATTGCGCGTGGCCATTTTGCCCACTAAATTTCACATTTCCAAACGTGAATACAGCCACACATTTGCACGGGAGTCAAAATCAGGGGGGGGGGGGGGTTGTTTAATAGAATTATCAAATAAAAATATAATTAAATAAATACAAAAATAAATAAAAAGGGAGAGGGGGGCTTGCTAAGTGCTAACTTAACCCTAATAGCACCTGGGGGGGGGGGCCATAATGCCCCCCCCCCCCTCGAGATTGTTCGCGACCATTCCGCCGCGCAATTTTTTTTGACCGCGCTGCTCGCTGACTTTTTACTTTCAAGTCTTGCGCATCTTTTGACACCATTTTCGCGAAAATCAGGAATACCGTTATGATGCTGCACGGCCTTTTATACACGCTCGTCCAAACGAAAATGGCTCAAAAACGTGACTGCAAATTGAGTTTTCTCACCTTATTCATAAAGATATGATTATTTTCACTTTCTTTGGCTGAAATTAATTTATTATAGCACAATTATGCTTCAAAATAGTTCTATGATAAATTTTACGAAAAAACACAACAAAAACAAAGGTGGTAGCAAGGTCTGAAATACCCCGGTGCTATTAGGGTTAAGAGAGTTTTCTGAATACCACCCCTGCTGATATACACAACGAATCACCAGCATAAAGAATTTTGTTTTTGGCCTTTTTGGCCTGTCAATCTCTAGGTGTGCATCAACATACGCTACTTGTATGAGTACAGTAGACCACTGCCTTTGTTGTCGAGTGCTGCGCTGCAATTGAATTTATATGCTAGAAGGATGCTAGATGATGTTTTAACCCTAATAGCACCTGGGGGAGGGAGGGGGGGGGGGGCATAATGTACCAATTCATCAAAATTGAAAATTAACATGTTGAACTCAAAATGAATTCATAAAGCTTGAACATTTTTCAAAAATTCTTTTCTTGCTTGATATTTTTCTAATGTCTGTGATGTTTTTCCAGATATGGAGTGTGACCCTGAGCCACTTCGCAGAAGCCCGAGAAAGGCAGATAAGTCGAAGACTAAGGAACTTCCTCTCCCCAAATTGTCATCAACATCCATGATGGCCAGATTTGTCCCCTTAAGCCCGACGGGCCCAATCCAGAGGGGATCATCTCCATCTACAACTACATTCCCCTCTCCTTCAACTTCTCGCCAAAGCCAGCCGCCGACACCAAAAGCTAGAACCTTGGACAGTAAGTATTTACGTAGAGAATTTCACAAACAAAATATCTCTTCTCAAGAACTTAATAGTATGTTTCATAGGAGGTCAATTGATTAGATTTTGGAGTACAGCATATTTAAACTACAAACAAAATTTACTATTTTTTACCAAGATGCTACACTGATATAAGAGAGAGAGGTTGTCAATATAAATACAACATCAAAAGTAAGTTCCCCCCTAAAGAGCCCCATCAAATCTTCCAGTGGAAAAATCAAGAAAAAAAAACGTAATTTTTTGTTCATGTTGTGATCATTCAGCCGTTAAGTCACGGATGTCACTAATTTTCGAGAATCTGCTTCCTAACAACCCTAGCTATATCCAATGCTTGGTTTCAACTTGAATAATTTGTTATACTCGAAGATGTGATGGGGTTCTTTAGGGGGAAACTTTCTTTTGATGTGTTTAATTTTGATTTATTTTTATCAAAAAAGCAGGGGTATATTTTTCTGCAAAATTGCTTTCAGATTCTTTCTGTATGTGTTGCATTGTCTGATGCTTTGTACAAGTATTGTCATTGCAGCTTGGTGATGTATTCCTGAAATGCGATAGTTGAAAAGCTGTCGTACATATCAGTCACACTAAAATTACATACTCTTCTTAGCTACCAAAATGACCTAATTTGTTAATGTATTTTTTTTTACTCCTTTTGTTTTCCTAGACAATTTTCAACAGCAGGTACTTCAAAAACTTTAGAAGCTGGAAGATGTCCAGGCCCAGATAGTGGAGACGCTGGCAAACCTGGTTGCCAAATCATCAGTGAGTTTACGGGCAGGTCCTGCCGACCTGCAGGAGCCCTTTGCGGAACCGCTCAAGACAGGGAGTGAATTCGACTTGCTCGAAATGAGACTCGTAGAGTCTGATTTTAAGAAGAGAATGGTAAGTTTAAAAATACTTGCATACTAATTTGGCATTATTTGATCATCCATTCAAATGACTTTGTTTTTCCTTTTTGTACAGGTTTAATTATCTAAACCTGAAATATCCTGAGCTTCTGATTTATACATGCCTTGATTACTTTATAGCCATGTTTCATGTTTAAAAAAAAAAGTGAAAGCCTGTGAATTTTGCAAATGCTAAAATTAATATTTACCGCATCAGGGTGAAGGTTTTAGCGGAGAAACATTCATAATAATGTCTGGAAATGAGACGGTTGGCTCCTATTTATGTGAGAATCTACGGCATTGTAATTGATAATGGTACTTTTAATTTCAGATCAACTACCTGAGTCTAGTCGGCGGGGGCAATATTGCCCAAACAAGTCGGCGTATCATGAAAAAGCTGGGGTCAAATAATCTTTGGTCAGATTTCAACGTGAATGGGAGGAAGGGGAAGCGTGGTCTGAAGTCAACAAGATTTGTTCCCGTCATTGTCAGTAAGTAATCAATCAGTATATGATTAGCCAATTTCAATTTTATTTTATATGTTTCTGGATTCACCCGATGAGTTACAATGATTGGTGATCAATTGGACATTGATGGTCTCTAGCAACCTTGCTGCCTTTGAAGTCGCATAATAGCATTGTTTTCTGCTTGTAAGGTAGCTGTTGAATTTGGCCTCTAAGGAGTAGTTATGTTTTATGCCCATCTGAACAAGGAATTACTTATGTGAGAGTGTGCAGATGTGTATCCATGTATTTCTTCATACAAAAATGCCCATTTTTGCAAAACAAAAAAAAGGGGTGGGCCATAACATGGGAACCGACATACCATTTTCCCCTAATACATTTGAGAGGAGTGTAATGATATTGATTGTCCGAATTGCCATGGAATGACCCATTTGTCATTTAAGGTGTGTAATCTGTATCGTCTTATTTTAATGTGTCATCAAAAATAATTTTAATATAATGATCCATGGCGTCTGCACTTACGTCTTTCAGGAGCCTGCATGAAGACCGACCAGGGCGCCAAAGAGATGGAGATTGAAGAAGTCGTAGGGGACTTTCTCAAGCGAACCCCATTTCTTCCAGGAGGAAAGAAATGGAAGGTAAATTCCTTTTACTTTTGTTTGTGTTTTTATTTTTTATTTTTTATTTTTTTCTCTTTATATTATGTGGATTTCTATCAAAATACAAAAATATGTTGCAAGAGAATATCAGATCAATTTACTATTTCAAAGGGCATTCAGCCTTTTTTGACCAATTTTTGTTTGGACATTAAAAAAATGTGTATTTCAAAGTTATCTTTTGATTGAATGAGTGAAAATTCTGGTGTTACGTGTATGTTCCCTTTTAAAGGGATAGACCCAATATCTGTAAAACAATATTGTACATGAAGCACATCATTAGTCCAGTTTTGCCCTTGTTGATAGGGGTGGCCGGATTCACCTCACTGCCACCCTAGCTTATCCAGACGTCAGTTTTTAGGCATTGGTCTCGAGACTTAATATTTTGTGGACAGGCAATAATATTTACTTATGTGCAGCCTCTTCAGATATAATTTTGGTTCATAATTTACATTATGCCAGTTTGTCACCAAATGAGCTTGTATAGGCGCTGTTTTTAGGGAGGGGGAACATCATGCCCCCTAGTTTTTTTATGGTTTAGTTGAAATGAACATTTAATTTATAAATAAAGGTTGTTTGCTCTGATTTGCAGAAACCTGATACCGATGGGGCTAGAGTTCCAGCTGTCGCTGCCGAAGATGTTGCCAAAGATGTTGCTGCTGTTGCAGATGCCACTGAAGACGAGGAGGAGGGTGTCATGGAGAATTAAAAAGGATAAACGCTGATGACATCTGTTCTCGATTCGCTATGTAGTTACATACTGGCTTCTGATAAAACTCATTTATAGAACAAATCTGGACCTAACTACAAAATCTTTGGTGGATCAAAAGGACAATATATTAAATGGTATTTGAGACATATACAGTTCTCATAAAGGTTTTACCGGAGGTCAATCACACCAATTATGCCAAGTTTTCTTTGTCATTTAAGTTGGTACATGTTTTCAGTATGAATTAACAACATCTTTCAGGAATCAAAGAGGAAATTACAGGTTCTATAAATCACTCAAGTTACTTTTGTTGAGTGTGCTGTAACCAAAAATGCTACATATGTGCTGCCAAATTCTTAACACTAGATATATTTATAGTCTTGCCTTTTCTCTAAATAGCCAGGTAGATTTCAGTTTTCATACTTGCCAGTTATATGACATATTTTCAACTTGTATCTCATTAATGTAAATAACTATTTGTTGATTATGATGGATTTTGTTTTTCATGGAAGATGAAAGTTCTAATGCTGGCTTCTGATAAAACTCGTTTATAGCACAAATCTGGACCCGACTACAAAATCTGTGTGGGATCAAGAGGACGATATAGTAAATGGTAAAACTATACAGTTCTCGTTGAGGTTTTACCAGAGGTCAATCACACTAATTATGCCAAGTTTTCTTTGTCATTTAGTTGGTACATGTTTTCAGTACAAATTAACAACATATTTCAGGAATCAAAGAGGAAATTACGGGTTCCGTAAATCACTTGAGTTACTTTTGTTGAGTATGCTGTAACCAAAAATGCTATGCGTGTGCTGCCAAATTCATGACACTAGATATATTTATAGTCTTGCCTTTCCTATGTATAGATTGGTAAATTTAAGTTTTCATACTTGCCAGTTATATGACATATCTTCAAATTGTATCTCATTAATGTAAATAAGTATGTGTTGATTGTTACTATGTTATATGATGGATTTTGTATTTCATGGAAGATGAAAGTTCTAATGCTGGCTTCTGATAAAACTCGTTTATAGCACAAATCTGGACCTGACTACAATATCTGTTGGGGATCAAAAGGACAATATAGTAAATGGTAATACTATACAGTTCTCGTTAAGGTTTTACCAGAGGTCAATCACACCAATTATGCCCAGTTTTTTTTGTCATTTAGTTGGTACATGTTTTCGGTACGAATTAACAACATCTTTTCAGGAATCAAAAAAATTACGGGTTCTATAAATCACTCAAGTTACTTTTGTTGAGTATGCTGTAACCAAAAATGCAATATGTGTGCTGCCAATTTTTTTACACTAGATATATTCATAGACTTGCCTTTTTTTATTAATAGATTGGTAATATTGAGTATTCATACTTGCCACTTACTATAATGACATATCGTCATCTTGTACATTTTTTTCTTGTAAATCTGTGGTTTCAAATGGACCATCCCAACCAAATTTCTGTTGGCTGTTTATAATCTTATTTAAGTCTATTTTACGCCAATTTTTCAACCGTATTTCTCTAGATTTTCTCCTTGTGATATCACTTGTCTATCACCAGCCTGAAATAGACGTCTATTGGATGTTCGTATACCACATGGTGTTATGAAAACTTTCAGTTGTGAATACTTTATCACCACGGAAACCTACAGAGAACATTGTATCTTTTTATAAGTAACCTTGAAATACATGTACTATTATTACCAAGTCTTTGAACATTTTTTTATGTTTGATAATAAAATCCTGAAATCGATCAAATGTGTGACCCAGTATTTATTTCATATACCATTTGTATTTGTTGAACATTCTTAACACTTTTGCAGGACGTTCTTAAATGTTTGTTGCGCATTCTTTCAACGCCCGAGACATTTTCAGACATTCTATAAAGGTTTTCTGACGATCTCCTAAAACGTTTTATGAACGTTTTAGACGTGTTTTAAAAGGTTTTTTAAACGTTCTTAAAACGTTTGTAGACCATTTGGACGTTTAGAAAACGTTCTATAAACGTTCCAGACGTGTTTTAAAAGGTTTTTTAAACGTTTGTAGAACATTTGGACGTTTAGAAAACGTTTTATAAACGTTCCAGACGTGTTTTAAAAGGTTTTCTAGACGTTCTTAAAACGTTTGTAGAACATTTGGACGTTTAGAAAACGTTTTATAAACGTTCCAGACGTGTTTTAAAAGGTTTTCTAGACGTTCTTAAAACGTTTGTAGTGCATTTTAACGTTTTAAAAACGTTTTAAGAACGTTCCAAACGTTTTTAACAACGTCAACAATATATTTAGAACGTTTTCAAAAGGTTTTTGGACTTTTCGAATGTCTGAAAGGTTTTTAAAGGTTTTTTTTTGGTTCTTTTAACGTTTAAAATACGTTTTTAAAACGTCCAATAAAACGTTTTAAATACGTCGAAAACCTACCACATTTTGACGTCGAAAAAACGTTTTCACAAAACGTCCAAAAACCAACTTGGAACGTTTTTAGAACGTTCAGAAAACGTCCAATTGTTAGTTGGGCATGCCTTTTGTACATCAAATTTCATGTTTTTCCTTCTTTCTTGTGATTGAGATAATCTACTCCCCTGAATGCAAGATATATAATGCAAAATGATATTCTACTTCACATGTTATGAAGTCGGATCAAGAACACAAATAAATACGAAGAAAACAAAAAAATTGTGAAATTTTATGTACAAAAGGCATGGAGAGTTGTTCACAGATGATGTCATCAAATTGAATACCACCCTCTAGTGACTAGTCATTTCAAAAGGCTCTAACTTCCTTATTCCTTGCCCGATTTCGTTCAAATTTTCACTGATATTTTTTAAATATCTTAAACTTTACAATAAAAGTAACTTATTATGAAGGTTTTGGTTTCCTTTAAGTGCTGTAAACTGTTTTTGCTGACCATGTCTCTCAACTCCCTCAAAATAATATGAGCTTCTGACCTTCTGTACTCAGATGTCAGGTAGTACCTACTGTCAGCTCCTGCCTCCTGGTTTTAGGCTGAACCTTTTGTCCCCCGAACCCAGTGGTCTGTGTGTCCTTGTTGATGGTTTCTTCAATTTTCTGGTCGTCTGGGATTCTGCCAAAGAGGTCCTACCAAGTTGTACAGAAAATCTGTGGCCCTGCATGAATTGTTCATGCACATCTGGGTGATCAATTGGCCAGCCGGGACATTTGTACATAATAACTATAGTAGAGAAGAAAGCGTGCTTAGTTCAGTTTGTCGTCGGCGAAGCACCAGGGAATCATTGCACGAATGAAAGCGAGGTGCAGCACCCATGCAGACACCCTCTCTAGATGCCCGAACCAGACCTAGCATAACCTCGACGATGTCCACATACATCCAGAAGGCCGAGAGGGTCCCATTCTCCTGTATCAGGTAATCAAGGTAGACATCAAACAGCTTGAAGATGGGCTCAAAGGACTGGTTCTCAAAGATCTCACAGCCAGCAGCTTGAGAAACATCTTCACATAGGCTGCTCACGACTCTAAGGCTTTCTTCCAGGTGAACCTGGTCATCAGTGTGGTTAGTTTCTAGACAGGGTACGAAGCCTTTCCACGCCTGTCGCATAAATTATGCCTCGTACAACAACTTTACTACACGGTTGTACTTGCAGCATTCAATCAATCCAGCTACAGAGCCAATAATGTACTATATAGCATATTCTTGGCTTATATGATGTATTAGTCATATAGTTGTGTCATTATTTTGGAAAGGGGACTTTAACTTGTCTTGAATGAGTATATTGTGTAATATGTTACTGAAAATACGCCAAAATCCTTGTTTTTAGGCCATTCTGGGGTCGTTTCTATGGCAACCGTTATAAATGGTAATGTTATTTGCATTTCATTACTTTTCTTTATTTTGAGGTATTCTAAACTTTTATTCTGTGGGCCTGAAAACCTGGGTATATTTGAGAACCCCTGGTCTAGGCATTATACACATCAGGACTAACTTGACAACTTGACAGAAATTTGAGGGGGGTTCGACCCCCCCCTCCCCCCCCCCCCCCCCCCCCCCCCCCCCCCTGCGTACGCGCCTGCATGTGCATCCCTTCTTCCTTATTCCCTTATCCATCGTTACCGTCACTGCCATTTGAGTAGGGCCGGCCCCCTCTTCAATAACGGCTCCCAAGCCATCAAGAATGACCCCATAATTTATAGATTACCATTCTGCCGTTCTTTGGATGGGTCGGGCGCGGCCTTTTCAGAAGTGTTTCTACACTTACCTTTTCTTGCACTACGGCTTAACATAAACAAACATGCTAAGACTTTTTTTGAAAAGAAGCATAATTCCGACTCAGTTTCGCATAACCTAAAAATAAGAATACGGCCAGTCACCCCCCCCCCCCCCCCCACAGAAATATATATGAATTATTTTCACCTATGTATCATTCGAAAGCATATTACTTCTTTTTTTATGAAAAGCAGAATATTAATTCAACACAGCTCATACTGTTCTCGCAATTACCGTTTGTTTTGAGGTTTCGTTTTGTCTGGGACGCATATATACTGGCGTCTGGTTCTATATTCTACGTATGCTATACTCACATTCGGTAGTCATTCCTTGTACACCCCACCATAGTACATGCATACAGACTAGTATCCGCAGTAGAGGAAGAAATGTCCCCATCTTTATATTTCACGATTTATGAGACACACACCTGTAAATGCATAAGTATTCTGACACAATGAGCAAGTTACTGTAATGGTACGCTCATTTGGGCTAAAGGGGGCGCTAGAGCCATAGAAGAGCCGGGCTGGGTTGATTAATGGTACAATTATTAGTTTGACTTGGTATACACCTAAAAGCTAAATAACATTAATTGTGTTTCCAATAGTATGCCGGGAACGGGTAAACAACCCCTGGTTTTGAATTCTTGCATTAGATTATAGTGTTCATTTCGAAAAGCACGTTGGAAATGAATTCCTGCATCAAGATGTACAGGTGTTCATTTCCAATAACAAGTTAGACAATAGACTGTTTTGCCGGGGACGCGACATTCTCGCGAAGAGATAGACTCCTCCCATATTTGTCGGTGACTAGTTCAGATAACACTCTTCTATTATGCTTTGTCATTGGTTATAATTAATTAAAGGTATAACTCCTCTCTTAATTAGTCGGATGACCTAAGGGTAATTTGATATATCCCGTCTTGTAATTGGTTGCCTTCGTAAGAGTCCTCCTGGTTGGCTGGCCATATCATGTAATATCTATAAGCCTCATCGGGTGCCGCGGTATTTAAATGCGAGGTGCGGGATTTTGAAGTCAGTTTTAGTTGATATTATGTGAGAGTTTATATTATTTGAGAGTTTATTTCATTCCGTTATCATGTTTAGGATGTGCTGCTAGTTTACTGTCAATATGGCCGCCCAGCCTCTGAGAGAAGCAGCTTATTTACAATGTTTATATAATAATAATACTCTTCGTTTGCAATGATTGGAGCTTCGGCTGATATATATATATATTTAAAAAAGTGGACTTCAACTGTAATTCCGAGCTTCTTGTGTTTTCATTTATATTTGAACTTGTCATCTTCAACTCATTAACTGGCCCACCACATTACTGTGAGTAATTCATCTCTTATACCAGCCTCTCGCATGCACACATCACGTGATGGTATTTCAATATTGACATTATGAATTTATTATGTTCACATAAAATTATGACCAACGGAGAAAAAGGGGTCTTTATGACGTCACATAGCGTTATAGCGTAAGTGTAAATGACATTCTTTAATTCGCCCACATATTTTGGGGTATTTTGGGGTATTACTTAATTTACAGCTCAAATATTGACTATTTTGTAATACAAAATTAAAAGAAAAGATTACGTGCTGAATGAGTATTCCTTTTAAAGGGATCCGGTAATTTATTTGTCTCAGATTTTGAAACAAAATTCTGGATTCACTCATGCTACAATGATAATTATAGACCTTTAGGTCTGTCAGGAACTCCATGACTTTTACAAGCCGATCGCCTGTCTGAATATCAAGATATTTATGATTGAAAATCGAAACAAAATTTTGCGTTTGCCAAACGGTTTTCAAAACACTACAGTCTATTGGGGATAACGAGTATGGTAAAACCGGTCACTCAAATATTTATTCTTCTTTTTAAGGCACTTCTTGATCACTTTGAAGCGCGATTTTTTTTTTTAGGGCTTCAATATTACACCATTTTCGGAGAAAATTTGAGGAAAACAATATTGTTTAAAAAATTGACCCTCGGTATTTGTATAAATTGTATAATTGGTCCTCAAGTGGGCGACATGCATTGATTAAAAATATATTCATTTCACAACCTGGTTAATATAGCCATCGAAAGTGACCGGCCAGGAAAAGCATCTAAATCAGGTTGATATAAAATAGACCTTGAACATGTTGAAGTTTTCATGTATGAACTTACGTTCTGAAATACATATTTCCAAGTTCAATGACGAGCTCTGCCTTTAGAACAATATGACTTAATTGTTGGTAAATCGAACCTTAATAGCAAACAACTCAAAAAGAAAGGGGGAAAAACGAAGAAGCAGCTAGCGGACAAAAGTTAGAACGAAGTCGGTCCAAAAAAGAATGTTTTGAATTTTAAATAGTTGTAATCACTATACGTATGGGAACCACAAATAGCCTGAACAGGAAATGTTACTGTAAACATTTTCCCATCTGTTCCAATACACAAAATGACTAAATATTGTTTTTTTCTCCTAAATGTATGACTCAGGAGGGTCTTTTAGATGACAGACAATTTTGTTATCAAGAAATCAAATGTAGAGTACCTCAAGGATTAATATTAGGCCCTTATTGTGTTTTTAGATATATTCATGATCTTCCTATTAAATAGTGTGTCGATAATAATAAAATCAATTTTATTTGCCGATTTTACAAGTGTTTTTTTATCCCATCAAAATATTCAATCACTTCAAGATATTTTTAATCGAGAAATTAAGTTGAAAAACACATGGTTTTTGGTAGGTTAATTGTCAATTAATTTAAGGAAGACACATTATTATGCATTTGACTAATAAAACATGCGACACTGATTTTATTATTATTCGTTTGTGTAGTACAGAAATTAAACAGGTCTCTTCATTTATATATCTTGGCATAATCATTGAAAACAAATTGAAATGGACTATCGTGTAAATGCTGTTTGAAAGTTGACAATGCGATCATGACTACGTCACGGTTCACTGACAAAATTGCCAATTGGCATAGCCATAGGGATCTCATAATTTTGATTTCAAACATTCATTACTCTATTATTATTTGGTCCTATTTTTTTCATGCTTTACCAGTTTATTTAGCTTATTTTTTTGCTTTCATACAAATACAATTATTTAAAAAAATCAAATTGGTTAATTTGTGAATGTCACAAAAAATTAAAAAGGATAACATAACCAAGAAAACAAACACGAAACTCTTTAAACAAAATAGAGTTGTTATAAACGTAACTATAAGAAAGCAACAACAACAATCGAAATAAATACAATTCTGTATATGTATATAATTATATTGCACTATCGAATAACCGACATTTTGCTGTAGGGCCTTTAACTTGGTTATCTCTTTCAGGGGAGAAAATTCCACAAAAAAGCAATTTTTTTCAAAAATACCAAAATAGTACGGTTAAGGAATTGCCAAGTAACTCGGTTCACAATACACACACGGCCCACGCACACGTCACACCCACGCACCCATACGCGCGCACACACATACCCAGCGACAAAGGCAATGGATTACATGTTGCCTTAACTTGGGCGGAAATACATTAGATACATCAAACATGAAAGATTTGAACAAGAATGACATGTATTAAACTATATACACATCAACGCCAACCCACACACGCACATTCACCCACAAACAGAAACACGCATGTTGATACTCTTGCCACCTATCTTCCCCAATCGGCGCTATATGGTTCTCCTTAGAACTATGAGCTAAGCAAGATAACCAACTGTTATTTTCAAGACTACACCAACAGTCCTTTTCAGGACTACACACCCTCAAGAAATATTATCGAGAGTCCTTTTTCAGGTCACCTCAATCCTCCCTCTCTCTCACACGGTGCAAGCCTACTGTACATGTTGACACGTTGAACAACATCTTACAAGAAGAACTGCGCTTTTGAGAAATCGTGCAGTTAATATCAAACCTGTCGTAGTTCCTTTCAATTTCACCTGACTATTTTTTATTTTTTTTAACAGTTTGAGGTGAACTTGATGGGTGATTCACATATATTTGTCAATGTTCAAAGTACATGGGTAGGCCTATATGACTTCTGTCAATGCTGCAATCATAATTATAAACCTTAAAGGGAATTGGTAACATTGTTCAGATGAGAGAGAATAGTGCTTAGGTTGTGACTTCAATGTTAAATGTACCATTAATGATAATCTGAAAGTTTGAGAGGAAACAGACTATTATTAATGATACAAATTGGGAAAAACTGATCTAATCAATTCCTTAATTCTCCCAGCTATATCATTGCGATTCAATTACATTTTAGGTGAATGTAAATCGTCCCAAAGCAATGAATTGTATCTTATACCATTCCAAACATTTAAATGTTGAAAGATTTTTTAAAGCCTGTTTTGTGTCTTATTTTCATGGAATAATGGTTGGGAAAATTCAAAAATGATTGGGAGAATATACTATTAGAGGGTGATGCACAGTGACACCGTCAAAGAAAACCATAAATATCTTAATGGTTTGATTATTTTTTCAGAATTGTTTTCATGTTGTAGAGGGTAAGTACAGTAGAAGAATTATAATAAGTAACATTTTATACAAACATTACACATTTTTTTCATCAACCTTCAACAATATTACCGGTCCATTTTAAGGTCGGTCTGGAATCCAATATGACGTTTACAAGCCAATCGTCTGTTTGATTAACGGTCGGCATATCTCCCTCTTTCGGCGCTTACATCTACTTGTCTATCAATTGCCGTATTTCTAGCCCATTTTGCACTTGTTACTGTAAAGCTTTTGTCTTGTAGGCTTCCACCGCATGATGCATATATTTTCTGTTTTAATTTCCTGTCGCTTCTATACTCTTCATTGTTTAGCCCATTTGGCAATCCTTCCACAGTTACTGCTTATGTATTTTTGAAAATGTCCCGTACCATTGTACAGTGTATAGTCACTAGGCACCTCGATTTTAAGGGCACCTTGTTGTAGTGGTCATGCATTTTGTCTCTGTAGAGAGATAAATGTGTGTTGTAGAACCTGTCTAGAAAGGGCACCTGTCTACAGTGGCCACTTTTTCTGTTCCCCTTGGGTGGCCTTATTAATAAATAGACAGGTTTTACTTTATTTCAATATTCGACTAATCACATTCATACAAGAGTATTTTCCTTGCATAATCTGAAAATACTTTGAAGATGAAGTTGAATTCTGGATATGCGATTACATTGTGAAAGAAACGGTGTGGAATCGATCAGAAAAATTTGATCATCATGTAACATATAAGTATTGGTGTGTACTGCAAGGTTCTGGCGTCATCAAAATAATAAGAAATTTGGCACAGTCTTGGTAAAGTTACAAGCACTGTACACAGAAATATGTATATGGGACTTCACAAAAAAGGCGGCCCTCCCGGGGGCAGGGGGTGCACAGTGCCCCCACACCCCAATTTTTATCAAGCACCCGAAAAGTGCCCCTTTTTACATAGGAAAAAGTGCCCCTTTAACTTTGTAAGAAGTGCCCCCTTTTTACATAGGAATAGTGCCCCTTTTACTTTTACAAGTGCCCCTAATAATTTTTAAAAGTGCCCCTTCCTCTTTGCAACTCTGTTAAGTGCCCCTTTTATTTGGACACGTGCCCCTTTTCCCTCCGACATGTTCTCATTTTCCTTTGCAATAAGTGTCCATTTTCCATGCTCATAAGTGCCCTTTTTGATCTCTAGTAAGTGCCCCTTCACCTCTGAAAATTGCCCTAATCAAATATGAGAGGTGCCTCTTTTACTTTCATAAGTGCCCCTTTTCTTTTGTAAGAAGTGCCCCTTCCCCTTTAATAATTACCCCATTTTAATGCGGATAAGCACACCTTATATTTTCACATGTGCCCCTTTTCCTTTCGAATGAGTGCCCCTTCTCTGGAAAATGACCCTTTTTAGGTACGAGAAGCTACTCCTTTTTACTTTAGATAAAGTGCCCCATTCACCAATGCCCCTTTAAAATATGATCTGTGCCAATTTTTTGCAGCTAATGCACATTTTCCTTTAATATAACTGCCCCTTTTTCATTCACATAAGTGCCCTTTTTCATATCTGGTTATTGCCTCTTTTCAGGTGCGACAAGTGCCTCTTTTCACCTCTAACAAAGATACGTGCCCTTTTTCCTTTCTAAAAGGGACCTATCCCCTTTTCATAAATGCCCCTATCAAAATCTGATGGGGGTTCCTTTTCCGTCGACAAATGCCCATTTCATATTCTCATGACCGACTCTTTTCAGACCTGGTGAGCGACTCTTTTTGAGGGTGTAAAAAGTGCCCCATTTTCACCTCTGATAATGACTATTGTACTTTGACACATTCTCCTTTTCTTATCAGATAAGTGTCTCCTTTTCCTCTCATCATTAAACGCGCCCCTAATTTCAAGCGACTAAGAGCAATTTCCCCCAAAGCTCGCTCGCATCTATAGATGAAATACTTATCAAAGGTCTTTTCAGTCTTCCGTTACGAGACTATGCTCATAACCCTATCAGATTGATTTTTTTTCTCTTTATAAGATGTAACTTTTCGCATTGCGACCTGAAATCTTTAAAACGTTTCCTCGCTCGCAAATAAATTTTCAGACCATCACACCCAACTGCAAAGCATGATGCCCTTAGCAATATCTTGTATGGTGTATTAAGTGAAACATATTTTTAAATCATCCCTGATAATGTAATCACAATGTAGGGGTATATTCCAATGTCTTTAAAAAAAGCTATATTTTCGCTTTAAAATTTCCCTTTGTAGTTGCCCTTTTCTTGATGCCCCCCCCCCCCCCAATTTCGAATTTGCTCGTACGCCCCTGCTTCACAAACATGTGGCATATAAATTGGGCCTCATTTTAAAGCTTTTTACGTGTCACATTTAGAATATGAAGGCATTTGAAGAGCAATGCTTTTCAGGGAACATTTTTTCTCTGACGTTCTTCCACACTTGCATAATAACAATGAAAACAACTCACAAATTATTGTTCATCTCTCCCCAAAACTCAACTTTCTCTTGGGGGGTTATCAATACTAAACTGTCTGACCAGGTAGCTGGGAAGTGTTTAAAGGGCGTTGCAGGGATTGGAACGGCCCAAAACTCAAAAGTTGTAAAAGGGCCCAAAGGTAAAAAAAATCATATAACTGAAAAGTTTCCTAAAATGTACGGTGGCAAAATATTCATTTCTATAAACAAATTGTAATTTTTCTCTTCAAATTTGAATTTTGCAACTGGCAGCAGTTAATTCACCCCATTTATTGTGCAAAAAATGAGGGCTTCAATTTTCACTCATACCACAGAGTTTTTTATCTAAAATTTTGCACATATTTTCATAAACTCATCTGGCTGCTACACATCAATTTTGAGATAAGTTTCTGGGGCTTGCAAATCTCTGATAGGTGCTTTAATAAAGGATACCGGTATATAAACTTCGAAATATCTTAAAGGTACTATGTCCCATTTGCAGGCCATAAAAAGAAAAGGCTAAATTCCACCGCCATTTGGAAGAAAATACTATTTTCGAACTTCCCTCAAAACGAAAGGGCTTGGAAATGTCTTATTGTGCAAAAATAATGACCGTTAGTTGTAGAATGGGCTTTAGGGATTGCAATCCTTTTAGTAAATAGTTTGATTTTAAGACCCTTGTACCGAATGGTGTACGTTTTGTGCTGCGCAATGATTCAATCAGTTTAACTTTGGCCATTACAAAAAGTGGGTCATTGATGTAGACACATGCTCATGTACCTGTTACAGCTCATTTTAAGTATGTTATTACCAAAGACAAAAAGAATTCAGTCAGTCACTGATAGTGTCTGACAGTGAAGTCTAGATCTAAACATGTTTCCTTGCATAATTCAAATAATCAGACACTGCTAGCGTTTAAAGTTTAAATGTCAAATGTCGCAGAAGACATACATGACATATTCATAATTCCTGCAAAGTTCTACAGAATTTGATGTTGGCTGCAAATGGGACATAGTACAAATAACTAAAAATCTAAATAATTTCTCTTCGTCTCAACAATAGACCAGTTCACGGTTAGCACCTTACTGCAATGACCCCGAATATCCACAGATCTTCAACACATGAAGAGGTCCTACTTTGTACATTTTGAAATAATCACTCCTACAGCGATGGACTGGTGCTTTATAAATAGCCTTAGTTCCCCCTTTTCAAAGAATACTTCCACCTGTGTACAATGGAGTGCACTGAATGTGCATGAATGAATAATGTTACATAACTTTCATGAGCACGTATCCAGTATTTCTTCTCCGTGTATTTCAAAATTTGTTCTGCAATGACCTTTATCTGCTCATGCTCAGACTGCAACCGTGAACTGGCTTATTCGTCCCTGTTTTCACGAAGTGACGGTAGTGAGAAAAATCGTAACGCAAAGTGTATGAGATTTTCATTCACTACCGTCACTTTGTGGAAACAGGGACGAATTAATAGAGCAATAATAAAACATGACTGGCATCTGTACTATGATACAGGTCAATAATTCTTTTATTTTAAAAACATATGGGAGCATATCTTCATTTCATTTTTACATACCTTTAACAATTCAACATTATTAGCATTCAAAATATTGCTTGCGATACATAATATACATGTTTATGGTATATAATTAAACAGAGAATAAATCAACTAGCTGGAGTTCAGGATTATGCATACCATACTTTTCATTCAAAGATATACTTTGGGAATAATCAATTATACATGTAATTAGCATGGTCAATCCAAAAATATATTCATTCCAAATTACCTACCATCTATCATTAAATCTGAAGTTGGCAATTGAAAATATATTAACCTCTCTCCTCCCCCCCCCCCCCCACCCCCCAAACAAAAAAAAAACCAAAAAAAGTTCAAAGTATGATGATTATTATTCTTATTCATTGGGTTATTTTACTTTTTTCCTTGAAAGACATCGCTTTTACAAAAAGCACTAACTGCTATCAAGTGCAAACTTACATTATCATTATCATTATTATTATCATCATTATTATTATTATTATTATTATTATTATCATTATTATCATCATTATTGTCATTATTATTATCATTATTGTTATTATTATTATTATAATTGTCATTATTATTGTTATTATCATTGTCATTATTATTATTATTATTATCATTATTAGTATATTTATTTACTGTTCTTCTTAAGTGCACATCCCACTATAATATGTCTCTATGGGCTTCTAAAAGAATATGGTATTATTATATTCAATTATATTATTATTATTAATTGTATGAAACCTAATTTCTCAATTTTCACCATTGCAGCCCAATATTCTTGTTTGAACTTGCATATTTAACATGGAGAGAACCATCTATTTTGTACTTACCAAATTTTGTACAAGGGCTGTGGGCATACATCAAATTACAATAGCCTTTTTTTTTTCAACGATTATTTACCAATGGTATTGAACTATTTCTGCACCCCAAACCACAAGATATTGGGGGAGGGGGGGGGGGTTGCACATCATCTGGGTACCTTTGCTCAAAGCACAAGATATGCTGATTTTTCTGGTTGGCTCAAAACTTTTCATACAAATAATAATAAAAATTATCAGTACTCATATTTGCTCTACCACTATTTTTCTAAAATAAATGAAAATCACGTATTTTAATCATCCGTGGAATGTACGCAAGTTAATATTCTGCTAAACAACTACATTCAGTACTAATATACAAATTGTCACATGTACAATGTAAATTATTGCTTTCTTAATATTTCATCACATGCTACTGCAGCACTAGTCTTGATGGAAATCTACACTCCTGGGGGTGTTTCACAAAGACTAAGATCGACTTAAGTTGGACACATGAACTATGGCAGGCCGTTCATGCCACTAGTTCCTCTAACCATTCCTGGCATTGGTTTCTCAAGGAATGTACAAATCGTGGTCACAAATCTGAAAAATGTACATATTTTTTATATTCCATATTGAAGGAAAAAATATTATCTAAAGATCATAATTGAGAGACCAATGGTGAGAGCGAACAGTGGCATGAATGGCCTGCCATAGTTCAACTCCAACTTAAGTCTATCTTAGTGTTTGTGAAACACCCCCCAGGGCCGGTATTCAATTCAATAATCACGTCAGAAATATCAGTGTTTTCCTCCATTTCAAGAGAGCTAAAGCACTTTGCCAACTTTCGTATATACACTTGCAGCTTTGGGCCAAATTATTTTAGGCTAAGTTTGAGACAGCTCTCAAGCAGCTTTGATTGGCTGGCATATGGTTTTCATATGCAGTTGTCTTAAGCTGCACACAATTATAAGAGTGTGAATTAAATGCGATACGTTAATTTTTGGATTTGAGATGAGCATGTGATGTCACAGAGCTTATCAGCAAGAACTTCGCCTCAACATCAGCTTGCTTAGGTAACATGCTCCGATGCAATCCAAATACAAGTAAAGACATATTACTTAGCCAACCCTAAGGCTTAGTAAAATTTAAACTAGATTAGTGTACTGAATTGAATACGGCCCCTCGAAGGTTCAATGGTTAGATACATTTTAGTCTTAAAATCTAGAATACACATGTATAAACAGATGTGGCACATACAGGCTTCAGTTTGATTCATTAAAGCTACAAGTATCTATAGAAGCTACCAACCAGCCCTTGTCAATGACAAACAATATAAGGACCTACTTTACGAGGAAGCAGAAACAAAATATCATAGGGGATATTTACTGCCCTGCTAAATATCCTCAGAAAATCAACAACCAAAAAACTCTTTTTCAACAGCTACCATTTCAGAAGCTAGTTAATTACTTTTTAAAGATAAAGTTGAGTTCTGGTCATGCGATGGCATTGTGAAAGAAAAGGTGTGGAATGGATCAGATAAAGATGTTCATATAGCATGTAAGTATTGGTGTGTACTGCAAAGTTCTGGAGTCATCAAAATCATAATAAATTTGGCCAAGTCTTGGAACGAGCACTGTACACAGAAAGATGTATATGGGACTACAAAAATGGTGTCGAGCCTACTAACCTTGATTTCCTTATCTTTTTAAGCTCATAACTTAGCCAGAATACATTTTCTACCAAAATAGTTTGGCAAATGACATTTATTTGTAATCTTGAACATTCAGTGTAAGTTTCGTTTGATTCTGTGAAAATTAATTTTCTTTTTTTACCAGAACTCAAGTTGATCTGTAAACATTCATCGTCTCAGGGTTGACTATGTAGTCACATACAGTATTGCTTGGAATAAAGTTGACAGTCTCACACTGTGTCACGCGTGACTGCATGCATTATGCCATAGACCTTGGTGTGACTTGGTGGTAATGTGTCTACTTTATTTCAAGCAATACTGTAGTGTATTGAGAGAGATAGTTGTTACACACGCATATGTATGTGATCAAAGATCAATTCACGAGCTCTAAATAGCTTCCTCCCACATACAATCGCTATGGGAGGGAACAATTCGGAACTCAATGAATTAACCTTTGATTGCTTACGTATGCAAGTGTCAAAACTTTCTCTCTCACTACGCTATGGGTGTACATCGCAAATCGCCTCAATGTACACAAAATACATGTACATGGAATCAAAATGTACACGCACAAGCATTGTCTAAGCATTACCTCATATTCTACTGATATTATGTTCATGAAAATGTATGATGAAGAAAGAAAAAAAAGATGCAGAAACCAATAAATCAAATCAAATACAGATATACACTCCAGGGAATTCTTCAGATATGATGCGATACACCGCAGCAAAAAATGTTTTTAAATGTGTACAAAAATGGCGACTAGGCTCAACAAAGCTATTAAAGTCCTGCACGTATTTACTGAGCTTTGTGTTACAAGATACAGAAATATGAAGCGCATTCTGCTCTTTGTATTATGATCGCGTTCTTATATCTTTGTCATGTAAAGTACTGTCTTGTCCCGTTCTCGTCTCTGTTGGCATCCCCCTTTTCCCCCCTATTTTGTAGTTACGGAATTGTTAATTTTATTACTCATTTTTCCTAAGTATTATTTTAGGTGTTCACACTTGTACAAGCATTGCTTTTTAGTGGACCCTCCGTTCAATTCCAACATGTATTTCTACATATGTTGTAAATGCTTATAATTGATATGTAATGTTTTGTTGGAAACATGAATAAATTGAATTGAAAAACTGTTGTGGTTCTGCCGCGTCATACATGTATCTGAATGAGCTGTTAAGAATACTGTCTCTATAAACATTAACTTTGAATGAAATAAGTACAACAGAAAAACTAGTCTATGCATTATGAATATGAATACATATACAAAACATCAGAAATGTAATATGTGGCTTATAAACTTCTGTATTATTCTTATTTAACAATATTTTCAAAATGGTTGCATGGCCATAGTTGATGAGTTGAATTTCTAAAAGAAAACACAAGGAGCTACATTTGGTCTTGCTATATGGCAGTACTATCAATTCATGTACTAAGGGTGTAATATTCAGGCTGAGACTAAAAAAACAAAAAGAATTATTGTTTTACATTATCACTTATCAGGACCTTATCTTCCAAATATGTTATTCTTCCATCTTCTAAAGTCTTATAAATGAAGCTGTATTAGGCGTATCTTACTGGGTGTTCCTTTGTTCATACGGATGTCTGATTTTGATGCTCCTTTCAGTAGCAATATCCGACAAGTTATTCTCCGTTCTTTGGACGGGCTTCTAAAGTCTTGGGATACCAAGCTGGAATAGGGGCATTTTTGTTGCTGGGTGTGTCATTGTTGCTAAGGATGTCTGACTTGGTTGATAAATCCTTATACAGAGAAATTTGAAGGTGATCCTATAGCAGCAATGAAGGCTACCGAAGTCTTAGAAATCTACAGTGTCGTGGTCGAGTGGTTTAAGGCGGTTGACTGAAAATGCGAAGATCAAGGGTTCGAATCCCGACACGGCACTAATATCCTTTGGCAAGATATTAACCTGCAATTGCTACTCTCCACCCAGTGATAAATGGGTACCCGGTAGGATGCAGCCGTCATTGTTGGTCAAACAGTTTTTGAGCGTCAAGTAACACCTGGCTGGAATGCTCCCCAGGGAGTGGAGATTGTGCACACATTGTGTGCGGGCAAGCACTGAATCCAATGACCAGGGTAATAGTATATTTATAAAGCGCTTAGAAACATTGTATTAAGCGCTATATAAAAGCTAAATATTATATTACTACAGGGATATCCCGGTTGCTAGGTGTGCCTTTGTTGCTAATAGGTGCTGAATTCCTTATGTGACATTTCTGGAAAGTTATGCATTTTTCTAGTGATGGGGCTTCCACAGCCCAGGACACCAAGCTGAGTTTGTTGCTAGGTGTGTCCTTGTTGCTATGGCTGATTACCTCTGGCATTACTGGTGAGTTCTTCCAGCGAGAAAGTCTGAAAGGCGATTCTCTCGTAGGGATGGAGACTACCGCACTCGTACAAGCAAGCAAACTTCATGGTGCTCTTCCCGGTGACCTTATCCTTGACCCTGTAGCAGGTCAGATCGGAGTACGCGCTGGGACCGGGGTTCAGGGAGAGCGGTGGACTCCACGTCTGACAAGCATCGCGACTAAACCGCACCGACATGTTGACACGTGTGTTACGACTGGCTGGGTTGGAGAAGATGATCCAACGCTCTGCATCCCTCTCGAGCTTGGGAATGTGATCTGGTGGCTCGAAGCTCATCACGCTTGCCTGAAAGAAGAGGGAGATTAAAGATAAACTTGAGTTTTGGGCATGCGATTGGATTGTAAAAGATAAGGTGTGGAATGGATCAGAAAAAGTTGATCATGTAGCATGTAAGTATTGGTGTGTACTGCAAGGTTCTGGAGTCATCAAAATTATAATAAATTTGACCCAGTCTTGGTAAAGTAACAAGCACTGTACACAGAAAGATGTATATG
This sequence comes from Strongylocentrotus droebachiensis, assembly GCA_035222895.1. Classification (NCBI taxonomy): domain Eukaryota; kingdom Metazoa; phylum Echinodermata; class Echinoidea; order Camarodonta; family Strongylocentrotidae; genus Strongylocentrotus; species Strongylocentrotus droebachiensis. Next base: position 38,140 of record JAVYIG010001550.1, on the reverse strand, counting down.
GGACTACAAAAAATGATGTCGGGGCTACTAACCTTGATTTTCTTATCTTTCTATGCTCATTACCCAAAATTGTTTGGCAAATGACGTTTATTCAAACTCTTGAACATTCAGTGTAAGTTTTGTTTGATTCTGTGAGAATTCATTTTCCTTTTTTACTAGATCTCAAGTTTATCTTTAAAAAATGATAATACAAAAATCCAGAAGATATTTGATATAGCGCCTTTTCCTTGCAGTTACAAAGCGCTGCACACACACTCCACAATATTTGGGCCACTTAAAAACAAAAGTTAGACACTTCTCTGAGATCAGTCAAGTATATGTAGGCTGGTAATACAGTAAGTTCTAGCAGAATAGATGTGACTTGAGTAATTTCAATCAGTCTTATTTTTACAATAAATAGTAACTTATCATAATTAATTCAATGTTGAAAATAGATTACACTGAATGTAACGTGCAGTTGATTGTGATACTATTATGATTTTCAACAATTATTCATTTTGCATTCCAGGCCCGTCCTTTCGAGCCACATTATATTTTAAAAGCTACCTAAGATCTTAGTCGTAACATCTGGGACAATTACAAATGCGAATTTCGTACCCCAAAAGTTTATGTTAGCTTAGCGTCATGTAGTGGCATGAAAAGACGCATCAAGAAAGCAAGCTGCATACATGTAGTTGTTGATAATTATAATTTATCTCACAGATTTAGAAACACATTGTTAGGATAGGGAGTTGGTAAATGCATACCATTTTGATGAGGCTTAATGTAAGCTAAACCGCATTCAGATATGTCCCCCACAAAAAAAATTAATGACAAAAATTCTCTTTTTAAGCGTTTTACTTTCTGGGTGCGTCTGTAACTCATATCCTGCCTTAAAGGAATCCGGTAACTTTGTCTCAGATTCTGAAACAAAATTCTGGATTTAGCTCATGATGCAATGATAATTATAAACATTTAGGTCAGTCAGGAACCCCATGACTTTTACAAGCCGATCGCCTGTCTGATTATCAAGATATTTATGACTGGAATTACAAATTTTGAAAACCGTTCGCCTGACGGTTTTCATAACACTACAGTCTATTGGGGAAAACGAGTATGGTAAAACCGGTCACTCAAAGATTTTTACTTTTTTGAGGCACTTCTTGATCATTTTGAAGCGCAATTTTTTTAGGGCTTCAATATTACACCATATCACAGACACTGATAACACTTAGAGCCGTGTATCTCAGATTTAACATTGTTAAACGATCCCTTTAAGGCTGCATGCACGCTACTGTTATAGTGCTTTGTACACGCAAGCGTGCTATCAATTAGCTGCTTAATTCCACGCGAGCGAGCCACAGCTTAGCTGCTTTATGCATGCATGCACGCATTCGTAATAGCAGTTATTGTTCATGCTCATTGTGCTGAGTGCTTTGCACTCGCTATTAATCGCACCATCAGATTATCTCTAAATAAACTTGGCACAGGGGGGATTTGTGGCTTGGCACAATGGGGATTAGCCCTATGGCTCTTGGCTGTATTCATTATGGCAGGATAAGAGTTAATGCTATTACATTTTGCTAAGCTACCACATACTAAACTTAAAACTCAAAACTAGGTTAAGGTTAGGTTCATGAAGGCCATACCTGACAGCCTCCAAAGTTCTTGATAGAAGGAATCCATCTTGAAAGGAAGTACCCAGGTTCTTCTAGATCATCGGAGAGCTCGCCCATCGTGAATGATATACCCCCATCGATGCTATAGGATTCCTGCCGGGTGGCTTGAGGATCACATGTTCTACTGTTGACATAAACATGGCCTTCTTCTAACTCTGCTGCCTGGAGGAAGAACACAGAAAAACAAAAGAAAAATACCTTTAATAATAATAATGATAATGAACCATACTTATATACCGCATATCATAATATGTCTCTATGCGCTGTAAGAAGGAAAGGTGGATAGAGTAACATAAGAAGAGTGAGATATGCTCAACATACTTCCTCTTGTTAACATTGGAAAGTATTTTTGAAAAGAAATGTTTTAATATATATACCTCCAATATATCAAAATGACCCCCCCTACGTGATGCAATGCATTGAACACTGGATTGGGATGATCTAATACAGAGTGAACTTTGTGGCGTAGTGTCTCAGGAAGAAGAAGAAGAAGAAGGGGGAGGAGGAGGAGGAAAAGGAGGAGGAGGAGGAGGAGGAAGAAGAGGAAGAAGAGGAAAAGGAAGAGGAAGAGGAAGAGGAAGAAGAAGAGGAGCAGAAGAGGAAGAGGAAGAAGAAGAGGAGCAGAAGAGGAAGAGGAAGAAGAAGAGGTGGAGGAAGAGGAAGAAGAAGAAGAGGAAGAGGAAGAGGAAGAAGAAGAAGAGGAAGAGGAAGAAAAAGAGGAGGAGGAGGAGGAAGAGGAAAAGGAAGAGGAAGAAGAGGAAGAGGAAAAGGAAGAGGAAGAAGAGAAAGAAGAAGAAGAAAAAGAAGAAGCGTACGGTAATTCAATACAAATTAATCATGATTCAAATACATTTGATTACATGCATATTTCAATAGAAAATCGATTTGTAATTTCATCTCCGTTTTTCTGTCATGGGTGTATTGCTTCAACAATAATTGTTCAAGAAGCCCGATTATAACACTAAGTTGATAAGATTTTCCAGAAATCATTACAAAATTCAATGATTTTTATCATGCTTTGTGAAATAAAGACAAAATGAAATGACATGAAGTAAAATGTATCCACTGTATTCTAAGCGATAACAAACTCTTTAATATCCAATTATATGCATGTAGTTTAATGAACAAAGGATAGTGTACGTCATAGGGAGTGCCCTTTGTGGTGAGGTTAATGTATTGCTGTATAGGGAATTATCCATTATAATCACGCCTCGGATTGAATCATGAAATTAGGGTATCAATCAAAAGAAAATTAGATCTTAAAGGTAATGGACATGGTTGGTAAAGTCCAATGAAAGCCCTTAAAACACTCATATTCAAATTTATATTAGACAGATAAAAGGAACTCAGTATTAGCCTATTTTCTCTTTGCCTTTTTCCCCCTCACTTTACTTCCCAAGCGCATAGCGACATACTTAGGTAATATACAGGAATGGTTTATTATTATCATTATCATTATTCTTATTATCATCATTATTATTACTGTTATTATTAATTTCATTATCATTACTATCATTATTATTATTATCATAATTTTTATTATTATTATTAGCATTATTAATGAGTTGAAAATTGTGTTTTCCTCAATTTCCTTTATTTGGGGAACACTTAAGCGGTTTAATAGATTTAAATGGTTCTCTCAACATTCAGTTATTTTGTTTTAATGCTGACCCTCTAAAAATGGAAAATAAAATTCAAGTTCAATTACACTTGTATAGGGTTACTTGTACTAGAAAAAGCACATGTTATAGAGAATAAATACAAGTTAATCCTGTGATAAACGAGTTAATAATGCAACCCAATTTAATTTGCTTGATCCTAGGCAATATACAGTGCATCCCAGAAAACCAAGAATTATCGATGTTTTATCATAACTTAAACGCAATTATAATCAATAAATGACACATATTTGTAAAGCTTAGATCCTCCTCTTTCATGTGATGCAACTCATTACTTTTAATCACGCATTCGTGAAATATGCATCATATGAGTTGCATCAAATAAAAGAGGAGGATCTACGCTTTACAAATATGTGTCATTTATTAATTATAATTTTGATTAAGTTATGATAAAACATTGTTTATTCTCGGTTTCCTTTTTCTGGGATGCACTGTACATTGCTTGATTGATGGTATATTTTAGCTGGTACCTTTCAAGACTACCTACTGTAGCGAAGCTGATCTGGTATTATAATTGTAGCCTCAGCAAAAATGAATAATAGATATTCACATGCGATACAGTCCTTTGAGGAAACCAAACAATAATTGTATTTCATTCACTCCTGCATATTTGACAATGAAGCCTCCATGAATCCATCTGACTTGTAGTCAGGTTTATGAATAGAGAATTAATGCATTCTGACAAGGATCCATAGGCATGTCTTCATCAGCTCGAGATTCGACCTCAAAACTTGAAACTCGACCTTGAGAAATTAGCTCGAGATATTTTGCTCAGCGTTAGCGAGAGTCATCGGTCTGGTGAAAACGCACAGGACAAATAGCTGAATATTTTTCCAAATAGTGGGATATTTTGCAAACTATCCCAAGATATATTGGGATGACAATCCCGACCAAATATCCCGCTAATTACTACTTCGGTCTGATGAAGACGCAAATTAGCTGGATAGTTTGTGATCAAGATAGTTCAAATAGCTGGATAATTGGCGATCTCGAGATAGTGAAGACAGGCCTTGTGTATCCCCTAACAAAGTGGCCCCATTCTCTATCTGATGACAGCGTTCTAGAACGAGGCGGCTATAAATAACTATGCTACATTCGCAATTACAATACTTAGTAACTCTAGACCTTAATAATAGTGCTATCATCAATCACTATGAATCATGATGATAAGCTAAATGACATATATGTAGTAATATATCATCTATTCAAATAATTTATAGCCAGCATTTTTGGTTAGAAGTGGCTTCTAATGAAGAATTTCAAAAAGTCTGAGTGAATCAGCAGGTATTTATATTTTCCATTGCTCTCTCCAATACTGCTTTCTAACTGGCTTCTATCGGAGTCACACCGATGAAAATACCGATTGAATTTTCCTTATGTAAACAAAGGTGAAACCGCAGTTTTCCCACTGTCGCTTTCTAACTGCCGATGAAATTCTCTCGCTGTGGCGAGCCCATGCCGGAAGTGAAGAATTATTGCGTAATTATTAAGCCCACGCTCCATCTAGCTAGCATGCAGCATGTTCAACCATAAGTCAACAAACACAGCTGGTTACGATAAAGCGCGCGTATACTGCGACCTTTGACCATTTTAATCACGTTTTTCTCCCAAACGATTTCTAACTGGCCGTTTCATCGGTGTCACACCGAAAGAATGAGAATTTCTCCTGCTCTTGATCAGGAGAATTTAATCGCCTATTTCTCTTCTTTTCATCGGCTATTTAATCGCCTTTTTCTCCTCTGTTGCTTTCTAACTGGCAGTTTCATCGGATGCGTCCGGATGCATCCGATGAAAATCAGTGCAGTTAGAAAAGGGTATAAGACAGACGCGAAGCTCACCGTCTAAGCTGTTTCCACAAAATGTTACATGCCCAGCTGGACATAGATGTCTGAACCCACATTAAACCTAAACCATATCGAAGCAGACACGGGCACTCAAGTCAGTTCGAAATACCATTAACCAGATTAGATGTATACAAAAACTCATTCTTTCCACGCACAGCCAGAGCATGGAATGATCTCGATTCGACATTAGTATCCCTGACTGACTCAGCAAAGTTTAAAGTAGCACTCCTTCCGAAATAAGTCCACCCTCTGCCACCCCGACCTCCAGTTTAAATTCCACTAGGAATCTTTTGGAGGAACAACAACAAAGTACCAAGTTCCAAGTACGATCTTTGGATAAAATACCCTCTTGTATAAATACCTATACTTCCAGTATGTGAATATTCATATACCGGTACATATATGTGCATATACTGTACACTTTTGTTTGTGCTGTCTTAGTGTACATGATTTGCATTGAAGCATATTTTGTTCAATATTGAAACAAAAATGGTGGTCTTTATAGACAGGTGGTCGCTATTAAAAGCAAGTATGACTGTATAATGAAATAAAAATGGGTCATTACTGAGGGAAGAAGTATATATATATGTTTTAAGAAACCTTTTGAAAAAAGTAAGACAGATTAATTCTCTGATGGAAAGTGGCATATATCGTTCCATGTTTTCGAGGCAGGCACTATAAAAATATTTTTCAATAGATGAAAGTATGGATTTGGGAATATGATCAGTTAATATTTGTCAGTTGTCAAGTTTCTCTCATAAAGCAATTTCACTTCAAGTGCACACATTTAATGTTGCCTTTAAGAGCTCTCGATTGGACGGACAAAGAAATCAATAACAGCAAGCGATGACCCCCTCTCAGCTGTAGATTTGATGAACACGACCGATAAAATCATCTCATAAATACAATTTAGCTCTTGTAAGGACACTACTAGAATATTGACTTGGTCAAAGTGACTTGATAGATTGAATACATAACCTCACGATGACAACGAACATGGTGAAGTGTGCCATGCATGAAGATATGAAAACAAAGTTCATTTTACAATGTACTGTACAGCCCCTCAGTAGTATAGGCAAAGCCTGATACATGTCAGGTATATTGAGGCATGCTTTGTTTCTATGTTAGTTTGGATAAAAACCAATTCAAGAGACAACAAAAGAAGGAAAAGAAGGAAAAAATGGGGTAAAAATGGGGAAAAAAGTGCCATCACACCGGCTACGAATTCAGGGCATCATTTTGCAAAACCGTCATATGTACACATTCACCACGTGTTCAATTTTAGTTGATACATGCATTTCAATGGGATGTTGGTGAACTTGTACTAGCATGTAGGAGAGTTTGGTGAAAAGATGCCCTCGCCCATTCCTGTGTATTTGCAGGATGACTGCAAACTTCACTGAAAAATGTGAAAGTTTGCAACTTCTCCCAGATTCCTACTACAAATTGTTAGAGATTCACTGCATGGAGTTTTGCCTCTTGACTGATACAACCTGAACAGTAAAACCTTGTTCAGATATACAGCATCTTTTTTTTAATGAAGTGTAATACCCCTTACATTTTTATATCATAAAACACATGGCTATGTAAATGAGGACGTAGGACATTTCTATCATGCAGTTTCCAGTCACTTTAAACAAAAACTCTTTTTTTGTTGATTTTTGTTGTTTATTTATTTATTTATTTATTTATTTATTTATTTATTTATTTATTTATTTATTTATTTATTTATTTATTTATTTATTTATTTATTTATTTATTTATTTATTTATTTATTTATTTATTTATTTATTCATTTATTTATTCATTTTTTAAATTTTTTTTGGTGGTGGTGGTGGTGGTTGTTTACTCCATCATATCTGAAAATTATAGCAGGAATCTGGTTGTTTACTAACAAGCATTTATGCTTTCTTAATAGCAGTCAGGTAAAATAAACACCACCATACTAAAACAAGCCTTTTGGCAAATGCTTCGCTAATCAGTGCGAGCAGTATACGGTACTGTGATTTCTACACACACACAAAATTGCACAGTAGTAATAACAAATTCTGAATTATATCATACCAATCAGCACAACAAATTTTGTCCTGTCTTTTGGGGATTCTGCTGCGTGGCTGTGCAGTATTACCAATAAGAGCTTCAAATATTACTTAACGAAAGAGGTTTCCGAGAATAACAACCTAATTTGTACCTCACTTTTTCAATGAACCATTTTTGGTAATGAATATTTTTCTCTCTCACTTGCACTTATTATTGAAAAGATGAATTATGAATTAAATTAAGCCAAGGTCACTATGATTACAAAATCAATTTGAAACAGATGGCTGCCACTATCAAGAAATCAATAGCATTTATGGCCCTGAATTATACAGAGAGAGAAATAGTCTCTCTGGAAATGTGTCAAAGAGAACAGGTTCTGAAATGCCCTTTGTTGCAATATGGTAACGTGTCAAACAAAGGGGGAAATCTGTTACAGCAATGTGCGAAACCCGGATGGGGGAAATAACACCTAGAGGTTTTAGGTGATTTCCAAAATAAAGATTGGGCTGATCAATTAAAGTTCAAATGAAAGCTGCCTCCATACCGTGTTCTAGAAAGTAAAATTGATTAGATAAAAGATCTTTGGAGTCAACAAATTTCTAGGTTATGTGTAAAAACACCCGGCCAGCATTTGATGTTTCATAAGCATCAAAGGCTCGTTTAGATATGAGGCAATTAAACCGCCACATAAAAGCGGCCACTTTTTTTTTTTGTGTGTGTGTCTAAATGAATGGCACCTGCAACAAAGATGCTGGACGTATTCACTGAGCTCTGTGTTATATTATGTAGAAATGTTTTGTGGATTACACTTAAGTCATCACATTAAAAAACAAGTCATATCTGAACAACGCCCAACTGCTGCTAATTCTCATGGCTACTATTCACATGGACACATAGTTCAGAAAGTTTGATTATAAACTGTTAGACAGTGTATTACCCCATAAAGAATTCTATTAGTTTGTGATATTGTCCTCTATCTATCATTGCTAAACACAACAACTATAAACAAAGTTATTAAAAACTAAGAAACTATAAACCAAGTTACTATAAGCAAAGTTATTAAAACCTAGTAACTATAAACCAAGTTATTATAAACAGACTTTACCTGGAGATCATTAGCTGGTATATCTAGTCCATCTTCATCTTTAGCAATTGGTATATTTCCTCCTACCATCATTACTAAATAAGACCACCATAAACATTTAAACCAAGTTACTATAAACCATCTTACTATAATCAGGTTATTATAAACCAAATAACTATAAACCAAATTATTAAAAACCAACCTTACCTGGCACTCGTTAGCTGGTATGTCTACTCCATATTCATCTTTACACAAAGTTGTCTTTCTTCTTATAATCATTACTCAACAAGCCCACTATAAACATTTAAACCAAGTTAATAGAAACTGTGTAACCATAATCAAGTTCTTATAAACTAAGTTACTATAAACCAAGTAATCAAAAGCCAACCTTACCTGACATTCGTTAGCTGGTATGTCTACTCCATATTCATCTTTACACAGAGTTGTCTTTCTTTCTATAATCATTACTAAACAAGCCCACTATAAACATTTAAACCAAGTTACTATAAACCAATTTATTTTAAACCAAGGTATTACACAATAACTGTACCCGTTATTAATTAGTTAGTACATTTACTCCTTATTCACTTTTAGCCAATGGTATATTTACTCTTACCATCATTACTAGACAAGACCAGTATAAACATATAGACCAAGTTACTGTAAACCAATTTTATTAAAAAACCAAGTAACTATAAACCAAGTTATTAAACAAACCTTACCTGGCACTCGTTAGCTGGTATATCTACTCCATCTTCATCTTTGGCCGGTGGTATTTTTCCTCCTACTTGCCAGGTATCCCCACCATCATCACTGAAGAGGACAATAGAACAATTCCTACTACCATGGAAACTATCAAAGAACTCCAATATTGACCACTTCAGCTCAGCTAACCAACCTGTACATGATAACAAAACAAGATGAAATGTAAGTATAAATTAATTATTTTAATTTTAATTTTAATATTTTAACTCTTATCATGCCACAGGGCTAATCCCCATTGTGCCAAGCCCCAAATCCCCCCGTGCCAGGTTGTTTTGGAGATAATCTGATTAACGCGATGGTTCTATGAATAGCAAGTGCAAAACACACAGCACAGTCAAATGAGCATGAACAATAACTGCTATTACGAATGTTGCATTGCACGCACATGGCACTCAAGCGATGGCTCTCTCGCATGTACAAAGCACTATAACGATATAGCGTGCATGCAGCCTTATGGCAGGCTATGAGTTAATTCAATCCTTTGGCACAGCCTCGACAAGTTCAAATTTATTTGAACTTTTGCAGTGACCCAAAGTCCATTTGATTTCTTTACCTTTAAATGTATTGATCAGTGACCTTCTGATGTTTGTATAACTTGTATTTCTTTCTTTTTTACACTTGTAATATCTTTTATATACATATATATTTGTATTGAATGGAATGAATAAAAAATATGAATCTTGAATAAAACTACATGTGGGCAATTCCATGGATTCTGATTCACGACATACAATTCTAAAATCAGTATTTGAAGAGTTTAACTCCCAACGGAGCTTAATCCACTCTTGTAACTTCGGATAAAAAATAAATTGTTTACCAGGTTTTGTACAGGCGTCTTTAGAAAAAATTATATTAGAAGGTGCATTTTTACATAATTGCTCCTAAAATTTAGGTAAATCATTTTATTGAAAGACAGGTACTTAAGTGAACAATATTCTGATATCAATAATTCAATTTCCATCAACAGTGGATTTAGCTCCTTTTGGAATTAAGCTCTTCATTTATTCTATTCTCTATGTCCAAGATGGTTTCAATCAGGTTTATACGATAGAATATTGGAATAATTTTCGACCATTAAAGTTATGCTTGCCTGCGCCCTTCATGGGGAATCTAAAACTCTACATGAATTGACATGAGGGACTAGACAATATTGATGACTTAAACTTGGCTAACCAACCTGCATGTAATAGAGGGAAAAGAGGGTGAAAAGAAGTATAGCCTGTCAATAGATCAGTTTAATAACATATTCAAATGTATGCATGTTTCTTTCCTGAGGACCTAGGGATTAGTTATTCCATTAACCTACAATACTTGGAATCCAGTCTGTATACATTGCTTGTTGCTATGTCAGGAAATCTTTCAGGCTGTCTAGAACAATCTTTGTTTTAGTAAAAAGTATGCATATAATTTGAATATGCTAGTACACAGGTCTATTGTACATTCACATTATCATAAATATTTGTAGTACTACATTGGAATATTATTTAAATTATTTAAACATATTTGTGGCTTACACCCAGTAAATAAGATCGATTGATCGATCTGTATTAGAAAACAAGTCAGAAAAAATCTTGGAACCAGCGGGACTTGAACCTGCATCTACTGCTTGCTGGACAGTGACTCTACCACCAGGCCATCACTGGTCCATGGCACAGTAACGATGAACTAGAAACAAATACCCAAGCTCTCCTGATTTATTCTGAATTATTAATATTCATTAGTCCGCCATAGGACAATAACTTTTATAAATGTAACTTTTATATAAAAAAAATACATTGGAATACTTTGATATCTACCAAAGATAACACTTTTTCAAACACAAAGTATATTTACTAATACTACTACACACTGGGCTCCAAACAAACTTCATGTGAAGCCCAGTGTGTAGTATTATTAGTACATATGAACAGTCACACCTGCTTTAGTGACCACCTGTCTACAAAGACCACATTTTTTTATTCCCTTGAAATTGGTTCCTCGTTGAAACGTGTACTAAAGGAACCTGTCTACAAAGACCACTTTTTGTGTTTCCTTTGGGCGGTCACTTTAACTGGCTTGACTGGATTATGTATATTTGTAGAAATAAACATACATAATTTTGACATGCATGGACCATTAATCAGGTCAAGTCATAGGCTTTTCTTATTACGTTCTTCCTTTATTGCTATAAGTATAAATAAAGTGATGTATCATGTACCAACAATAACAGGAAATCATCTAATGAGAGCTAGAAAAACATTACCTTCTGTGTGAATGTACTGTATATGTAAGTATACAACTTAAAAGCATCGTTTAACAATGTTTAATCTGAGATGCACGGCCCAACGTGTTATCAGTTTCTGTGATATGGTGTAATATTGAAGCCCCAACAAAATTGCTCTTCAAAATTATCATGAAGTGCCTCAAAAAAGCAAAATCTTTGAGTGACCGGTTTTACCGTACTCATTTCCCCCAATAGACTGTGGTCTTATAAAAACCGTTATGAAAGCAAAAAATGAATTTTTGATTTCCAATCATAAATATCTTGATAATCAGACAGGCGATCGGCTTGTAAAAGTTGTGGGATTCCTGACTGACCTAAAGGTTTATAATTATGATTGCAGCATGAGCTGAATTCAGGATTTTGTTTCAGAATATGAGGCAATGTTACAGAGTCAATTGAACTCTTATCCTGCCACAGGGCTAATCCCCATTGTGCCAAGCCACAAAGCTCCCCATTGCCAAGTTTATAACGAGATACATGGATTAACGCGATGGTACTATCAATTGCGCATGCATATAAACATTAGGCACAGTCCAATGGGCATGAACAATAACTGCTATTACGAATGCGTGCAAACATGCAAGCAGAGAAGCATTAGCTTGCTCGCGTGTACAAAGCACTATCACAATAGCGTGCATGCAGCCTTATGGCAGGCTATGAGTTAATGCCCTTCTCAGGGATGCCAACCTTTCAGAGCACAAATCAGTAATCATCATAAGGCTAAAAATCAGTAATTTGGAGACAAAATCAGTAATTTTCTGCGCGACGCAAATTTTTCTGCACGCTGGCAAGCGCAGCTCCCGCAAGCAAGCGCGATAGCACAACAAGTTAAATAAAAGTAACATACCTGTTCATTAGTTGGTGTTACATGTGCATGTAACTCCATATTGAAAGTATTCTACTGAAAGGTTAGATGAACTCCCTCACAATCACATGTTCTGATATGATGCTATAGTCTTTTGCAGCCTTCTTGCACCTGTAAGCTCATTAGTTGCTGTCAACTCCACATGTCCAATGTTGAAATCTGATGCACATATCGTGCACCTAGCATGACTCAGGCTTTTCTTTGAAGGAACGATGCATTTCCATTTCTTACTGTATTCTTCTTTAAAAGTCTGTAACTTCTTGCCACGCTTCTTAGTTGTGGAAGACATGATGATTGATATCTAAATCCAACCAACATGAGTTCAGATTGTCGACGAAAATCGACGAACGCTGTGACAGCCTGTGAGAAATCCGACAGTACACGGCGCTAGCGTAGCGAGGCCTGGCGCTGGCCGGGCGGAAGCGGCGCGGCCAAGAGAGGTATTTCACCCGGCCCCCGCTCGCAAAGCTGTCTTTCTCTGCTGGGCACACACGCATACAAAGACACACATGTGTGCACCTGCACTGTGAAAGGGGTGTGCAAGATAACAAATTGTCCAATCGGAAGCCCTATGGGATTTCTATGCATGGATTCAAGGATGGCTGCGCTGCAATAGTCAAAAGTACGTGCTAAACCTTAAAGTGCTAATTTTGAAAATCAGCAAAATCGGCAAAATCCGGGATTTATGGTATGAAAATCGTACCGCCCGTAATCGGCCGATTTCCCGTAGAAATTACGGGAAATCCGTACTAGTTGGCATCTCTGCCTTCCGTCTCTGAAGCAGATGAAGGTAGGACTTACCTGTAGCCCCTGGCTGAGGTTTCTCCTTCCAGTGTATGTTACCAGGGACGATGAGTCGACCAGACTTCAGCTGCAAACCATGGCCAGGACCTTCAAAGACAACAGCGATAGCAACGTTTTATGGACCATCAGCAGCAGCAGCAGCAGCAGCAGCAACAGCAGCATCATCACAACCATCGTCATCCTTATCATCATCATCATCATCACTACAATCATCACCACCACCATCAGAACAATCATCATCATCATCATCATCATCATCCTTATCATCATCACAATCATCATCAACACTATCATTATCATCATCATCAGCATCATCATCATCATCCTTATCATTATCATCATCATCATCATCATCACCATCATCACCACCACCATCAGAACAATCATCATCATCATCATCATCATCATAACCATCATCATCATCATCATCATCCTTATCATCACAACCATTATCATCCTTATCATCACAACCATCATCATCCTTATCATTATCACCATTATCACTACCACCATCATCACCATAACCATCACGACCATCATCACATCATCATCATCACCATTATCATGAGACCAACTCAATATGGTCTTACCGCTAGCCCAACTCACTACGGTCTTACCGCTAGACCAACTCACTGTGGACTTACCGCTAGCCCAACTCGATATGGTCTTACCGCTAGACCAACCCACTACGATCTTACCGCTAGACCAACTCACTATGGTCTAACCACTAGACCAACTCACTATGGTCTGACCACTAGACCAACTCACTACAGTCTTACGCTAGACCAACCCACTACGGTCTTACCTGATGCATCCTACCGAGCGTTAGATTAGTGATTTCCAGAGGTTCCGACCATGACCTCCCTTCATCTACACTCTTTGTTACATACAGGTTCTGTTGGTATTTATCACCTCTGATAAGATCTGCTTCAGATAGCGTCATCATTATCATCATCACCATCATCATCATTTAAATCATCATCACCACCACCACCACCACCACCACCACCACCACCACCACCACCACCACCACCACCACCACCACCACCACCACCACCACCACCACCACCACCACCACCACCACCACCACCACCACCATCATCAACACCATTATCATGAGACCAACTCAATATGGTCTCACAGCTAGACCAACTATACGGTCTCACCTGATCATCAATTCATCATCATCATCATCATCACTATTACCGTCACAACCATCATCATGACCATCATCATCATCACCACCATTATCATGAGACCAACTCACTATGTTCTTACCTGATGCATAGATGAGAGGTTCTGGGTCCATCCTACCGAGCGTTAGATTAGTGATATCCAGAGGTTCCGACCATGACCTCCCTTCATCTACACTCTTTGTTACATACAGGTTCTGTTGGTATTTATCACCTCTGATAAGATCTGCTTCAGATAGCTCGATGGGGAATGTGATGAAGACTAGTATGATGGCATCCATGTCCTCATCTACGATTGGTACAGGGTTCATCGCCCTGGAAACCGTAAACAAAGATGATAGTAAAAATATATAAGTTTATATAGCACAGCTATTTTACTGGTATATTAATGTATACTGAGGAGGCGCGATAGCTCAGTTGGTAGAGCAGTGGTCTCGTAATTCGGCGACCCGGGTTCAAAACCAAGACGATGCGCTAGTGCCCTTTGGTAAGGCATTAATCCTCATTACCAGGTCTCTTGGAGAGGACCTAAAGTCGTCAGTCCTCTGGTTGCTTACTAACAAGCATTTGTGATTTCTTAGCAGTCAGGTAAAATATTCACCACCACTACTACACCACAAAGTATCATTTTATCATCAAAGCTTTTATAGCCGAGCCATCCTGAAAAGAGGCTTATAAGCATTCAAGGAATTAGCTCAATCTATCTTAGTAAAATATTTTGGGGGGTAATTATTCATCGTCATCTTTATCATCACCATTATCATCATCATCCCCACCACCATCCTCTTTACAGGAAAAACATTCCTTATCTCAAAATACAGCATTTCTTTATCCATATCTGCCAGTACGTGTGTGTTTACTCTGTTCTTGAGATCCCTTCATAGCTCTCTATTTCTATTTGTACATCTTTCCCCATTGATACATAGTTCACTCTCCTATTTGATGCATCGGTTTCTGTGACATTCATATTGCTACTCCTAATTCCTCAGCATACATGTACATCTCTCCCAGTGAAGGCATGTCATATCCCTCATGAATTGAACAGAAACTGACAAAGCCTTCTAGTCATTAGGATCATCATCATTATCTCTACCCCCCCCCCCCCCCCCCCACCATCTCTCTCTATCTCTTTCACTTTATCTCCACTTCTCTTTCTCCCTATCTCTCTCCCCCATTTCTCTCTCTCAATCTCTCTCACACCTCTGATCATCTCTCTCTCTCTCTCTCTCTTGATCTCTTTAGATCTCCCTCTCTTCCCACCCATCCCCATCTCTTTCTCTCCCACAATCTCCTTCTCTCCCTCCCTCTTTCCACCTCTCCATTTCCATCTTTTATTCTCTCCATCTCTTTCTCTCTCTCTCTCTCTCTCTCTCTCTCTTTGCCTCTGCCACTCTCTCTCTCTCTCTCTCTCTCTCTCTCTCTTTGCCTCTCTCTCTCTCTCTCTCTCTCTCTCTCTCTATCTTCCCCTATCACTTTCTCTATTACCCCCTCCCCACCCCACTTACTCTCTCTCTCCCTAGCTCTCTATCCTAACCTCTTCAAATATGCATAACCCAATGTACCTTAATTCCCGCTACGCCTACTTATTGACTTTTATGCTCAAAAGTCAATACCAGGAATGCAAGAATTAGCCCAGAAATTGGAACTAAGTACCCAGGAGTTTCTGAGTGGCTTGACGTATAGATGATTTTAAAGGGACTCTTGTCATGGTGAATTAATTCCCTTGTTTGCTCTATGGGTGCGTTTATTGACCACTTTTTTGCCTAGAATCAGGTTTCTCAAATGTCTTTCAGGCAAATTTTTAAGGTGATTAACGCAAAGCCTTTTCCAAATGTCTTTAGATAAGGGCATATTGTAACGCCGAAAAAGGTGCGTTTTGAATGTGACATACAGCCAGAATCACGTTTCTGAGATATGATAAATGCAAAGCTGTTTTTAATCCCACATACAAATCGGACCTTCCCAGGTTAATTTCCGGTTCGGAGGCTAGCGCGCGCCATGTGTTGTGTCATGTTGATGTACAAGCATGTGTGTGTAGTTGACCTCCGAGAAACTGTCTGCTTCCCGCGTCAAACAGCGCAAAGCAGCTGCGCAGAGACAAGGCCTTTATTTTTAATCGTGAAGAGACAATAAACGCGACATCTCGCAATTCATTTTCGTATAGTGGGGTTCAATATGTATATATCTAGTGGCAAGACACGATAAACGCACCCTATGATGCTCAGAGGCCAATCAATGATGTGATTTTATTAGGCTTGTGAGCCGGTTCGTCGGTCGTTAGGGGGATAATTCAATTCATGATTACGTGATGAGTGTTGAGAGCGTGTTTTGAAGGTTACTCCAGTCATGCGGACCATGATGACATAGTGCAGCAAAAATACACAGATGTAGATATAATTTTAGTACAACCGGTACATGGAGAGCTGAAAAAAGGTTCCAGAAAATTAAAAACAAAAATAAATTAATAAATAAATCGAAAGAAAAGATGATTTGAAACATACCCATTATGAAGAAAAAATAGTTCACAGAAAGCACACATAACAAGAAATAAAACTTGTTATCATAACAAGCCTGGTACTCGATCCCTCCTCGTGCATTACAAACAGAACTATATGGGTTTAACTATATGCGCTATACAAATAACGTTCATTATTATTATTATTATCAAAAACACAATTTTCTGCAATTCCATGCATATGTTTTTTGAGGGGGGAGGGAGAGGAGAATATCAGAAATAATAATCGAACACTTTCCTAAAAATGTAGATTTACTTTTTCTTTTCATAGTTGATAAATGATAATCTGTCAGGAGGGGGCAAGTTAGTCTGCAGGCACAGACCCTAATTTGACACTTTATCAAAAAATCATTGTGCCTTGAGAGAAGTCTAGCCCAGCTACCTACTGGTTGTACATGGCCTATGGTAGTCTTATTGTGCAGACTCACTTTAACGACTGACCAGGGTTTGTGCTTGCAGACTAGGGGCAAGTTGCCCCTTGCCCCTTCTTTCAAATAGCTGGTCCTCACCATACTCTAAATCACTTCGCACACAGACTGTCTAAAATTATCCATCTATGCTAGGATGTACATGAATCAATCATTATCAAGTGGCTTAACATTCCTTCCATACAATGCTCACATCAGCGCTAGACGCATAATTAAATAACGATAAATGCACGGTCTGAAGTAGCATGCAGGCAGGGTATATTTAGGTGATATTTCAATGCGTCATATCATTTTGTATTAACCCTGCAAGACAGGATTCATCTCGAGGGCTAAATTGATCATGTGTTCTTCTGCAAATTGACAACAATTACAGTTTTCTTTTGTTGCCACATTCTTCTAATAAGTCTTATAACTCTACAAACAATATCTACATGTACTATATGTAAGAGAAAAAGTAAAAATAGTTGCCAATTTGTATTGAAAATAATGATTTTGAACCTCTCAATGTGTTGCCAATTTAAGGATTGGCCAAAAAATCCTTTACAAAATTGTTGGCATTAAACATGAATTAGGGTGCGTTTAAGCTTAAATTTTGAAGGCAGAATGAGCGATTTGTAACGCTCATCGTAAACGCTCATCGTAATCGCAGTTCCACGGTGTACTGTTTATGCTCACTTCTCTGGCTCCTCCAGGCAATTCTCCCTGTGTGGCCTTAATTGGTCTTCCAGCTGGATTCACAAACCTTCACTGTGCATGCTACGTAGACCCACTAGAGGTCAGTGCGTTGACCCCATTTAAACGCGTTTACAAATTGTAAACGCATCTTTTTGTGAGTTTACGATCGGCGATCGTGATCGCCGTTTTTCGGTGATTCTACAAAGGTGAGTATGGACGCAACCGTGTTTTAAACTAAACGCATAACAGATGCCTGATTCTGGCCAGAAAAAGTGAAGCATAAACACGCCCTTGGTCATGCAAGAAAATTGATGCAGTGTGTGCAGAAGTTTTTGCTCTTTTACACATGCATCTTGGGGGTGTTTCACAAAGACTTAGATCGACTTTAAGTTGGACTAACTATGGCAGGCCGTTCATACCACTGTTCGCTCTCACCATTTACTAGCATTGGTCTCTCAGGGGACGTACAAATCATGGTCACAAATCTACAGAATTTACATTTTTTTTGATAATTCGTTATTGAAGGAAAAAATATTATCTAAAGATCATAATGGTGGGAGCAACCAGTGGCATGAATGGCCTGCCATATTTAAGTCCAATTTTAAGTCGATGTTAGTCTTTGTGAAACACTCCCCAGGTATACTTCTTTTTAGTACTCTGAATCAAAAGTTATTGAGTCATGCACAACCACACACTGTGGCGTGCTTGGGTGATGGGAAAGGTGAAAAGTAATTTGTGAACTTTTCCATTCTTTTTATGCTAGTTAGGAAGTGTACCATAGAAAAAAATGTTTCCCGGAAAAAACGGCTCTTCAAATACCCTTATATTTAAAATATGACAGCTAAAGCATACCTGTCAACATTTGAAAATAAGAATTAGGAATTTTTAGCACGGTATGTCTTCGAAAATGACAAATCGCACTTGCAGCGGCAGTGTAACTGGTAATACGCGGTAAATACGCGGTAAATCTGTACCAAAGAGCGAATACAAATTTGCTGCACGATCATGCAGCCATTAAACGCACACAATACATGAACTCTCAAATCGCAGCACATGATAAAACAAGCTTTATTTGGCTTTAGCACACACACACACACACACAACAACAACAACAACAAAATTATTTATTTATTTTCATTAAAAAAAAAAAAATTAAAAAAATTATATAATTTTTTTTTTTTTTAACTCTTTGTTTGCTTTGTTCGCCGATTTGCACGGACGTAGGCGTGCCAACTTCGCATTTTTGCACAGATGTATACGAGTCAATTAGACATTCATAATACCGCTCGCAGTGTGTAGCCACGCGTTGCGTTTACTATTGTTTACATTGTATACATCGCACACTTTCCGGTAAACTGTTTTTCTTCATAGTGTTACATTCGAAATTACCGTGTATTTAGCGGTTTTCTTTGGATTTTTTTTACTGATGTTACGATGGCACCTGCTGGAAAACGTCAACGTGTGTTTAGTGTAGAGGAGGCTCGAGATCTTGTTACTATGGAAGCATGGAGCATGGACTCTGATTCCGACGAATCGAGCAGTGACGAAGACTCTAGTGATAAAAGTGTTCCCTGAGAGTAGACTGATAGAATAAGAATGAATAAAAATTAATGAAAGAGCTAGAGATGACAGCAAGAAAGAGAGTAGACTGATAGAATAAGAATGAATAAAAAAAATGAAAGAAGGAGATAGAGATGACAGCAAGAAAGAGAGTAGACAGTGATAGAATAAGAATGAATAAAACTAATGAAAGAAAGATGTATCCTGTCTTGCCGTCATCTTTATATCTTTCTTTTATTATCTTTATTCATTCTTATGCTATCAGTGTTTACTCTCTTTCTTTCCGTCATCTCTATCTTATTATTATTATCATTTTCCTATCTATATGTACCCTATGTCTTGCCGTCATCTGTATATCTTTTTCTTATTATCTTTATTCATTATTATGCTATGAGTGTAATACTCTCTTTCTTGCCGTCATCTCTATCTCATTATTATTATCATTTTCCTATCTATATGTACCCTATGTCTTGCCGTCATCTCTATATCTTTCTCTTATTATCTTTATTCATTCTTATGCTATCAGTGTTTACTCTCTTTCTTTCCGTCATCTCTATCTTATTATTATTATCATTTTCCTATCTATAATTATGTACCCTATGTCTTGCCGTCATCTCTATATCTTTCTCTTATTATCTTTATTCATTCTTATGCTATCAGTGTTTACTCTCTTTCTTGCCGTCATCTCTATCTTATTATTATTATCATTTTCCTATCTATATGTACCCTATGTCTTGCCGTCATCTGTATATCTTTCTCTTATTATCTTTATTCATTCTTATGCTATCAGTGTTTACTCTCTTTCTTGCCGTCATCTCTATCTTATTATTATTATTATTTTCCTATCAATATGTATCCTATGTCTTGCCGTCATCTCTATATATTTCTCTTATTATCTTTATTCATTCTTGTGCTATCAGTGTTTACTCTCTTTCTTTCCGTCATCTCTATCTTTTTATTATTATCATTTTCCTATCTATATGTACCCTATGTCTTGCCGTCATCTCTATATCTTTCTCTTATTATCTTTATTCATTCTTATGCTATCAGTGTTTACTCTCTTTCTTTCCGTCATCTCTATCTTATTATTATTATCATTTTCCTATCTATATGTACCCTATGTCTTGCCGTCATCTCTATATCTTTCTCTTATTATCTTTATTCATTCTTATGCTATCAGTGTTTACTCTCTTTCTTTCCGTCATCTCTATCTCATTATTATTGTTATTTTCGTATCAATATGTATCCTGTCTTGCCGTCATCTTTATCTCTTTCTCTTATAATCTTTATTCACAGTAAAGTCCTTTCATTTCATATCACTATTTCTCTCTCATAATGTCTCTCACGTCCGTTCTCCATATTTTATTCATTGCATACTCCACTCGTCAATCATTTCTGATAATAAGCTCTCTCACAATAAAGTAAATGGAAAACAATGCAATATAGTTTATATTTTAAGATTGATTCATTCTTTCTTTGTATATCTATGGCTGTGATAAATGTACTTGAAATCAATTTTATTGAGGGGTAAAGAAGGTGAGAGAACAGATGCGGTGAACATTCATAATGAGACATTTCAATAAGATGCTGATTATGTCATGTATATCACATATAATATATTATGCCTATACCATTTTTACATGCTCATACCAGTGGGCAAAATCAATAACATTCTCTTATTTCTTATTGACTTATCATGGCACAACAAAGAAAAACATCCCCACGACGTCCCTTTTCATGCCCCGCTAAACCGGACATTGACAATAACCTGGGGTAATAGGGATTTCAATGGGCAGATTAGCCCATTGTCAAGGGTGGCTGAGCGGGGTACTTTCAAGTCTCTCCCTATTGAACTTCTTTTCTTCAACAACCTAAATACTAACCTTCTGAATTGTTAGAATACTTGAGCAAGGTATGTAAAGAAAGGTAAGAAGTCCACCTTTCTAATAGATTCGATTTGAAGATGTCTTATCATTGCTAAATAAGAAATTCTAGAGGGATAAAAAACTGCCGTAAATAAGAAAAATTAAACATTATATAATTATGATTATTATAAAAATGATAATTCAAAATATAACAAATGACGGTTCATCGAAAAGCACGTTTTCCGGTCTACAACTTTGCTGCACAATATTTTTCATCATGATCATCCAGTGAAGAGTTATAGCCTCTTGATTCAGCAGAGTCAATAAAGATTCCCTCGAAATGTGTGACCCTAAAAGAATGTGGCACAGGGGGGTTTTTTAAGTGGCGCATAAAGAGTTAATCGAAATTTTGATAAAACAGAATATTCTGGATTTTCAGGTCCTAGAAATCCAGAAAACACAATATTCCGGATTATTTGTAAGGATTGGCAGGTATTCTAAAGTATAACAGCTAAAGGTTGTGGAACTAAACTTTCATGCCACATGTTTTGTGTAGATGTACATATAGTTCCTAATATACACAGTCGGTATAGTGTAAAGTTCATGAGACCTTTAGCAAAAACGTGCCCCTTTCTGATCATTTCAATGATTCCATAAGCTCACAACATACAGTATACTACATGTGGCACATGATCATCTTTTTCCAATGGCTTCTACACAGTTTCTTTCAAAATGCTATCGCATTACCAAACTCGACTGTATATGAGCTCACTTGAACGTGCCGTGTTTACTCAATTCAATTCAATTTCAATTTACCTATCTTCCAGCAACGCACAGTGTACAATGGGAATGAAACTAATGTAAAGGATAATGCTTCATCTATGCACATCTTAATGTGTTGGTGAATGTGCATGGACAATCGAAGCCTGAAATTAAATTGCTTTACAGTCACACGTACATGCACATGAAGCTATCATCTACAATATACCTTCTGTTGGAGCCATACCCTTACAGAAATTTAGGCATGCCGGCAGTTACCGACTAGCTAGTGAAAGCTAGTGACTAGCTAGTGGCTATCCTAATAAGCAATCGCTAGCTAGCGCACTGTACACGCTCGCTTATTGCTCGCTATAAACTCGCTTTAAATTTCTGCCCTATCCTGCTGCATGCATGCGAGGACCAATGCTGCATGCCTGCAAGCTATTTTAAAGTCCATTTGCAGCTTGCAGGCTTGCAAGATTGGTCATGGAACCTACTGCACGCCAGAAAGCTTGCAAAGTTTACGGAAATCTTGCAAGCCTGCAAGCCTTGCAGGCTAACACGCTATTTTAAAAACGGCTGCAAGCTTGTAGGCTTGCAAGATTGGTCATGAAACCTACTGCATGCCAGAAAGCTTGCAAAGTTTACTGAAATCTTGCAAGCCTGCAAGGCTTGCAGGCTAACACGCTATTTTAAAAACGGCTGCAAGCTTGTAGGCTTGCAAGATTGGTCATGAAACCTACTGCATGCCAGAAAGCTTGCAAAGTTTACTGAAATCTTGCAAGCCTGCAAGGCTTGCAGGCTAACACGCTATTTTAAAAACGGCTGCAAGCTTGTAGGCTTGCAAGATTGGTCATGAAACCTACTGCATGCCAGAAAGCTTGCAAAGTTTACTGAAATCTTGCAAGCCTGCTATTTTAAAGTCGACTGTTTACATGGAACCTACTGCACGCCTGCAAGCTGGCACGTCGCAACTCGCAAACCAATTCTACAATTTGAGAAGTTAATTGCAATTAAGCTTACCAGTCTTTTAGAAAGCATACTAAGCATCTGCATTTCAAGTAGTACTCTTCAATAAGTTATGTACAATAAAGAGGGGAAAAGTTGTTACATGTACATGATCAAGTCGCACACATTTCTCGAGACTCGTACAAAAGAGAAACAAAATGATGGTTTCCAGGAACCAAGTTTACTTTATATCTTACAGAATGTATCTATGGATTTGATTATTCAGTGCTCTCACAATAATTATTGCTGCAAATGTCAGCTGACATAAAGTTACATTTAAGAGATTTTATAGGCATTTTATGCAATTTCACATTCTGCCTTTTGAAATACAATTATTCATGATGGGTGAATGGAATCATTTGTATGTAAGCACTTCACAAAGACCATGCATTCAATTGAGTTACCCAATCAACCACTACTCAGGGTTTGACAAGTCACAATACAATTATATACAGAGTGTAATGAACACAATACATAATAATAATAATACTCACGTTTTTATGTAGCTTATAAATAGCTTATAAAACAAAGAGGTATGGCAAAATAAGTCTTAGCCTTAAAGCGTCCGAACACCTTTGTATACAGATGCAAACTGATGATCATGCTAATCTCTCTCTACTTGATTGGGGCGTTTAGCGACATACAAATAATCACAATCATCAATCTCCATGAAAACACATAATTCAATTATATCCTTTATTTCAACTGCTACTAATTCAAAGCCATCTTTTCTGCAAGGAACAAGGTGACTTACTTTAGCAGATGTCATGTCATCATTTGATAGGTGAAAATCTACAACCTGGAACTTCTCAATAAGGGCAATATATATTGAACATGAACAGATACCATCACATGAACAAGGAGCTGAAGGGGTTAATTCTATGTATTTATGAACACGACCAAATGATAAGGTTTCATCATGATAAAACATAACAGTGTATGAATTTCGCTGGTAGGCCAAAGTATATTCTTTTGAACATATTACCGTGCTATCCCACATTACTCTTAAGAAAGATTGAACCTCACGGCAGACTGCATGGCCGACTAGTCTCCGTATTACAGTTTGTTCCATTCTTTTTAGGGTGTATTTCTTAGTGACACCAAGAATATAGTAATCATGAAACATATGCTTACCTTTCTTGTATTTGTGTGAGGAGAATCTCATTCTAGAGAAAAACTTTCCAACTTCAGAATCCAGTTTCAAATCTTGCACAAGCAATGGATACTTCAAGAAAATTGCCACACTGTTAGCAATTTGCATATCAACATTTTGTGTACCATGAAACAAAGACAATAATTCTCCATTAATCGATTCAAAGGTAAAACATGAATAAACCCAAAGGGGACCAAGATTTCTGACAACATCACATAGATGAAGCAGTTGGTGAATATTTGATGTCATCTCACTTTTGGAATATAAGGTTTCATGCATCATACAAAAATGTTGTAAAACTTGCTCACAGTGATCGATAGTTTCGTGGGAAATGGAATCTACATTAAGTAAATACACAGCCTCCACCAAAAGCAAATAATGCTGAAAATACATGTCAAGGAGTAAACCAGATAATACTGGTAGGGAGTAGTAGAAGAGCCATGACCGACACTCTGATGCCTTCCAGTATTTTCTGTGATCCCTAATACTTCTTGGTACTCGACCAATGAAATTTGGAGGTTTCAGATTCTTCAAACGGGCATCTGCAGCAGAAAGTAAGTGGGATATACTATAAGGTTGACTGGAATGGCTGCTATCAAACCAAAGTTTTAAAAGCCTTCTAACTATTCCAAGAAGAACCTGGTGCATCCAGTCAATAGCTGTACCATTTATCAAATCAGGCATATGGTACAAAAACCAGGATGGACCTTTTATTCCGAGTATTGGTTTTCCCATCTGAAAAGCCTGCTCTGCGCACATTTTTGTTTGGTCATGTGTTCTTTTGCTGTCATCTAATGTGGTCAAATCACAAGGGAACACTCTTGCATGCCCTCTTCCAACACTTATGACTTCCCCTGGTTGGGTGCATTTGGGGCATCCATATAACCCATTAAATTGGGTCATATTGAGGACCGAGCATTTTGCAGGCATATCACATGTCCCACACAATAAAATGCCCTTAACCTTTTGTTCCATTCCCAGGTAATTACAGATATTAACTCCAGATGATAAGTCTTGCAATGATGTATGAAAAGGTTTCAAAAAAGTATTCATGTGTGGCTTACCTTCACCATACCACAAACCTGCTATCACCATTTTTTCTTTCAGAAATCTTTTAGTTGGGGGCAATTCGTTGATTAAAAAATAAAGGGGCCAAATTTGAAATTTTGAGGACTTAAAAATTGGAACGCCATCAGTATTCCACATAAATGAAATATTATTGGGGTTTTGTAGAAGTCCACCAGGTTGTGAAAACTTCTTGTACAAGAGACCATCATATATATCTCTAATCGTACCATCATTTTTTCTATGAAATCTGTGTTGCAGATCACCACTAAAGTCTTTTTGTTGAAACAAAGCTTGTATCTGTGCCAAAATGGGGATTTCAATGAAATATGTCTTGTCTTTCTTACTTGTAATTTGTTTGTGACAACATGGACAGCTGTTTTGTTGTTTATTTAAAAGGAAACCACAAACTGAACAAAACTGGTGAAATACAAGGGGCATCTTTAAGTTAGAGAAATATTTCTTAAACAAATGAAGGGTAGTCTTGCACAGGTTTGGGTGTTTGCAATGCAGGCACACAAGAGTTAAAATGTCAACAAGACATGACCCTGTTAAGCTATGCCTCAACCCTAAGGTTAAAATAAGAAGCATGCTCTCTGCAAGGGTCAATGGGGCTCCTTCATACAATGGTTTGCTATCAAATGGTGAATCATCTGATGATGCAGGAATGTCCTCAAAGCTCTCCTCAGCATCGAACCAGTCATCACCAAGAACATCAAAATGTATGTCATCCCCATCCTCTTCCTTTTCCTCTTCATTGTTGTCCGTGGACATAGCAGTGACAGCATTGGCCATCCATTCACCTGGTGGATCAGCATCTCTCACATCTGAAAGGAGAAAACAGGAGAAATATAAATTTCTTTATAAAGTCAAAAATAATTGTAATTGAATGTTTCAATGAAGTTATGTCAGATGATTGTTCTTTAATCCTCATCATGCCTTTATTCCTTTTAATAGATACTCATCTCAACATTTTGCTTTTTTGAAACTGACTTTATCTGCAGTGATTGCACTTGCCCCAGCCAAATTTTTGCAAGTTTGTTGAGCCTTGAGAAAATTATACCAGTTAATCACTTTGTGACTTATTTGTTCAATACACATGCATATTAAGTTGAAATCAATATTACAGCAAAGATTATCAAAATCATTGTTAGGGAAACATTGATTTTACCACACGCCAGTGCACTTAATAACTTACAGGACTATAAAAAAGAGGATACCTGATTTTCAATGAGAAGATTTAATACTTTACAGGACCAGAGCTGATTTTTGATTTGTGGAATCATTGTGGATTTTGGGTACGTGTCGGGGGATCGACTAATTTTCCGGGAGTCTCCCGGATTTGCCACTCTGCATTACATTAACAAATTTCAATCCCTGACACATACTTGAAATGACTATGCACTGCACATAACTGAATGCATTAAACATTATAATATGAGCTAATCTTCCAAGATTAATTGCCGTGAAGTTATTCGCTTCAAATGGAAGAGAATGATCATGTAGATTAAAAAGAGGGTGGGGTGACAGACATGAAATTCTTGAAGGGTACCAAACAAGCATCACTCAGCATATTTCGTACTTACTCTCTACGAGAGTTGGAGGGGCATCCCACCACTCAGTATCCACTGCCTCTGCAGCTCCTGCAAAACAATTGATATGTTTAAAATTTAGATGAAACATGGTCAGTGTGACTGTATCATTACTTTCTAAAGACTTAACACAACATTGTTACACAGTCAAACTTGCCTTAAATTTGCTGAGACTGATGAAATAGCTTCGACTTAAAAATGTTTGCACATTGGCTGTAATTTGATTTCTGAAGCATAAAATAGCGGGAAAAAAAAATCTCAATTAAGTGGTTATATATTCTATGTCATCAACTATTAAATCATATAACACAACACCTGCATTGTATATTAAGTTAGCTTTAAATTAAAGAGCTGAAAAGTATTGGCGATGTGTGTGTGAAACTTTACCTCCTTTCTTATGTGCACTCCTTGACTGGGTCTCAGTGACTGATAGTTCGGGATCATCAAAACCCTCGTCTATCCACAAAGAAAATCATACAAAACAAGACAAAGTGATTAGGCCAAACTTGAAAGGTTACAGCTACAGTTTCTAATTATGTGTTATATACACATCATATTGCACTTCACATGATTGGTATGGGTATTGCAAATGGAGATTAGGTAGAATGATCCATAATGGTCCAAGAGAGAATTTCAAGAAAAAAACACAGTCGGCCAGGACTTATGAAATAGCTTTGGCAATAAAGAGAGGGGTCGTTTGATGAAGTGTGATGCATGAAAGGTTGACTGTATTGAGAATGGTGTAATGGTTTTGAGGACACCATAGCAAGTTAGCAATAATTTTTTTCTTGGAGAGCTTAATTTTCAGATTTTTTCATTTTTCGGGGGGGGGGGGGGGGGGGGAGGGAGTAGTGTAGCGGAGAATGTAGATATCATGACCCCCCCCCCCCCCACCATGGTTCATACTACATGATCCACCACCCACAAACACCTAAAAATCAAGACAATACTTGTTGTACATGTATCATAACTACAATTTGGCGTTTCAATAGGACATTTAGGAGTGTGATCTATTGCATATTTTAAAAGCAGTAGGTCTTGATCATTGAAGACAATACATTACTACTATTAATACTAGTTGGAATAAAAGTTTCAATGGCATGTCCCGGTGATCTAGCTTAACGCGGAGCTCCAGTCGCTGAATAAAATAACCATACTTTCAGTGAACTTACCAACTTTGGAACTAGAAGATTGAGTGAAGCTTTCAGGAACATCCCACCAGTTACCGCCGACTGCCTCTGAAGAATCTGTGTAATTAAATTAAGGTAAATCTTTTTTCAACATGGATTTCGATTTTGACCCATAATTTCCTAAAAAGGGACCATTAAACTGATTATTTCATTCAAGTAGGTAAGTGGAACTGATATATTATAGCCTAGGCCTAATTTACAATATAACATGCATGAGGTAAAATGACATTTTGGGGGATTTGGGGGGCATAACATAACAATACGACCTGAAATGGCCATGGCGTTATCAAGGGAATGTGTATCAACGGTTTCCGTCTCTAAAGAGAGAGCCGGCCGACCCTACCCCAATTAAGAGGCTAACGAATGAAAGAGACAGAAAATTCGGTCTAGTCAGGTATGTACCAATTCATCAGATTCATCATGTAAATTGTAACTGTACTACTAGATTCTAGATCTAGGCTAATCATAAGTAAGTAAATTAAAGTAGGGGTCTATGTTCATGAGATAATCTGAATTCGGAACTTACCACATGTCTTTCTTTTGTCTCCTTCCAAGCTTTGATTTTGGCTGGGTTCCAGCAAGTTCTTCATTTGTTCTGGAAGTTGAACTTGATCCAGCTCCTTTTCAGACGTCACACTCACGTTGGACACATTTCCTTTTCGTGAAGAATAATTATAAGGTCCTCTCCTTCCCCTTCTCAGTGAAATTGTCTGCTTAGCTTTAGGTGTACTAGTTTTATTGTCAAAATTCATGTTTGATGATCAGAAAGGTGTAGGATAGATCGAGCTTGAGATCGAGATCAAGAGAGCTAACGTTAGCAAGGGTTAGGGTGACTTGGACCTACTCTAGACTCAGTTAGAGAATGTTCAAGTGTTGCAACAAACGGACACGAAGATGAGTCTACGGGACTACTACGTTTTTACGTACGCGAACGATTCAGTTTCGTCTTTCTGAGCTGAGCTGAGTCTGAGAATGAACAAGTTTGACTTTCGTACATCTAATTATTGCCGGTAATCGCTTGTATATTTTACAAAATATACTTTGAATCAGGGTCCAAATCTTGATGAGGTAACCAATGTACCTGTATGTAAATCTCAAGTCCAGTCAAAGAAAATAGATGATTCAAAATTCCGGTAGCGGTGGCATGCATGCAGTGCATGAATTTGTACAGAGCGTGAATTGAAGCGCTAGCGACATGACGTGCGTGCGTAGAGAGCTAGCCTTACACACGAGCTGTGATTCCTTTATCCATGACGTCAGTCCCATTATTTTGTTATTTGTTTCCACTTTAATAAAGAAGCTTAGAAACTAATTTACTTATTTACAAATTTGAACCTTTCATAGAAAACACAAACCCGAAAATGATAATGAATCAGTCCTAATCTTGCCTCGGACCGTAAATAATAACAAAATAAAATAATTGCGTACACATGTACTAAGAACATGCTACCACCAAAATCAGCGATAGTCTACAATGCATCCGCGGTTCCGTCCCCACGAAATAAAAACCCTTATCAGGCGAAGGCGTGGTGGCGTTTACATCTAATATTATCTAAATAGAATATTTTCAAAAAATAACAAAATCAGATTCAACAATGATTTAGATTTAATATCTTAGTCTATAAGTTAATTAAAGATAAGACTTATAAAAGATTTGTCCGAAATTCTGAGTTCAGTCACTGCTGGACGACGTTGTCACCAGTTCTAGACAGTCATTCAAGATTTTATTTCCATGCAGAACTTTTTACTTATCACGTCCTAATGAAAAAGCTAACATTTAAGTTATTGCTGTATTTTATTTTGCGAGTTTCGTTCGCATTGATAGGAGATCCAAATGTATTTGCGTGGTTATGATTTTTATTTCGTGGGAGAAAAAAAACTGCGGATGTATTCAAGACTAACGGGTCCACGGCTCGAGCGGCGGCAGGTAGGTAGGCATGGTCGAGGAGATGACCACATTACGAAGACTGGATGGACTATTCCATTCGCTCATGGGTTAATTCGAGAGTGGCAAGCTCTAACGATACACCGTTCGCTACAAATTTGTATTCAAAATAGATTTCAATGACACACTACTCCTTAAATAATAATTTATATGGTTTCCAAATTCGAAATAATTACTTCTTAACCCATATTTCGATCGCTTGATATCGCTGAAATATTCCCCGGCCCTACGTGCGGATATGGAAATTACTTCCTGTCTCGGCCGAAATTTGAAAGGGATCGGATCGAAAGAAAGTGCAACGCATGTATTGTGAAGGAAAACTTTTTCATCTGCATGACAATACACGCGGTACTACTCCTAGCTATACGTCGTTTCTTCTTCTTCTTTACGAGATTGTTTCTGTTTCTGTTTCGATTTCGTCGGTAGATATTTTCAGGCTTTATCTGTACTTTTAGTTTGCAGTTTATATAGATAATGAAGAAGTTTTGCATTGTTTATTGGGTCGATGAGAGAAAAGTTTCAATCGAAAACCTCAAAAATGTGCCGGAAGAGGCAAGGAGCGTGGGCTCAGCCTCGGACATAAAATTTCAAGGAGGAAAACCATATCATGGAAAGATCCTGAAGATAAGTGGTAAGTACTACATTCATTTTCTAGCAATTTTGTGTGTGTTTTAGATCTAGAAAATCTACATTGAATTTTATCATTTTTATTTTAGTCTTTTGACGCAGGCAATATTCCTGCATCTGACTTTTAGGCAAAAAAAAAAAAAACAACGTGTTTAGCGTTCAGCTTTTTTTTAAATTAGGATAGAGTCTAACAAAGTTAGGAAGAGGTCCTTTCTTTCTCTTAAAGACTTAAAATGGCTGCTCGGTACAATTTCCCTGACAGTCGGGCTATTTTTCAAGATTTGTTTTTTCTTTTTTCTTTTAAATCAGAAATAGATCTAGATCCATTTTAGCAGTGTTTTTCATGTTTTTTCTTTAAAAACAAAATTTCAAAAAATTTCAAAAAATTTCAAAAAAAAAATAATAGAGGTCTAGGAGGCGGCCCCCAAAAAGGAAGCGGGCGGGGACGCTAAACATGTATATTTTCTTACATGGCCTAATGATTGCTCCAAGGAGTTCCCTTCTTTGTAAAATGAATACTCTGTCAAGTGTCAGTTGCTGTAATGTTATACTAATATTACTAGATCTATTGGATGCACATTTTTCCCAGAGTAAATTGGTTTGGGTATTTATCTAGAATCCCCTCTAACAGTGGAAGGAAGCAACCATATTCTTTGAAAATATTGTTCCAAAATGTACCGGTACATGTATGTTTGCACCTCCAGCTATATTAGTTTAGGTTATGTTCAGGGTTTAAACAGGACTAAGGATTTTCTCTTTATTGGACATCCAGAACTTTCCGCATAAAAGGCTGTAGCAACTGTGCGGAAAGGGACAAATAAAAAAGCACCTACGCTTCAAATGGGCAAATTATGATCAAGGTTTCAGGTCAGGGTGCATGCACGGTCGCAGCAACTTGGATTATATTGTGTTAGGGCCGAGTGAAGTCAAGTCACTTAATATTAATAATAATAAATAATAATAAAAACGTTACTTATAAAGCGCTTGCCACCGAAGTCTCTAAGCGCTTCAGTAAGTACAGCCGGTTACAATATGATTTTCTTTTTGTGTTTTTGTGTAGAAAACAAAGAAGAATTGATCACGGAAATGAAGATGGTATCAATTCATGAGGATGGTAGTGTGGAATTTGCCACCACCAAAGCCACCACCACCACAGCCACCACCACAGCCACCACCACAGCCACCACCAAAGCCACCACCAAAGCCACCACCAAAGCCACCACCACAGCCACCACCACAGCCACCACCACAGCCACCACCAAAGCCACCAACAAAGCCACCAAGACTCAGAAGGTCCAAGCCGTTGAGGCGGCTGCACAGGTCCAGAAGGAACTGTGCAGACAGATGCTGTCAGCACAGGTTCGTGAACTGTACTTAAAATGCTGAACTTCAATTTCCTTGGCACAATGGTCACTCAAATAAAATCATACCAATGTCTGATTCAACCAAATAATAATCTCTATATTTCTGCAATCTGACTGCAAAGGATTCTGGTCTTTTTTTATTGGCAAAAGGGAAGTAGCCTCCTAAAATTTCTTGGTTTTGATGGATAATTGCTGAAAATTATCCAAACTTTCTCTCTAAACAACTGTCCTTGAGTCTAATTGATATCAATAAGCATTTCATTCATTTGATTGTTTTCATGTAGTTTTCATTTATTTATATTTTAAAACCTGTTTCATAAATACTAGTCCAGTTATGTATCTTAAATTTCACACTAATCCTGATGAGATAATATATACAGTTAACCTTGCATATCTAGAAGTCACATGAGGCGAAATTTCCCCAAGTAAAATCAATTATTAAAAAAAAAAAATCAAACTGTGCAAAACATGTGTTATTTAAATTTCCTATTAAAGAACAAGTTATGCAACGTTAACTGTAATTGTTTTTGTTTCACAGAAAGAGGATGAGCATTCCATTCTAAAAAGGGAGAATGCTACTCTCAAGAGGCGAGTAGCAGAACTCGAAGTAGAAAACAAGCGGCTGAAAGCAAACACAGGAAACCAGTCAAACCAGTCAAACCAGTCATTCACAATGGGTAAGTAACGTACATGTACATTACTCTTTCCATTGCCTACACTGTATCTTACAAAGGTAAACTGCAATTGTCTCTATTTTTAAACATTAAAAAAAAAAGAACACTGACACTGGCGTACTGATTGTTTTCTTTTTCTTTCTTCAAATCATTGTTTGTATTTCTTCAATGTTTTCACTTGCATCAAGTTTTTTGCTTGTCAGCAGCTGGACCTTCAAACATATTTGGCTCATTATGCCATTGAATAATGAAAAAACAGTACCCCCGGTAGTTCATTTTTAACATGTACAGTATCTAAACCTTGTCCAGGCAATCAATTATCTTCTTTTTTTCCCCCGATTTTATCGCAGATATTACACCTAAGAAGATAAAGCTCCTGAAGGAGATAACTTCATTTGTGTCCAATCAGGTAAGGTTTGTGTTTTCTATTCCATTGTAATATATATATTAAGTTACGGTATTTGTGTCCATTTGTCTTAATTTAATGAAAAGAATGAATTTTTTTTTGTTGATTTAACACATCCAAATTCAGTGAGAATAATAGAATTAGAATCCTGGAATGTCACAGACTAAATTTATGGGCCCAACATATTATAATAATGATAATAGTAATATTAAATAATACAATTTGTATGTACATTGTGGCAAATCCACTGTGTGGAGTAAACAAGGCACATGTAGAATTAATTAAGAAGCAAACAGAAATGCTTTACATAATTTTTAAGGGAGCTCCATAATTGAGGACACGCATGGGTAAATGATCTTCCCACCCAAGTTTTTGCACATTTAAATATCTGGAGTACTGAAATATATTTTGAAAAAAATCATGATCATATGAATAAAATACTAGTCAACAATTCAGTCATCCTTGCATAAGTAGAAATGTTGCATAAGCCAAAGGTATTCACGAGACCCCTCTCTTTAATAGTATCTTCTTTTTTTGTGTCATGTAAGTCAAATTTGTTTTTTTTAATTGGTTCCAGTAGATTCGACTTAAGCAAGTTTGACAGGATTTTTTAAAACATTTTTTTAAGGTACATGAGGAACAAAAAGGAGTTGAGAAGAGGCCACTTCAACATCTCCCTATATACCCACCTACAGCAACGCTGACCGCCTCTACGGCCCCAACCCTGACCACCCCTCTGGCTCCGACCACGTCTACCCCTCCGACCCCAATGCTGATCGCCCCTTTGGCCCCAACGCTGACCGCACCTCCGCCCCCAACTCTGACCGCCCAGTTTCTGAATGTCCAAACTCCAAAAGCCTCAGTATCAGTAAGTAAGATAAATGCTGCTATCGTCTTGCATTCAGAGGGTGGAATGTGAAAAATTAAATGAATATTGAGATATATTCAAAACCAGAACTCCTTTTTCAATTTCATTCATTACTAGTCAACTATCAATTTTGGAAATTTTCTCCAAGTTAACTATATAGAAGTGACCCAACGTTGTTGTAGTTTTGCACAATTCAACACAGTTAGCAAGTACATGTGTAGGCATACCTTTAATTAAAGTGGTCTTGGGTTTGTCATAACCTGTTTTCTGTTGCTTAAAATCTAGTTTTCATCAGACATTATTGCTGTATGCTATTGATCTATTGATCAGGATTAATATTAACCCCCCTCCCCCCCCCCCCCCCCCCCCGAAAATTGTATTACAGTTACAATAAAGTTCTGGTCGGGGGGGGGGGGGGGGGGTGGGAAGAAAATTGACTTCAAAGATATTGATTTTCTGTTATATTAATACATGGAAGATTATCACAGATTACCATTATTAAGAAAAAAATCTTGCCAGAAATTAAAAAGAGCATTTTTTATATACAGCTGTACATGTAATCACATATTTGTCTTGTGTTGGAACTGCATTGCATCACTTTCTAAACTAAGATTCTGCCATTAATTAAATGTGACATTGAACTTTTTTATTTTTATCAAATGTTTTCAATTACAATATATTAACATAACCCTAATTATAATGATAATTATAATTTTAATGAAAATATTTTTGATCACCAAAACTCCTGATTAGCTTTATGCAAGAGACCATCAGCCTTTTCACACACAGCTAAAATTCTATAAACATGATTAGTATAAACGTGTTTGAAACGTGTTTAAACTAATCACGAGCCTTTCACACACAGAAATTTCGTTGCGATCGTTCATAGTTTCGTGATTAACTACTGCTCGTAAAATGCGCAGTAGTGCCATTGCGCATTGAAGGTCATGTCATATCAATCAAAGCGCACGCTCCATCCAGTCTAAACACGTTTAAACACAAATTTCCTTTCACACACAAAATGTCAAGCTCTCTAGATACGAACTTCGTATCTGCAGCCTGCTTTTAGGGGCGTATGGATCGCGACTTTGTATCTATCCCAACATCGTATAAACGATGTTCACACTGGGAAATTTTGTCTATAAACATGTTTAAAACTGTTGAGTGATTCTAATCATCTCTAGATACGATGAATTTTAGCTGTGTGTGAAAAGGCTGCATGTGTTACTTTAATTTATTTCAAAATCCATGGTGCTATATTTATTTAGATATGTATTGATTTGTCTTCCCTTAAAAAAAACTGTTTTTCAGGGATCCAGTTCCAAGCCAAAGCAACTTTTTTTTGCCGCATCGGGATCATCACCTGTAAGTATACTCTATACTACTGTATTAAACATGTTTGTGGTAGCAATGGCTCATTAAGATTTTGTTTTTTCTTTTGGCAGTAGGCCTTGGTTTTGTTGTTAATATTCTGTGTCATGCAGAAAACTTTCATTCATTTGGGATAATAATTTTGTTTAGTTGAGCTTCTACACTTAAACATCATCTAAACGTTTTGACTCAGCCCTAGTTTCCGCTGTATCATGTTTCTTGTGTTCAAAGGTCTTTGAATTTTTTGCTTTGATATTGTCAATGAAATGTACAGTAGGCAGGAAATACACTATTATGAACTTCACTTGTTTTTATTTTGTTTTTCTCCCCAGAGCTCTCATGCACACCTGGAGTACCCTGATGAGGTAGGATCCTTTCTTAAAACTTGGACTGCTATACTTGGGATATCTGAAGTTTGGGTTTTGAGGGAAATGTGTGTTGCAGAAAAAATTAGGTTCTGGAAATTGGGGAAAATCAAGTGAAATGAAACGTGCCTTAGGATATTTTTAACGTGCATAAAAGAGAGTGAAGCAGGCATAACAAAAAATGTGTCAGTGGCCCAAGGGTCTTGAAGTTGTCTGAACGTTGAAAAGATTTATCAAAATAGCTAATACAGTAATACATCAACTTTGTTGAGACCTTCAATGCAGGAATGAATTATACATTGCTAAGAAAGAATCTTTTGTTTTAATGCTCATCTGAATATGTTTTAATCCTAATCCTATTAGGGTATATCTCAAAGCATGGGGGGGGGGATTTTTTAGGCCCCTCCCTCGGGTCTCAGCACAAAAATTCACACAAAGATAGAGGGTAATGTAAGCTACAACATTGGAAAGTCATACATGTATTTTACGAAATAGTTTTCAATTTATGCAAGGAATTATATTCTTGCCTATGAATCACTCCGTAAAGCTCTGTGATTTTTTTGCATAGATACCCATTGTAACATCCTCAGCAATAATGGTGCTTGAAAAAGAATTTACATGCAGTATCAAGATTAATTTAAATTGTAATGCAAATTTAAGATTTTCAGACCAGCATGCATATACAAAATGTTGCCTAATTTGGGAACCACTTCCCTGTGTGCCTTATATTAAGTCTGAAAATGTGCCCGAGATTCCAACGCAAAAGTCATGAAACCATGTACATGTAGGCTTAATAAGCGCCAGTGGGTTTAGGGTAAAATGTGTTGGTTGGTTTTGCATGTGCCAGTTGACAATAGAACTTCATTCTCTTTATCTTTTTCCACATCAGACCTTGGTGCCCCTTTACCCTGGGGGGAAACCCATCCTAAGGGATGGGTTGAAGCGGCAGGCCTTTCGCAAAGGCCAGACGAAGGAGACTCTCCTAGTGAGTCTCCTGGAGGTCGTCTTCGGCCAGGAGACCTTGGCCAAAGGGAAAGCCTGCGGGCTGAGGGTGGCGCCGAACAAGAGTTCGGAGGAGGAAACTGTGCCACTGGATCCGGAGCTCTTGGTGGAGATAAAGGGTAACAAGCATTGTTTTATTGGTTAATGTCCAACATGACACACGTGCCCTTTAAATCAATTTTTTGTGTGATTGGCATTTTAAAACTTTAGGTACGTGTTTCAGAGTATTTTCTCATCGTAACAAAATCCCTGGGACAAGTAATATTCTTGTGGGTACTCGTAACTGTCATCAAATTTTTCCACAAGACAATGAATTTTAAAGCAAAATTATTTGTCTGTGTGTGTGTTACCATATACTGGAACTTATAGATTTGGGTATTAAAGACCAAGGCCCAAATTCTGAACGTCGGTTTAACTTAAACCTCAGTCTAAGTGTGGTTTAAACCCAGTCTAAACCTGCCCTTTAAACCAGATTCCTTGATGATGTGGTTTACATTGTAGTCTTTGAGACTATCCAAAATACCTTGTTATAGCAGGAATCTAATTATATCAGGTTTAAAACACAATAGAATGTTAAGAGCTGGGACAAGGAGTGCTTTGTTATATCAGGAATATTGTTATATCAGATCTCTTTATATTGAGTTTCCACTGTACATGTATTAAAGTTAATGCAAGTTAACAATTTTGTCTTTATTTTTCTTTCCTTTTTCAGAATGCATCCTGATGAAGTTTAGGACATCAACCGGGGCGGCGTGCCTTTCCCCAAAGGATTTTAATACAAAAATTAATTCAAAGTGCGCGTCCGCACGTAGGGCTCTAAAAAATAAAAATAAATAAAATAACCCCCTAAAAGCCATTTTCAAGCCCACTCGTTTTAAGGGAAGTTCTAAATTAGTATTGTCTTTCAAATGCCCTTGGAATTTAATCTTTTCATTTTTGGCCTGTAAATGGGATATACATAGTAAGTACCTTTAAACAAACAAAATACATTTTTTTAAATTCATTAAACATTTTTTTCTAAAAAATCGATAAAGAACCTGGATAACAATTTTTTTTTAAAGTTTTTTTTTAAAGTTTTGTTATTGCTTCAAATCAAAGATATTTACAATCGTTGTTGATTATAACATTTGATCTGCCCGGATAACAAGTTGGTTTTGAAAGAAGCAGAGAAATTAAAGGCCTAGTCCACTCCAATTTTCAAAAATTATAGCATGTTGTAAATAAATAAAAGGTTAAAACTGCCAAATACCACTTTTCTTACTACCATCTCAACAACCATAAGCCTGGCACATCGGCATCTGCAATTGCGAGCTCCTCGCTCATTTGCTCAGTACTTTTGATGAAGGAATAGATTTGTTTCATACGGGTTTAGTGTAAAAATAGTTTTTTTCTTTGTCATCGGAAGCAGAAGTTAGTTTAACCTCTAGATGTTAAATTATCATATACATGTACATTATTACAGTAATATTATACTACAATTCAGAAGCTTTAGTTGTCTGCTCCATTCAAGTGT